>RQTK01000052.1:218478-239941 GCA_003991915.1 Elysia chlorotica | reverse complement strand
ATCATCATCATCATCATCATCATCATCATCATCATCATCATCATCATCATCATCATCATCATCATCATCATCATCATCATCATCATCATCATCATCATCATCATCATCATCATCATCATCATCATCATCATCATCATCATCAACATCACCATCATGCAAGCTTTTCCATTGTACCAGTTGCAACTTCCCGCACAATCTGCTTGAAAAGCGTCATTAAAACATACGTTAAAAAAACTTAATATATTACGTACATGAGTAACAGGGTTGTAAGTGTACAGACTTACATATTAGACTTACATGCTTCAAAGGAAAAGAAATGTCTGTCCGTATGTAAAAGCACACACATAGACAAGCGCATACATACAGTAACGCTAAATATGGCAACACTCTAAGAAAATGGGGATGTAGACAAGTGTGTTGTTAAATGGTGTCAGAAGTACCTCCTATGTTATCTTTAATACAATGAATTGTATGGGTTGATGCAACATCGATGCGTGGCAGTAATCAACCAAGGTAATCAGGTTTGCATTGCTACTTTGTGGGTGATTAATTTCAGGTGTTTTAAAAAGGTTCAAATAGACTTTTAGAGGTTGAAAAATTACAACTCTCAATTCTAGAACCAGAGCTAATTATTATGTTTTGAAACTGAAAAGTACTATACAAAGCAGTTTTTTTAAAATCATTAGAGGACTTTATCTCAACGTTTATATTAGGAATGATCTTTAGCAAAAGTTTGTTCCACTTTGCTGGAAGATATCCAAGACGTTCCAGAAATAAAACACGTCATAGGGTGGAATGCGCAAATATAGCGTAGGTTTGCTGAATATTCTTGCCGTGAAATTTCAGCTGATTACTCAGAGATCGTGATGTATTATCTTAAATTTAAAGCCCTTACTTTTTATTAAATATTTACTTAAATGACAGTTTTGAAACGTCCCCCCCCCCTCTCAAAAAAATCCCTTAAGTAAAAAAAAAAAAAAAAAAACTTTAAAAAATCCCTTAAGTTAACCCTTCTAGAGGAACCAGTATGTCCCAAGTCCCAGGTCTAACCACGGTGTGTGTCAGTTACTATCAGTCCCCTTGTCCCCTTACCCCTAGTCCCCTTACCCCTAGTCCCCTTACCCCTAGTCCCCTTACCCCTAGTCCCCTTACCCCTACACCCAAGCCCCAGTCCCAAGCTACTACTAGGTATTAGTCCCCCATGGACCACCCCTGACCATGTCCCCCTAGAGCTAGAACTGCCCACTGTCCACTACCCAGGTAGGCTGTGTCCTGGCTCTGTCCTGGCGGGCCAGACTGAATGGAACCGGCCATGATAAATGTCCCAGCCCCTGACAGGCGCGATACGGGAGTCCGTGCCCGGAGATAAGGAGGCGGGAGACCGCAGAGGGTGTAGAGAGAGAGAGAGAGGGGGGGGTAGAGGGAGGGAGAGGGGAGTGATGATGATGATGATGATGATGATGATGATGATGATGATGATGATGATGATGATGATGATGTACCAGTGATGTTTAACTGAAACAAATGTATATGTGCGACCAAAACAGCTTGCCCTATAAACTGAAAATACCTTATCTTATCTTGTGTTATATTCTCCACAGGTGGAGACCCTGATCATGATGTACAAAACTCACTGTCAGTGCGTGCTGGATACCGCCATAAACGGGAATTTCCAAGAGGTATAAAAATAACATTATCGTCACTGAGCTACCACAATGGCATCTCATTTCCCAAAATGTATTTTTAGCTACAATAATATTACTGTGTCCTTCATTGAAATACATTTTGAATTGTTACTTTTCTTTGGTCCTTGCTTGGCCCAGATTCAGAACTTCTTGCTCCACTTCTGGCAAGGGCTGCCCGAACATCTCCTGGCCTTGGTGCAGAGTGACGTCATAGCCGACATCGTCTGCGTCTGCGATTCCATTCTATACAAAGTGAGTAAAACGACCATTTTTTTAAATTACTATTTTAAAGGAGGGGATCTATTTGAAGGAAATGAAGACATAATTTGGTTGAAAATTTTGTTTTTGTTTTTAGATCATATTGAAGTTTTACCTGACAAGCATACATTTCTACAGAGAAATGTGTGTAAATATTTTGCGTAACCCGATATTTTTTTTAATCCACGCCATTATGATTGTTATAAAGATATAACTATGAGATATATAACAAAAGAAAGTACCGACAAATTCTTAATTAGTTTACAAACACTCACAAAAATGATATAAACTGGGACGTTAAACACACGAAACCAGCAACCTGTTTTTGAAAGATTGTATCGTAAAAATATTTTTTATATTTCAACTCGCAGCAATTATCCCCCGCACCCCCTACCGCTCTATATAAACAACCGAACAAACAATAAAGAAACAAGCAAAAAAAAAACACACTAAGATCAGTAAGAGTATGTATACAAACTGCCTCCTCTCATCCTGCCCCCCGCCCCAATCCTTTCGACCGTCTCACCAGGTGCTCACTGACGTGCTGATTCCTGCCACCATGCAAGAGATGCCCGAAACGTAAGTCCACCATCTCTAGTACAACGGTGGGTTGTAAATGACCTTCCTGTTGTAGCTAAAATTTTCATAAACCTCTTCCAATGTTCGACCGAAAAGTCGAATCTCTCTCTTCTAGTTTAACATCTCCTAAGTCTTAAGAAAGTTTCTGTACGGTGACGGGACTTCAGGGCAGAATGTTCGGGACTTAACCGGGGACATTATGCACTATTCTGACACCGTCGAAACAGGAGAAAAAGCTCGAATCCGAACCACCTGTGTTGGAAACCCAGCGCTACCACCACCCCCACCTCTCCGTAAAACATCTGTACAAATGTTTAATTTATTTTCTCTAAATATGATATAAGCAACAGTCTCAATATTTCAAACTCCTTTTTAAATTAAATTTTTTTTTTTTTAATTTCCCAGACTGCTCTGCGACATCCGAAACTTCGCCAAGCACTGGGAGAGCTGGGTCTCGTCTGCCCTGGAAAACTTGCCGGATAGGCTGCTGGAGAGGAAGTTGCCTGTGGCCAGGAGGTTTGCGCAGGCGCTCAAGCGGCAGACCTCGTTTTTACATCTGGCGCAGGTACATTTGTGTTTATGTTTTTCATAATTTTGTTTATATATAGCATCATCATCGCCATGGTCATTTTTATAATGTTACTGTTGTTGTTGTTGTTGTTGTTGTTGTTGTTGTTGTTGTTGTTGTTGTTGTTGTTGTTGTTGTGATTGTTTGTTGTTGTTTTTTATATTGAAAACGATGAGGATGTTGTTCTTTTATTATTATCATCACTATTTTGATATGAGATAATTATATCGATGAGCCTGATTTATATGCAACTACTGTTTGTTTGCCTTCTTGTTGTTGTTGTTATTAAAACAGTTATGTTATTTTATTCAAGTATGCCTCGCTTCTGCTGTAGTTGTGTATAACAAAGACTGATGGTCACCATAATTGATTCCCCCCCCCTCCCTGAGTTCAGACCGCCCGCCCCGTCCTCTACGACGCGAACCTGGTGAACGCCATGATCGCAGACGTGGAGCGCATTGATCTCAGCAGCATCAGCTCGCAGGCGTTCCAAGTCGGAGGGACTACTTCCACTGAGGACGAGGACGACCAGCTCAACGCCGAGTGTAAGGCACTGTTTGATTACTTGTTGTTGTTGTTGTTGTTGTTTGTTGTTGTTGTTGTTGTTGTTGTTGTTTGTGTGTGTGGGGGGGGGGGGGGGTCTCCTGAAGATGCAGATAGAGTATTGTAAATGGGGCTGGATTTCGGGCTTATTTTTGCCCCATTCGAATACCGGTATCAAATTCGTAGATAAAAGTGAATTGGCAAAAAAAAAAAACAACAACATGAAATTTAATTGTTAGGATGGATGCACGTTCTTGTAGTTAGACTTCTATGGTCGTAAGTAGTACGTTGCTGTAAGCTTCAGTCAAAAATGTGTTTGTTCAATTTCTTCCACTAATGGTTGGTTCAGTGTCAGTAAAATGTGACCAGTCGAGACAGGAGTGTCCAGGTCTCCAAGATTTTTCTCATGTGTGGATGCATATAAAAAATAACAGACGCCCGTCGACAATACAGCCTATATAGTGCTGATCTTGGATACTTAGCGACCAACTCAACTTAACAAAGGCGTGTTAATTGATCATTTTAATTGTCTCCCCAGTTTTGCGCGAGTTCAAGGAGCTGCTGAGGAAGCAGGCGACAGTGGAGGCTTTCACTGAGTGGCTGGATATGTTGGTGGAGCAGAAGGTCATCAAGGTTGGTGTCCAGTTGTCCATTCTCATGGTATAATAACAAGTAGACGCGCCGTTGTCGTAAAACAACATCATCATCATCATCATCATCATCATCATCATCATCATCTTGTTATTTGTAAATCTAAAGACAAGTTGTACGCTTACAGCGGCTTTGCATTTCCGGGACTTCATCTGTCTTATTCTCAGTTTTGCCATTCCCTTTCTACAAGTTGATGTTGCTATTTCTGCCAATCAGTTGACATTCCTTAGTTCGACATTGCTCGCCCATTTTCAATTGTTCTCACACAAAATCTAGATTTTTCTTCCCCAACTATGCACACTTTTTTCATTGTTTATAAAGTGTGTCGCATTTTTTTTCCTTCGTGTTTTTTTAGCCATGTTTTATATAAAACTGTCGACTGCAGATGTTGAGGGGGGAAAGTGTCCTACACTTTCTCCCAGTTGATAATCACTGTCTGACATTCACCACAAGGATCATTCGTTAGTGCTCTAAGTCTTCAGTTCATATCCCAATTAGTGCCCATATCTCCGAATAGGCTTTTGTGGAAACTTGTGAGCGTAAAATTCAAAAGAACACATCATAATGACAAATATTGTTTTTACAGTTGACCATATTTTTAAATCCCTTTCCAGCCGAGCAAGCAAAACGGGAAGATCTTCAAGAAGCGAGCGCAGGCCTACCTCCTGAAGTGGTCCTTCTTCGGTGCTCGCGTTATGCACAACCTCACGCTCAATAACGCCCAGAGCTTTGGTAAGTGGACTTAGGAGATACATGTACTGTAAAGAAAGGGTCGTTACGTACTTTGTGAGCCAACGACGATACCGGAGGACATAAACACGTATGGGGTTTACTGAGAGGTCATTACTACGTCAGTCTAAGGTAGAGCTATGATTGGATGCTGATGCACATTCCGTTGTCTATCGTCTCTGTTTTCGCTGAAGGCCTTGTCATCGTACGGCCTCTAATGCCACGTCTTGCACTCCCTCTAATAATGTGTTACCTTCTTGATAAATTAATACTTAAATTATAAAACAAGGGATACAACTCAGTAATATTTTTCTCCTGCTTTTGAATTATCATGCTTATCTTCCGCAGAAAGCCAAACGCCATCTTTCTTCTGTACAGGATGAAAAATTAACAAACAAAAATTTAGATGTACTGATTTCAAGTGATCATCTCGTGACCCAAATATAAAAAAATAGTCAGAGGTGTTGGAGTTTTCGAACCAATTATAAGAAGCTTAATTTGATCCGGAGCACTATACAGAATGAAGTGGTTGTGATATGATCTCCTACATCCTTCCGCCTGATCTTTCAGCTGTCAGATGAGTATGAGTTGCTGTAGGTGTATATAGTACGTAATTTAATGATTTTCGATATTTAACAAAGCAAAATAATAACCCCTTCAAACCTCTCACTCGCTCGCCTCCAGCCCAAATAGTCCCGACACCTCCTATACTCGATATTCATATAGGCCTCTTCTTTGTTTCAATAAAGAAATACAAAACCATATTTTCACCTGTGTGAGAATCTGCTGCTGTGTGTGTTGTAGAAATAGATTTATGTCATCTTTGTCTAAATGTCTCATTTAACGAAACAATAATAATCCCCCCCCCCCTTTTTTTTTCCCGTGTTGTTATAGGTTAGTTATGTGTATATATCTTATGGTGTGCTCGTTTCTGAAATACCTCCCTCGCTCCCCAGCGTCGTTCCACCTGATCCGCATGCTGCTAGACGAGTACGTCCTGCTGGCCGTGGAGGGACAGCTCCACTCGGAGGCGGAGACGGCGCTACAGACCCTGCTGGAGAAACACATGCAGCCCGGTGGGTCATCTGTTCATTGACCCATGTAGCCACATGTCCGTCTATCGATCTATCTATCTATCTATCTATCACACAGATCTTGCTGGAGAAACATACAGCTTAGTGGGTCTATCCATCTCTCATTAGATATTAGTTGATCTATCTACCTATCAACTATTTGTCTCTATCTATCTATCTATCTATCTATCTATCTATCTATCTATCTATCTATCTATCTATCTATCTATCTATCTATCTATCTATCTATCTATCTATCTATCTATCTATCTATCTCAATCTATCTATCTATCTATCTATCTATCTATCTATCTATCTATCTATCTATCTACCTATTTCTTTATATATATCAAGTTCCTTGAACTTTATAAAGGTAGAACTAATGAGAATATCTTTTATCTACTTTCCTCTGTGTGTGACAGACGATACCGGGGCGAAGCTGAATCTCCAGCAGCCGGCAGGGACCTGCTTCGTAGCCAATCAGAGCCGTTCTAGCTGTCACGTGGACATCCTGAAGCGAGAGCCGGTACTGGAGCAGCAGGCCAAGGGATTCCCCTCTCGCCCTGAACCTCTGGCGCCTGAGGATCGAACCCTGGGGTTGTTCCCTGCACCAGTTGGCTCGCTAGCCCTGCAGTCTTTGCCAACAGCGACGCAGGTTAGTTTTTGTCACATAACTTTCGTATTTCGTTTGTCTGTTTGTTGCTGTTATTGACAATTACTAGGGGTGCGGTTCGCGCAATGGTTAAGACCTAGGGCCTCCGTTGAGAAAATGCTGGACTTGATCCCAACAATTATAATTTCTGTGGCCCCTATGTCAACCCAGCATGGAGTGGGAAGCTGTGGCTTGCGGCTTGATTCACGATGAAGGTAGAGGGCGGCAAGGAAAGTAATGACAACCTACTTCACTTTGCAGTTTGCTTAGTACTATCAGGGAGAAGTCATATGACAGTGTGTGTGTGTGTGTGTGTGTGTGTGTTATGTGTGTATAATATTCATATTCATGTTACTGAACATTACGAAAACCGACTTTGGTTATTACATGTACTTCTTTCAGGCTATTTCAAACAGCGGGAATCCTCTGTTGACTCCGCCCACGTCTCCTGTGTTGACCAATCAGAACGCCGTAAGGACTAGCGTCATCAGCCTCGGTCCAAATGCTGCTGCTGGGCATGCTGGGATAGCCCAGAGGTTCTCAAACAGCGCGGGGAGCTTCCTTTACGGCGGTGAGGACAGAAGTCTAAGCGAGCTAAAAATTAATATAACACTGATATTAGTATTTAGCAAATGAATTTTGTATCAGAGAGTATCTTACTTTTGAGTCGTGTCAGTTTTTCTCTTCTGTCTCTTTAAAAAGTTGTGTGTTGTTGATTAGCTGCTTTTTCTTTTTTAGAGTTGTTTTTTTTTCTATTGGCTAGTGGTTTTGGTGCTTAGGATAAGGATGTTTCTGTAGATAGAAGTGGTGGTTGTTTTTGTGGAGCTGGTAAAGGCGACTCTAGCGAGAATAATAATTTTTTTTTTATTTTTAGGAATGTGCGAGTCTATTGCTCGGAGCTAAAAACAATTTCAATGAAACAGATCTTAATGTTGTGTTCGTTTATTTGGATACGGACATTGAAAAACAGTGATCATTTGAGATTTGTGTTAATGTATTGTATATATACATATCATCAAAATATGCTGCTCGAAACTATTATGTATTTGATTGTTATTTTTTCAGCAAATCACCCCAAAGATCACGGCTCGGATAGAAATGAAAATTCTTCCTTCACTATAGACGGCCTGGGTCTCCACAACAGTTTCTTTACCTCAGGACTTCAACACGAGGAGACCTTTAGACAACCTTATCACTTCAATAACCATAACTCTAACAGTTCGAGCCTTCAAAAAAGCCAGTTAGTTCCCTTGGGAGGTCACACGGAGTGTAACAACAGTGTTAATAACAGTGTTGCTGGAGCCTCCGGCTATGAGACTAACAAAACTTCTCCTTCTGCCCAACATGGTGGCAGCAGAAAAGATTCAGTTAGCTCAAGCAGTGAGCAGGAACGATGGCTAACATCGTCCTCACTACAACAGGTTACTGCCTTAAACAGTACATCTGACTTTTCCTTTAACTACAAGAACAACAACACTAACAATAACAGCAGCAGTAGCAACAAAACCAGCATCAGCAACAACAATAACAGTGAGGGTAGTTTCATCAAACCCACACCAATCAGTGTGGATGTTTCTGCCAGTGATAGGACACACGACAGTTACGTCAATACTACTACAAGCACCATCAGCAGTGGTGTAAGGGACACCATCAGAAACACTGGCGCGGGAGTGACGTCCCTTGCTGTGGGAAACCCCGGAGATTCGGCGCGCAATGGCGGCGGGGGGTTCCCCACGGGAAACCTGTACACTCCTCCCCACGCTTACCACCCACAGCACCATTACCCGCAACATCCCTACCCCACCAGCGTACTAGCACACCACCACCACCACTTCTACCACGCCAACAACAGCGCAAATGTTGCTGCCGCTCAGCCGAGCCTGGCAAACTCGTTCTATCACCATCACCACCATCATCACCAACCTCAGTCGCACCACCAGCAGCAACAGCAACAGCAACATCAACAGCAACAATCCCAGCTCCAGCCTTTATACAACATCTCTAAACACGCGGACAATTTTGACCACGCCTACCCCTACTCCTCATACTTAGACGGACTCCATCAGTACCACCCCCAGGAAAACTTATCCACTTATCTCTCCGCGTTCGGATCTAGCGCGTCCAGCTTGCAGCACGGATACCCGGCGAGTGGAGGGGGCGGGGCTTCGTTGGGCGGGCACACGGGTGGAGGGGGTGTGGCTTCGGCAGTGGGCGGAGTCGGATCGAGTGTTGGATCGGGCAGCGCCTTCAACGTGGTACACAGCCAGTATTCCACAAGCTCCACCTCTTTCGGCACACAGTCTTACGGAGTTCAGCAAAATACAGGTATATTGTGGTCATGTGTTTACAGTTAAGAATATTTTAAATCAAACACTAGCAAGGAATATTTAGTATTTTTTATTTCTCTTCTTTTCTTAAGTAGTAGTAAATGATTTTTCTCCACATTTCTCAATACTGTCTACCATTCCCCAAGCCAAATCCCCATTCTCAATCTCGAAAACTCTTCTCCCTCTCCCCAATGCCAAAGATTTCTTCTCAGGCTCCATGTTCCACCACCCGACGACTGCCGGCCCGCCCAAACCCGTGGCGGAACACGTACCCGTCATCCAACAGTCGTTTCCGGTCGTGGCGTCTGCTGCAGCGGTTGGCCAGTTCCAGAGCGAGGCTCGTGACCCACTTAACCTGCTAGACAAAACGTACGGCCTTGGTGGGAAAACCAAGGACGCACTGACTATTTATAGCGGAGGGGGCGGGGCTTGTGCTAGCCCGCGCTCAATGACACATCACTCCATGTTGCCTCACGGTGAGTGCGCGCTCTGATTGGTCGACTGATTATTGGGTAATACGACCGTCTACATTACACTCATTAATAAGCTCTTCATAGGTCGAGCGAAAGTTACAGTACTGACTGAGTAGTATCCTGTCTAAACTATGATACTACATGTAATTTAAAATAAATTGATCACTATGAAACAATGTGTCCACTTCAGTCAGTTCGGTGAACTGAGGCAGGGAATTTAGTGATGGTTATTGCGTTCTTATGATATATAAAACATTAGAGAAGTCAACTCATTTTGAAGTAACTTTTTAAAAGAAGTTAATAAGTTATTTAGTTGGTTGTAATAACGCACATAAGGGCTACAAGTCAAGTTGTGTTAAAAATGTCGTTTTTCCCCCCATTCCAGTGCACGGGCCGTCCCTGCCTCACTTCCCTGGAGAGGACTACCTGACCAGTGTAGGGCTGGGAATGTCCTCCATATTGGCTGCCGATCCGGACATTTTCTCCTCCTTCTCCGACAGCACTCCTCTCCCCTCCATCGGCTCCGTGTTCCTCTCCTGAAACCTGCAGACAGTTATAATTGAGCCCCTTGGATGAACTAGGCAAAAAGACTAATTGTGTGAAGACGGCTCCTGTCCTACAAAGAAAAATCAGGATGCTTGCGGAGAAAAAGATGTAACAATATCAGTGAATACATTTGCGTGTTCAGATATGCCAATATTTCACCACTGCACTAAAAATTATGACATGAATATAATTAATGTTATGAAATTGCAGTTCCTCAGGTTGTGTGTTTGGTGTCAAAAACATTTTCTTGTATGAAATGATGTTACCTTTGTTTCTTAATTTGCATGCAATAATAATAACAATGTGGATATTTTTTTACCTTATTTATCTTAGTGCAACAAGCCACAGTGTCAATATCGATAAGTTTTAAAACACTTTAGCTGCAATACTGCGCAATGAAAAGTCATAGAAAAACGAAAGTCTATTATTACGGCAATGTTCTAGGTATTTGAAACGGCTTAGATCATTCTCGCTCTCAGCCAATGGTCAATGTGATATGCATAATGTGGCGTAAGTACAACGTAGCAGTAGCTCACGACTCTTCCTAGCAATATGCGAATAAGAAGGCTCACGACGAGTCTCAAACTTATATAAGCAACATTGTACTTACGGCCCAATGTTTAAAAAAATAGTCATGAAGTATAGTAACTGTTTTTGTTGTTGTTGTTATTTTGGAGTTGTTCTATAGCTTCAAAATTACAATACTGTGTGTTGTTTGTATTTACTTGCTGTACATGTATTTTTTAAGCCATGTCTTGCCAATCCTATACTCACTTCTTTAAAAAAACAACCCTTGAATGCTATTTTGAAATTTTGATTTTCTAGTGGACCAGAGTTTATTTAGGTTTTACATGAGGGGTTTAATAATGGGATTCTCCTTATAGACCAAAATTTGGTACTGATATATTCTCTGGAGAAAAGAAAACTTTTGGGGGAACTCAAAACTAAACAGTCTTACTTAAACGCACCTATCGTATTTGCTTCATATTTAATTGATCCGTAGATTGGACCTAAGTTTCATCAAAGTTAAAAACTTCCTGATTTTTTGTGTGTGGAAATGAACAAACATAGACATAGTACATATTGGTTTAAAGGTACACAAGTAAAGAGATATACTTAGTACAGTGTTATTAAATATTTTATGTGATGACTATTTTGACGTTGTTTAATTATTGTTAAAGCTTCCATAGCAATCTTATTTTTTTAGTGAATGTTTAGCTACCTCAGTTGTAAAAATGTCATATCCAATTGTCAAATACATTGAGCCTTAAGTATTTTACACATGAGATAGGAGATTTTACATCTGAGGTGACGATTTGCTTGCTCTCTTCGCCTCATAGAAATTTTGCGGGAAAACATAATTGTAAATAAAATGTCGTATTAAAAGCATTTTGGTTAGAATTATTTTCAACAGTAGTAATCATTATAAGAAATATCGCACTTTGTCAAGACAACAGCTAGGCCGCGTTTACACTCAAAATTGGTAGAACGACCAACATCGGACGACTGACAGATTGCGTCACAAAGTATTACACGTTAAAACTATAAACTCACTATTTCGTTAAGGTTAAAATTAAACTTTACACTAAATCTTGGTAAGAAATGTTAAAATTTACTTTCGCAAAGAGTCCTGGCAAGGATGTTTGATTTCGTGTGGACGCCAAACCATTGAAATCCCTTTTTAATACAACTCGTCGATTTGACGGTATCTGTCGGTCGACAGTTTTTAGTTATAACCACGATGTAGCGATGTTCTTTGTAAGGAACTAAAACCTTTGATGTGCCCATGATGAGAAAACTTGCGCATAAAATCATGTCAGATAAAGAGCAATGTATTATTTCCCTATGTGCATTAGTTGCAATTTTTGTCTGATATTGTGTTTCCAAACTGTGTATTATTTATTGAGATATCTTTTAGTATTTTGCAATGAACTTTGATGTAATATTATATATGTGTAATAGTATCGAGTGTGCATTTTATAAGTAAGGCAATAGATCCGAATTTTGTAAAGAATAAAACACCAGACAAAAACTTTATATTTGAACTGTTCATTTTCGAGTCTACACACTTGCTCCCCAGTATGTTACTAATATCTTTTTAATTTTTGTGCATAATTGTATATATTTGTCTTTTCTCCAATTCTTAGATTTATGTATCTCTCATTAACAACCAATGTATATCTATTTCCATTAAATGTTATATTCGTCATCCTTCCAATTTATACAAAACAATCGCAAATGCCAAATACAAGAAAAATCAGAGGCAGACACTTCTAAAAAAAATGGAGTGAACAGGATTATTGTCAGCAACGAAATCTCACATTACAAAGCCTAATACAAGGCGTCATCGCTGTAAATAGTTTATCGATAAAACATTATATACCAGTAGATGAGTTGAGTTGTTTTGGTTTAACGTCCAACTTCAGCACTATACAGGCTTCATTGTTGACGGGTCCCAAGACTGCCACACACGAGACAGGGCGGAGATACCATGCCTCCTGTCTCAGCCGGTTACATTAAACTGACACCGACCCAACCAGTAGGGAAGACCGGTGACGTCAATACTATTGATCTTCCTTGAAAAAAATTGAATGTAGGTCATTATTCTTTAGCGCTGCTGTCGAAGATGATGATGATGTTGATGATAATGATGATGATGAAGATGATCTGCTGCTGTTGCTGCTGCTGCTGCTGCTGCTGCTGATGATGATGATGATGTTGAGATGATGATATAATAATAATAATAATAATAATAATAATAATAATAATAATAATTATAATAATAATTCCGATATATCGTTGGTACCAAACACTGTAATTCATAAGACACAGACACGAACATACGCACGCAGAAACATCCAAACAATAACCATCGACCCAAAGATCCCTTACTTGATCGCGGTGACAATACATCATCAAAGTTATCGACAAGAGATCGATGAGAATGGCAGTATCGATCTAGGCGCTTCAGGCAAAAACTGAACTGGCCTTCAAATCAGCCTCCGGCGAACTGGTAGCTAGCTTGGAAGAAAAAGAAGTTTAGATAGCACTGTTTTGTCTTTGTCTGTTACTCCTAATAACCACTGTTAACATTCTGATCTCCATTTGTTTGGCAGTCTGCATGCCTCTGACCCTCTTTGTCTGTCTGTCTGTCCCGGTGTGTCCCTGTCTGTCCCTATGTCTCTGTATGTCTCTCTGTCTCTGTCTTTGTCTGTCTCTGTCTCCCTCTCTCTCTCTGTCTCTCTCTCTCTGTCTCTCTCTCTCTCTCTCTGCCTCCTTGTCTCTCTGTCTGTATATCTCTCTTTCTCTCTATTCATCTATATCTCGATTTCTGTCTCTCTGTCTCGGTTTATTTCTCTTGGTCTGTCTCTCTTGTTTGTCTGTTTGACTGTCTGCCTGCCTCTCTCTCTCTCTCTCTTTCTCTGAGTGTGTCCCTCCCGCTCTCTAGCTCTTTGTTTCTCTGTATACCTCTCCGGATCTGTCGCTCTCTGTCTCTCTCTGTCGAAATCTCTATATCTATATTTCTCTCTTTCATCATGTGCTTTATAGCGTTGTTCTGAACCTTTACCCGTTTTCTAACAGTGTTTTGTTTAACGTTTTAATAAATACCTGTTAATGGTGTTTTTTCTGTTAGTACGAGGATGTTATTAAAGAGATGGTGATTATTATGATGGTGGTTATAGTGATGGTGGTTAAAGTGATGGTAGTTGTAGTGACAGTGGTTATAGTGATGGTGGTTAAAGGGCTGGTGGTTGTAATGGCTAGAACCATGTATTGATGCACTGTACCTTCAGACTGTGAGGCCAGAGCTCTAGCACCTTCTCCGGCTCGCATTCTTAATAATTATGCTTAACTAATTAGTTAAGGACCTGAGGGGGGAAAAGTCAAAGTTGTAAGACGCTTAACTTTAGTGTGGCGCTTCCCCTACTACTCCCCTACTACCCCCTACTACTCCCCTACTACTCCCTACTACTCCCCTACTACTCCCCTACTGGGCCGCTCTTACCAGCTCCCACAATTCTTAACACATAGTACCGGAACTGGACCACGCGCAGCAGCTGACGGCGCAGTCGCAGTCTGGCAGAAGTGGGCGCTGGTAACAGCATTTCAGTGTCGGCCATTTTTACAAATATTTCATAGTGAGGGAGACTTCAGAGACGCCGGAGTGGTCGCTACAGTTTCTTTGTATGTAGGCCCTATGTGATTCTTTGTTGAGTAGCGCTTTATTCTGTGTATCTTGGATGGCGATCCTACGTTAACTTGCTGTTTTTCCCTTTTTTTTAAATACGACTTTGGTCACTTGTCCAGCGATTTGTCCTTCATTTACTAGCTGTGTGTCCTTTATTTATTAACCGTTTGTTCTTTGTTTACTAGCTATTTGTCCCTTATTTACCAGCTGTTTGTCCTTTATTTATTAGCTGTTTGTTCTTTATTTACTAGCTATTTGCCCTTCATTTACTAGCTATTTGTCCTTTGTTTATTAGTTGTTTATTTATTGTTTATTGGCCTATTTATTCTTTGCTTATTGACTGTATCCTTTTTTGTGTCTGTAATAATACAAATATTACTCTTTGTTTATTCGCTGTATGATAATGGTTTCTCTGTTATAATACACACTGTTACTGTTATTCTTTCTTTATAAGATCTAGTTCTCATTTTTATGTTAATCTTGTATAAAGCGGTTTTAATAGAAAAAGTGACATTCCATGAGAGACATTCAGAAGGGCAGTGGAGGTTATTGCACTGGCTTGTTCTTTAGTGTAGGAGATAATTTTGAATCCTTGTTTGGGATTGACATCAAATTGTCTATGGAAAAAAAAGAGTATTTTCTACGGCGCTTGTTTGAGAATAATTGGTTAAACATTTTAGTAACATGACTTTTTTGCATTATCGAGTTATGGTCGAGCCCTACATTTCTTAGTCCAGGTGGAATTTTTTATTTAAGATATAATTATTATAAGATGAACACATTTGATAGGTACATGATTGAGTTTAGTCAAGTTTTCACAACTTGTTAATAAAATTTCAGAATTATATGACTTACTATGTTGACAAAATTATGGCCTATCTTTCTACACTGAATTTTGTTCTCTAACGTTAGGACCCCGAATAGGGCAATTAGAACTAGTTAAAAAAAAAAACACTCACATCATCCAGTTCGAAGCTTTTAGAACCGCTGACTTAAAACTCTAGATCTAAATGCAATGACCCCGAAAAGGGCAATTTGAACTAGTTAAAAACACACACACTTAGTCCAGTTCGAAGCTTTTGGAACCGTTGACTTAAAACTCTAGATCTAAATGCAATGTGGCTCGTTCAATTTGCTTTCTTTATTTTAGATTTGAAGTCTGCGATAATACGGACCTTAACGTTAAAAACTTAACATATTTCTACTCTGTTTTAATTACGCAGATATAATTGCTGGCGCTGAGTGTGAGTAGATCAACTAGTCAACCGACCCACTAACCACCCAACCACCAAACCAACCAACCAACCAACCTATTTAACAGAGATCGGGTCTAACACTCATCTCTAACCGTGTTGCATCATGGGACGTCAGGACTTGGTATCTCTCCTCCTAGTCGGGACGTCAATCGCTATCATCATCATCGTCGCTTTAGTCGAACGTAAGTGTTCATCTAGTCGAGCGTAAGTATTCGTTTAGTCGAACTTACGTACTCTTTTAGTCAAGTGTTAGTGAGTTTTCTTTCAGTAGAGCTGAAGTGTTCATCTACTCAAACATAATGTTTATTTAGACCTATTCGAACGTAAGTGTTGTTTTAATAAAACGTAAGTATATATCTAGGCGGTCGAACAGATTTTGGCGTACATTTTTTATTTTATGAAGAAGGCAAAATACCTGCATTTTTTAAATAAAATCAATCGCTAATTATTTAAAATTAAAATCAACAACAATAAAACAAGAAGTTAAACAGTAGACACACCCCAACCCCCTAAAAATTCGTAAAATAAATATATCTGCTTACGAATTGCACGCGTACTGGTTGAAAAAAACAACAACAAATAGAATGAGAATTACACACACCCGAAGGAAACCCCAAAACAAGAGAATCTGGTAAATGAGGATGTGTACTTTATTGAACGACACGTAACAAACGTCACATATTAATGTGTGTGATAGAGAAACGTGTTTTTTTTCTTGTTTTTTTTTTCTGTTTCTTTGGTTTTCAAAACCTCAAGTAAAAAAAAGTAAAGAGGAAAAATCCATATGACGTGATTAAAAAGTGAGGTAGGTTAATTGTTGATAGTACAAAAAAGGAGAACGAATAATATAAAAAAAAAGAAATCAAATAATATAGCGCATGTTACAGGATCCAAGAGTTTTCTTTGTCATTGGCGACGCAATAACGCCCTTTGAGTTAAGAAAACGGACGCCATTTTGCTGATGCGCAACACGATAAAAAAAAAAAAGAAGAAGAAAACTGCGTAAAAGTCAATAACGTTTGTATCGGAAACCATTTCAGTTCGGTATTTACAAATAGGCAAATTACCATTGGTAAGTTGGCACTAAAAGGCGCTACAAAAACAACAGACAAACTGGTATTTTGTTGCGAGTAGCTTGTACTGCTTGACACTAGGGGCCGTTTACCTGGCAACACTTCCAGCGCGACGTCTGCCATCCGGCGCGAACCTTTCAACTTTTGTTTTCACAAAATCGATGGCGAGGTTTATGCCCACACTGGCGGTTCTCTCCCCCTTTTGTTCTGACTGGAGCCATGAAGCAATCGATTGATCTATTATTGATCTTTATTATAGTTCGAGGCGTGATCGATGGACGGCTTCTGAGGGTTTGGCCCGGTTTTTTATTCTTGTTTCTGTTTTCACCACTAGTTTCCTTGTTCCTTTAGAGTTCGTAGCCGGCTTTTGTTTTCCTGGCGTGACTACCAGCTCTTTTAGGGCGCGATCGGAAATGTCGGAAAATCGAACGTTTGAGGATTGGTTTTGGTCGTATAACGCTGCCGTTCGATCTTTGATAATTATGCCGCAAATGTCGGAAGATGACTATGAGAATGCGAGTTCTTTCACTACAATACTAAAGTGTTTAAATGGCCCAACAAGGAGTTTGCGACAAACAGCAGCTGATCAATGCTTTCCTGCACATTTTTTGACATTAAAGACTAAAAGATTTAAAAAGATATGAGCTTTAAAATGTCAGTAGCTAAACTCAAAGAGGAAAACAAAAAGCAAAGTAAATGATACCGAGGGTAAACTGTAAAGAAGAAGAAGATCGATCGATATATAGATAGAAAGATAATTAAAGAGAAGGGGAGAGGGTGGGAGATAGATATATATAAACAGAGAGAGAGAGAGAGAGAGAGAGAGAGAGAGAGAGAGAGAGAGAGAGAGAGAAGGGTGGGATGTTATAACAAAATTAGGGAAGAAGTACTACAAGGTTCGAATTCCAGCAGGTAAACCCGTCTTCGTGTAGGATTCTTCTAGAAAAGTTCCTCTATGTGCCAGATCTTCTTCAGACATCGGCGACCCTGGTCCTCCGTTTGTTTCTGAAATCAGTTGCCTTGATAAAGACATTGATACATTTTCTTTTTCTGCTTGTATTACTGTTCATACTGCTTTTGTGTTTTGTCCATGGCTTGCCCTTGCTTTCCATGCTATCTAAATTTCTACAAAATATGTCTTTGTCTAGTCTATCCACTTGGTTTTAGTCGTTTTTCTCCAATGGTTTCAATTAATGATTTGTTGTGTTCCGAGATACCCATTAATCCGTTTGATGTGTTTTTTTCTTTCCATGACACCTTCATAATAATTTAATATTCTGGTGGATTACATTTCCGCATATTATTTAGATATTTTAGATACAGTAAAACTGATTATTTGGTCTGGTAAATTGAAGTTCTTTCTTAATGAAATGTCTCCCGGGTCTTGAAAACCATCCCATACGGCAAAGAGACTCAAGAGAGAGATGCCGTGGACTTGGCTGGTCACATTATACTGACCTCACTGGTTTAACGTCTCCTAGGTTGCCATAATTATAGGGTCCTATACGGGACCTGGGGTATGAGGAATTGATCAGGGCTTCAGCCTTACAGTTACATATCAGCAGGACTGAAAGGATAAAATGCGAAGGTCATTGCAGGGTAAAATAAAATCAACAAATGAAAAACGAGATACAGTGTACCTACAAAACGTATGTCTCACCAACTTTGACTGTTTTCTCTGTTCTATGGACCCAAACTAATCTGTGACCGGCTGAGACAGGAGTCCAGGTCTCCCTGTCCGATCTCGAGTGTGGATGCACCACAAAATTGTCAGACTTTGGTCTTGGGGCCCGTCTACGACATAGCCTTTAAAATTATAGTACTGACACTGGACGTTAAACAACTACATGTATCTCAAACTAAATCAAATCGCTCGAAACTAATGGATTGTAACTGTTTACTCACCCCTCCCCCCCCCCCCTTGCCAATCCCAGACGTGTCTGGCACCAAGTGTTACAAGAACGAAGATCTCGGCGACCGCGACGGGAACGTGTACCACTGTGAGGAGGGGGACCTCACGAGATGCTGCGTGGAGCATGAGGCACCGACATGTTGCCAGTCAGAGAGCTCCAAAAACCTGTGAGGGAGGGGGAGCGTGATAGGGGGGGATGGGGAAGGGAAAGGGGGAGGGGGAGAGAGGGAGGGGATGTGTACCACTGTGAGGAGGGGGACCTCACGAGATGCTGCGTGGAGCATGAGGCACCGACATGTTGCCAGTCAGAGAGCTCCAAAAACCTGTGAGGGGGGAGGTGTGATGAAGGGAGGGTAGGGAGGGGGAGAGAGGGAGGGAGAGGGGGAGAGAGAGAGGGAGAGAGAGGGATGTGTACCACTGTGAGGAGGGGGACCTCACAAGATGCTGCGTGGAGCATGAGGCACCGACATGTTGCCAGTCAGAGAGCTCCAAAAACCTGTGAGGGGGGAGGGGATGAAGGGAGGGTAGGGAGGGGGAGAGAGAGGGAGAAGGGGGAGAGAGAGAGGGAGAGAAAGGGATGTGTACCACTGTGAGGAGGGGGACCTCACAAGATGCTGCGTGGAGCATGAGGCACCGACATGTTGCCAGTCAGAGAGCTCCAAAAACCTGTGAGGAGAGAGGAGGGGGAAAGGTGGAGGGGTATAGAGGGATGTGTGCCATTGTGAGGAGGGAAGGAGGGTACCATCATTTAAAATTTATGTCAACAGGTTTATCAGTGTTAATGTTAATGTATGGTTGTAATGATATCCAATGTAGCCGAGGTGCCCTAGATCTGATTACATCAAATTAGGACTTTTTCTATGAGCTTGAATGTCAATGAGTGTGTGAGACCTTTAAAAATAGAAGGGAAAGCCTAAGAATACTGTTTTCACTGCATTTCTGTCCCTCCGGCAGAGAAGATCACATCCTATATAGTTGTTTCTCTTGTATTTTCCTCCCTCCGACAGAGAAGAGCAGCTGCAGCTGTGGGGCACGGTGGCCGCCATGATTCTCGCCATCGCCCTCATCTTCGTCTGCTGCAAGAACGACATCTCCTGCTGCAACAGCGACACCTCGCTCAAGGAGCGCATCTCGAATCTCTTGTACGTTACTTTTCTGTAGACATATAAATGTACTTAGTTTACATTGAAAGATAGACGGCAAACGTGACCACGGCAGACAGAGAATGACACACGCCGAGAGCAGCATAAGAAGGTAATTATGTGAATAGAGAGCTGAACTGTGAAAACTTCATAGTCATACACTGGCCGATGTTTGTTCCAGACCTGGTACTTGAGGAAGGAAGTTAACATGATTTTCTGTCTATGAATTGTTTTGTTGGTTGGCTTATTTAAGATTATCGTTTTAAATATGGGCGGTTCCCACCACTAAAACCCGATGACAAGTTAAAGAACAAAGAAACCATTTAAATTATATACCCGCACTGTTTCTGTGTGGCAGCACGTAAAATTATCAGACGTTAGTCTTTGATCTCGTCCACAGTATATAATTTAGTGCTAACGTTCGACGCTAAGCAACTAACCGAACTCAGGTCATCACTAGTGTTGTTTTTCTTCCAGCAACCGAAACAAAGCGGAGCATCTAGTGAACGAGGAGGACGAAGTCGCTCGCAACAAGGGAAACTTCTTTGAGAACTCTGTAGGGAACATCCCCTACAACAACCCACCTACCGGCTACTCGTTCCAGTCGTCGAGAGCGATGGACCCCTACAACTTCCCTCCCCTGCCCCCTATGTCGCCAGACCCGGATGATAGGCATCGCAGCTCTTACGCTTAACAGGGGAGACATATGGGTGAAAACCAAGTGATGTGGCGTCTGGAACATATTCTGTCACAGTAAACATCATTAGATGTGTAAACACCAGCACCACCGCCACCACCAACACCAACAACCACAACAACAGCAACAACAAGAACAAAAAACTAGCCAAACAAACGACAATTGTAGTTGATTTAACTATGAGATATTTAAAATACAACCACCACCACCACCACCACCACCACCACCAACAGCACCACCACCACCACCACCAACAACAAGAACACTACAACAGCAACAACAACAACAACGGCGATGATGACGACGACAACAATAACAAACTAACAAGCAAAACAAACGAAAGTTGTAGTCGATTTACCAATTAAAGCAATCTGTAAAACAATACCACCACTATCACCACCACCACCAACAACAAAAAGAAACAAGCAAAAAAAATCGAACATTGTAGTCTATTAATGAAATATCTAAAGTAGCACCACCACCACCACCACCACCAACAACAACAACAACAAGAGCAGCTATAAAAACAACCGCAACACATAAAAACGAACAATATTACACACAAAAAACTTTTTTATAGATAATTGTGTAATTTTGTTTTCTCTTTTTTCAGATCGTTAAAACTCTTTGAACTCGTTTAAAGTTAAACTTGCCCATTTCCAAAGCAACAACTGCGTCTCTGTGTAACAAAGATCAAATAGGACCTCTTAGATAAACTCAGGATAGAGAGAGTTGGAGGCATATATCAGAGGGGCCGAGAGAGCTTCACCCTGCAGAGGATGGAAACAGCCTTGTATGGTCTGTATGTAGGAACAGGGACTAGTTACGAATTTTGTAGAAAATTTATATTTCCCAAAACAAAACAAAACAAAAATTTAATTTTTTTGCCCGTATGTTGAAAGGTGAAGTTGGTATGGGGGAAAACGAGGAAAAAAAACAACAAAGCTAACTTTACTCTCATAAAATTCGCGTGAAAACGTTAACAAGCATCTTTGACAAGATTTAATTATCGATCATAGAAGATTAATGATTTAAATAATAATAATAATAATAATAATAATAATAATAATAATAATAATAATAATAATAATAATAATAATAATAATAATA
>RQTK01000052.1:210211-217765 GCA_003991915.1 Elysia chlorotica | reverse complement strand
TAATAATAATAATAATAATAATAATAATAATAATAATAATAATAATAAGTAATGATGACCCCCGAGTGGTTTTACCTCATGTTTACTATCTTTTGACTTCGGAAGAATTTTAACGCTGCGATGGTTGGCGAAAGGCTAATAAGTAAAGATCTAGAGGGGAAACAAAATTGAAGTGTAATTGCCAATGCTATAATTAATATAAAGATAAAAAGCATGTTATCAATATTGTTTCATTTTTTGTGTGAAAAATGCTTACATATTTCAATATCTTATATGAATAAAATATAAAACTGAGAGATGCGCTGTCTTAGTATGTGCACTTTTGATAACTGCTTTCAGTGCTCTTTAACGTCTTTTTGAAATAAAAATAAAATATTACGCGTTTGAATGGTCTCATAATCTGCGTTTCTATTGCCTTTTTTAAATAGTATATACTTTACATAGACAGAAAGTTCTATCTGGGATCAATCGATTAAAGATGGGATTTATCTAAGAAACTTCAGATCAGAAGAAAAAATCATTTGGAGATGGTTGATTTTACATCCAACATCATTAAAAAGGCTGAATCCTGAACCAGTCCCAGTAATAATGTCTGACAGTTTTCTTTGCTACCACAACTTTATTCAGTTTGACTTTTAAGTATGGCTCAGCATTGCGTGAAACCTGTTCACCGAAGTGAAGAAATGGCTGCAATGTGTGGTAGTAGAATCAAAGACTGCCCACTCTGGGGCCCAGCCGCTTAAATTGTTGGGTATTTTCTCGATCTCTCTCTCCCAGGGAATCCTACTCGGAGACAAGAGCAGCAGATGAGATTCAAACCTAGGGCCTCCTGCTTGGCAGTCAAAAGCGATACCAGCTGAGCCATCTGGCTTCCCTATGGTTCATTTCAGTGGTGCCAATACATAGGGATGGATTGTTTTTTTAAAACCATACAAAACGTTTTGTTAGTAAAGCAGGACTGGTACCAATTATTTACATCACATGTAGATCGAAAATCATATCATAAAAATTTAAAATTATGGAAAATTAGCATCATTGTAATTTAAATATTGTAATTCTCACAGAGGCGCTGTTTGAGTTCTAAGGGACAGTAACACATTTTTTTTTAATTAAAAAAAAGAGAAAAACAGCCAATTGGAAAAAAGGAAAAACTCACAAAAAAGATCAGATTCAAATGTTTAATCAGCTTCTAACATTACAATAAATTAAAATAGTTGAAGAAGATCAGCACATTAATAGTTCACCAACATCAACAGTAATTATGTTTATAGACTTTCCCCTCTTGGAAAGCCTATGGTTTTATGTAACTTTTTTTATTGTGAAGAGCAATATAATTTTTCATATAAGGCACACATGTTAACATCTGTCTTACAGTTTTTGGTAACAAAACATCTAAAGGTGATGAGAGTTAAACTGTTCAGCAATAGAGTTAAATGAATAATTACATGACTGCCAATACACCCAACTAAACAAAAGATGTAAAATCGTGGATACACATAACTCAAAGAACAATACGACCAAAAAAAAATGTTCAAAAAATGTAGTACAAAGAACAAAAAACCTGTTTATTATAGGGTTACAGGGAGTAGCAGAATCTTACTTTAAATAACACACAAACAGTCTCTTATTTCACATTTCTGAGGCATGGCTACACTCAATAATGCTCAATCTCAACAAGCTGAGCCCACATCAGGAAAAATAAAATAAAAAAATTCATCTTCTTCTTACCCACATTTTACATATTATTCACTGTGTATAACAAAAAGCATATACATCAAGTTACATTGAATTCCCTATCACAGGCTTAAAAGCAGAATAAATAAATAAGCTAAAAATCACAGTTGAAATTTATCACATAAAACAAACAAAAAACCAAATAAATAACTGTTTTATCATCAAAGCCTTATCTAAAAACAATATTTTTATACTATCTCATCGTAGCAACACCGTAGAGCATTTTAATCTCAACAAAACGTTTAATATGTTAACAAGGTCTTAAAACAAATGGCCATTTTTCATCCAAAATTCTGTATAGAAGTTAAACTGGTGTATGTCAGTATGCATAGCTTAACACAGTGTCTCCATATTAGAAACCACGCCTAGGCAGACAAGAAAATCAGGTGCTAAGCGATTTGGGTTTTTGTCAAACCAAGTGTATTATAAGGCACCAGCTGACGGGATTTTATCTCCAACCTCCCACTCACTGATATCACGCTCTACCCCCTGAGCTGTTTAGAGCCTTAGAGGAGAAAAAAACAGCGTATACATTCCATACACCGCTCAATGACACCATTTTGCACAATTCAACCTCAACAATGGTACGTTAATTTTTTTCCACTACTGTTTATATAATAATGTTAATAATAAATACTAATATTAAGCAACCAGAGAGAATCGGAGCAGTTTTTCAACGTTTAGAGGTCTCTATCTCAAACTTTATATCGTCCACTTGTGCCTGGCTCACCCTGGTTGCTTTACATATAAACAAAGCAAGGAAAGGGTGGAAGATTTCTTTTTCTTTTTTTTTTTAAATTACAAAAATAGTGTTGCTTGCATGTAAAATTTTGAAAGGCGTAGCAAATAAACACATAACCCAGTCTTACATATTTCTCCTGAAGTTTCACTGAACTTGTTTTTGCTGCGGATGCGGATGTGGATGTGGATGCTCTATTTCTTGCCGGTGCCATCCACTCTGTGCAGAACGTTCATACCGAGCTGCAGCAAGTGCTTGGTGAACTCTGTCAGGGCAGCTACATGGTAGAAAAATTCTGTGTCGTTACCATCGTCTGGCACAGACAGAAATAAAAGAATAAAAAAAAAAAATTAAAGTTGGTTGGTTAATTGGTTTCTCAACATCCAGTCTCAGCAGCAAGGCTACTAGTTCAAGAAATAATACATTTTACAACTTTTTAAATTCTTAAATTAGGGTTTAAATATGGAAATCGCATCTTTAATCCCTTGAGCTTGTGACTTATTTTACCTAGTCCTGTAACACAGCTACAGCAGTCAAGCAGGGGAGCATTTAAGGTAAGATAGTATATACTGTATTATGAGCATTTAAGGAAAGATAGTATATACTGTATTAGCTCAGAGAGCCGGGTATAATATGGCCACAGTTGTTTCAGGACTTCAGAGCTCAAAGGGTTGAATATAAATATTTTCATATAGCACGGCTCAAGGCCTATTCCTTTTGTACAGAATGTTTTGAACATTTTTAATAGATCAAAACCTTGATACTTATAATTGCAAGATGAAAGGTGCGAATATCAATGACACAAGCGTGAACAAATCCCTTCAACATGATTGTGTGCCGCTTAATTGGAAAAGGTTGATAGGTAGCCTATATCCCATATTGTGATAAATTCAAGTCAAATGAAAAAAAAAAAGAAACGCTCGTACCGTACCAGAATCATTGAACTCGTGCGTGTCCAAAATGAGTTCTTTGAAGAAGTCGAGGATGCGGTTCAGGAAAGTGATCTTGTTCTTGGAAGTCTCTATCACCGACACTACCGACTCCAGGACAACCATCACTTGAGATAAGTCGTAGCGGTACTTCACACACACCTGCAGTCAGGGATATTGTATATCATTAAACAGTACCTGATTTGAAATTAAGTTTACACAGGACTTATAAAAAGAAAAGTTTATCATACATAAAAGAAGTTTTGTGTCTATTGTATGGCTTCTTTACATTACATAAGAGAACATTACTGTTTCCATACTATGCTCTGAGTGGAAACAAAGTGTACATTGAGGTTATGGTAATGCAATATTGATGTTGAAAAGCATTTCTGAGTAACATGTCAATGTTGCGACTGTCAAGATTTTAGCGATATGTTTCTTCACTTGGAAGATCGTCACTTGAGACAAGTCAGAGGTACTTTACACACAACTCCAAATAGTGAGGTGTAAAAAATGTTAGAGAAATAGTCTAAGTCAATTATGCAAATTGTGAAGGTGGTAAAGGTTAAGTTTCTTAACGAGGAAAGCCATCACTTGAGACAAGTTGTAGCAATACTTCATACACAGCTAAAATGGCAATGACGTACAAAAAAACATGTTGGAGAAAATCCCATGTATCTCAATGGTGCCATTTCAAGATTTTAACAATAAGTATTTTAACAAGGACAACAATCACCTTTTACAAACACCTACTAAAATTGAGATTGTAAAAAAAAGGAAAAGAGAAAATCTCAGTTAATGTTGCGACCTGTCAAGATAGCTATAAGTTTCTTATGACAAAGACAATCATGACTTGGGACAAGTCACAGCGATATTTCACAAACTTGCTGATAGTTAGGTTGGAGAAATTGATAAAGACAATTTCATTTGCTAGTCAAAATTTTGGCAAGAAGTTTTCTACCCAGGACCCCTTCTGCTAGCCTGATGACATAATGGTAACCAGATCCCCATCGCATGATTATTTTGCATGCACATTATTTTGGGGAATTTTCAAAAATTTCAAGTAAGGTATAAGCTTTGCATTTTGTTATATCGAAATGGAAGGTGTGTAGATCAATACAAAGAGGTGCTAGCACAATAGCATATCACAGGACACAAAATGTGTGCAATGAGATGGGGGGTAGGGGGGTTGGGTTGGTTTAACGTCCAACAGCAGCACTATATAGGCTATATTGTGGATGGGCCCCAAGACGGACGTCTGACAATTTAATGTGCTGCCACACACAAGACAGGGCTGGATACCATGACTCCTGTCATGAGATGGGAAAAGGTTGAGAAAACATCGTCTTACCAGACAGAGGTATGCGATGATCCCGGCCAGCTCGCTGTACCTGCCGTTGATGGCCTTGGTGGAGAGCATGGTGGTCATGATGCTCTCTCCGCAGGCAAGCAGCAGCCCCGCGATGTTCTCCAGCAGCCAATCATCAGGGCTGCCTGATTCACACACACATAGTCATGATTTAGTTACTAGGTTAGCTTTAAAATAAAAATATCATATTAAAAAGAGAGAGACGATCAATATTTAGATGTTCTAAAGTTGAGACTCAGCTTGAGCACTGCAAGATAACTAACTTAATTGTTGAAGAGATGCAATTCAAACTTTTCTGTATGTAATTTAAAAATTCATCAAAGTGATGAAAATGCATACAATGTTTTCATTTCAAGAAACTACTGGTTGTAAATTGAAAAAAAAAGAAAGATTTTAATCAACATTTTCTACAAATATGCATACTGGTCATTTCGTCTATGATGCAGATAATCTCGTCGCTGGACCACTCTTGGCTGTGTAGGTGGAGAATCTGCAAGACACTCGCCAGGCTGCCGTAGAACGTGAAGGAATTGTCTACATCCACTGGCGTAGTTTCACTCATCTCGTGCCACTGGATCACACCACCTTAGTTAGGTAGAAAATGATACAGATATAATCATTAAACTGGAACAAACCACATTGTTTAAGAAAAAATTGACATATATATAACAATCAATGGGTCGCACCAGCTTGGTTAGGTAGAAAATGACACAAAGGAAAGGGCAAAAAATTGGACATTTATTTTCAATTGCATAAATTGATTCTTACACTTTAGTTGAAGTCGTTTTATGACCGTATTGAATTTGTAAAACACCTTGATGAGTTTAAAAAAAAAGGGGAATTTCAGACAGACGAAGCTTATACTTTTTAATTATTTTTTAGTGAGATACATACCAGTTGGTATGCAATCATAACCATACTGCTAATTGAAAACTTGGAGGTTTTTTTTACAAAACAAGATTAAATAAGATAAATCTTTGTCCCTTAGAGAAAAATTCATCTTGGATAATTATATTCTCTTGGTAGTCCTTGGTCTCCCATGATGAATTCAAAGTGCGTCTCTGCTGGGGACCGG
Organism: Elysia chlorotica; assembly: GCA_003991915.1. NCBI lineage: Eukaryota > Metazoa > Mollusca > Gastropoda > Plakobranchidae > Elysia > Elysia chlorotica. Next base: position 211,919 of record RQTK01000052.1, on the reverse strand, counting down.
GCATTACACATTAATTTTATAATAAAGTGAGTACAGGTATGGTACACAAATTTCATACAAATTCATAGCATTATATTTGCCACTAGTGACTCTATATTAGTTAATTGGAAAATTTTTACATTAGTGGCACATGTTCTCACCTGAGAAGTGTCCTGAATAGAGAATGTATAAAAGCCTGGCTTGGAACACAATTGGCCAAGGTTTCAGCACTCGGCTAATCCAAAAGGCTTTACCAGAGATTGTGTTACAAGGGTCTAGAAATATGCGCCTGAAGAAGAGCCGAACTGTAGCCTCAAGTTCTGAATGCTGACCTGAGGAAATAAAAATGACTATTCAACACTTTCTTGTTGCTAAATGAAGATAAAATTCAAAAACAAATTGTTGAAATTTTGACAACAAGGATGAAATGCAGACCTCTAAAACATATGCACTCCTACTTACATGTACTGTGTCTTCAAAACATACAATGATATAATAAGTAATAAATCTTATGGAAACACTGAAGGAGAAAGCTTATAATGGAAATATTGGAAGAGAAAGCTTGTTATAGAAATATTGAAGGAGAAAGCTTTTCAAAGACGTATAGAATTTACCAGGCTTGCTTGACACTACAGTTTTGACCATCTTCTGCAGAGTGGCGTGTTGACAGACGGAGTCGTAAACTCTCTGACACTCGCTATCATCCCATCCAGCGATGACTGTATGCAGGAACTTGCCGAAGCAGAGGAGGGCCACACAGTGAGACTGGTCTTTGCAGGTGCTTGCTGAGCAACAAACCACCTGATTGATACAGCGCACCGAGGTAGAAGATGACTTTATGATATGAATTTATGGGATTTTAAAATAACTGATTGGATTTTAAAACTGTCAATGTTAATCATACGCAGTATTTTGTACCTTTGTCTGTTGCTAGTGAGGTTTCTGTAGGCCTCATTTACTTTCTAAACAGTCACATGGATATTAGATGAATGCATACAATTTCAAAGGAGTAATACATAAAGTTTCAGAGAACATTTTTCATTTATTTTTTATTTTAATAACCTGAGGAGTATTTTTTTACCCATGGCATACAATTTTGGTTTAAGAAATCGTATGCGTCCATGCTAGACATGAGACAGTGAAACAGAGACAAATTTAATAAAACACCAGACACTGACTCTCGCTCTCTATAGGGTAAAGCAATGACACATAAACATGTCTAACAGTAGTTGCGATGCTAATATTCACTTATGTTCCAGTGTAAAGGTTAGTTCTATTGAGTACCTAGGAGTTAAGGATTGCCTTTCTATAACTTTATAAAATCAATAAAACGTCAAAATAAAAATATGTTATCAATCCAATGTCGAAATTATGATGTTATATTAATTTCAAGAGTTCTACTTATATAAAAATTCCTTTGTTTTCATTGCATTGACATAAGAGTTTAAATTTCCTGAAGGGTAAAAATATCTAAAAACTTGTGGATTATACATTACCCTGGTAAGAAATTCATTCAATATGTTGAGTCTATCTTTGGTTGCATATAAACATGTTGACCTCTTTATCAAACGACCTGATGAAAAAGAAAACAAAAATTCAATACAGAATGGAAATGTTAAAAAATAAAAATATAATATATTGTAATAAAGAATTATATGAAACTCAACAGAATGCTTATATATATTATAAAATAGTGGCATGATAATTTTTTTAAATTCCATAGTTTTGA
>RQTK01000052.1:160211-205211 GCA_003991915.1 Elysia chlorotica | reverse complement strand
ATGATATTCTAACACCATCTTTGTACGGTATGACAGACATTTGAAGGGATAATTATTTATTTTTAACCCTTGTTTAGAGTGGTTGAGATGAACGTCAAGAAAGGTGTTGTGGAAGTGACCAACCCGAAGGCGCCATCGGAGCCACCCAAGAAGTTTACGTTTGACTCTGTCTATGACTGGGAGTAAGTCATCACTCACATGGGTGAAGCAGCCAGGGTGAATTAGGCACAAAGTACAAATATATGTTTTGAACTAATTAAAAACTTATTAAAGTGTATTTAATGCTTTTTAGCACACGTTTTAAATAACAAAGAAAATTTCGTGCTTGTGCCCAATTCACCCTGGTTGCCACTCAAGTGCATTTGAGTTAAATGATATAAGCATAAGTTCTGTAACACTTTTTTGTTTTTGTATGGGCTTTTTTTTTACAATGAACGTCCATTTAAAATTTTCCAGCCATATTCAGGGATCTCTTTCTACCTGGATGATTCTCTCTCTCTCTCTCTCTCTTTTTTTTTTTAATGTGGGTGTTTTATCCATTGCAACATTCAGATGTTATTAGATTTAGTTATCTTTTTAATCAAAATACTGAAGGTATATTGAAGTAAACACAAAGCTCTGAGAAGAAGATAAAGGAAGGTTTGGAGTAAATTAATAAAGTGTTTGATGATTTTGTTCCAGTTCAAAACAGCGCGACTTGTACGACGAAACGTTCTACGAGCTTGTGGACTCTGTGCTGCAGGGTTTCAACGGAACAATTTTTGCCTATGGGCAGACGGGGACGGGCAAGACACATACTATGCAAGGTGAGGAATGAAATCATGTTATATTGATACAGGTCCAAATATCGTAGGGAACTAGATGGTTGGATTGTTGGTCAAATTAGTGACTTGTAGATTAGAAGTCACACACTTTCCCATTCAGCCACCTTATCTCCCGTAAATATTTTCCTCGAAATGAGTCGAGTTACTGCCACATTGTGAGAAAATTTATTTAAAAAATTTGTTTTTAACCTTAAGAGCCATTCTGTGATGTTGTTTAGCCATTTCTTTCATTATCTTTCAGCCTCCCTTTCTTTCAAACATACCCGTGGTGACCAATCTTTAAATTCCTCTTCTTCTTTTAATCTTTCATAACTAAAAATGAAAAACAAAAGATTTTTTCCAACCTTTCCACCAGGTCTCAAAACTAACAGGGAAGAGTGGGGTGTGATCCCAAACTCGAAACTCGTCTAAAAGGTCGTGTAGAGGGTCAGAGTCTTCCAACAGTACTTGGTGCGAGCATCTTACCTCGAGATATACCAGGTCAGCCAATAAAGCTTGTACCCCAATATAAACCAGTGCACCAATAAAAGTGAAAGTAAAAAGTTCCTGTAACATTTGTGAACCACATTTATTGCCAACCATAATCTATATATTTTACCTCTTATTGCCCAAGTGTATTTTGCTGGTAGCTTAACTAATGCATAGTTTTCGTATAAACTGTAATATTAATTTGTTTATTATTTATGAGCTGCATTTTTCCCAGACTTAACTAGTCATTGTATCATCACTGATATCTTCCTTCCTATTTGTTCTTGTTTTTTAGGAGGAGATCCGAGACTTGTTGTCCAAGGACCAGACAAAACGACTTGAGCTGAAAGAGAGGACGGACACAGGAGTCTATGTTAAAGTAAGTTGTTAGTAGCATTAGGAAAGGGAGGGCCTTTTGTAGATGATAGTTTTTCTGGCCCTCTTTTCTCAACTCAGCAAAAAGGCCTAATATAGGGTTATCAGGTCGCTAACATGTTGGTCTATCTCAAATCAGTATTTTTTAGAAAAACCAAAGAAACAGTTTAAAAGCGACAAGGTACTCCTGTCTCTGAACAGAGCAGCCTTTCTCCAGAGTCTGATTGAAGCATGTTGAAAAAAATTGGAGAAATATTGTTAGAAGGGTGTTAACACAGTGTTAAAAAACTGAAAAATTCTATTAGAGAGATGTCTGCTTAATGTTTGAAACTCTGAAATAATTATTAGAGGGGCAAGGCAAGGTAAACTTTATTCATCTAATTTGGAAATTTGTTCTGGACATTTATTCATCTAATTTGGAAATTTGTTCTGGGCATAGCCAACACAGATGGACCAATTTTATATGCAAAATACAAAAGTACATAGATGCCTATCTATGACATACACGTACATAGATTAGGTTACACACAACCAAACATTTTTAGTATTTCATCAAAAAGGTCAAATAATTATTTATCTTATTACTTGTAACTGTAGATAATGCAGTACATCCCGAGATCTGAGATAAAAGAGTTGCGGGTATCTCTCTGTTCTTGTCTTTACAATCAATACTTTCCCAGTCCTCCCCGATGTTATATAATCATTGAATAAGCATGTTTACAAAATATTGAAAGACTCATTAATCTGTCTCAAAAGCTTAGGACACCCATATATATGCACTCTCTTTGATGCATGAGGTAATATTATTTGTCTGGCATTGGGATCCACTTTGATTATTTCCTTGAAAGATTTTTTGTTTTGTTTTGGATTAAATCTAATATTATGGAAATCAAAACGATAAGTTTGTGTCTACACCCATTTTTAGATTGACATCTATCCTGTTTAGTTTATTGGTATTGTTTTGTATCAATATATTTGAAAACGTTTTTCTCCTTGAACATGAAATGACTTTAACCATTTTTCCTCCAGGATTTATCATCATTTGTGACAAAGAGTGTGAAAGAGATCGAGCATGTGATGAATGTGGGAAACAACAACAGATCTGTGGGGTGAGTTTGTGCCAAGGCAGTTTAAAAAAGCTTTTGTTGGTTTGTAGCTTTTAATTTTGATCGGGTGTATAAGAAAATAATTTTTTGTGTCATATCTAACTCTAGAATATGTTTTGAATGGTAAATAAATGCTTAAATATTTTAAAGCTTTTACCTACAAATGTTTGGAATGTATATTGCTAAAAAAATTAATGTTGTAACTTCTTATTCTTAAAAAAATCCAACAATTCTAACACTCTTATTATCTATTACTATTTGATCTATGTATTCATGAATTTAAATTGCAGATTCAATATAAACTCACTTATGATGTTCAGCAGATCATTGAAATCTTTCATAATTACACAAAAATTTTAGGTATCCAATTAATTAATTTTTTTTTTTTTCAAACCAGGGCAACCAATATGAATCTACACAGCTCAAGATCACACGCCATTTTTATTGTTACTGTTGAATGCAGCGAGGTAAGCAGAGCAGCTTCTTGAATTTAGTAGCAGTAAAGTTAGGTTACATCTAATAAGGAAAATTGAGGTCTTATCAGTGTCATCAATTTTCTGTAAAATGAAAAAAAGTATTATACCTGTAGCCATCACTTAAGCTTCAGGCCCTAAAAATCATGTGGTATTTCACTCCAGCTTGGCATGTTTACTCTTAAATAACAGTAAACTTAGTTTAGACTTTCTTGGATTTGAAATTGTAATTCTTCTTGAATTTAGTAGCAGTAAAGTTAGGTTACATTTAATAAGGAAAACTGAGGTCCATTCAGTGTCATTTTGGTAAATTTTCTCTAAAATAAAAACAGTAGTATACTTATATCCATCACTTAAGCTTCAGGCCCTAAAAAATTATGTGGGATTTCACTCCAGCTTGGCATGTTTACTCTTAAATAACAGTAAACTTAGTTTAGACTTTCTTGGATTTGAAATTGTAATCAGGCCCTCATAATATAACAAAATTTATTTAAGGAGGAATAAAAGATAACAAGTTTGTGGTTATTATTCTCAAAATGTTTTTTTATGGCCCAACTCAAAAAGATTTTGTTATTTCTTTTGTTTTAGGAAGGAGCAGATGGAGAAAACCACATCCGCGTCGGGAAGCTCAACATGGTTGACTTGGCTGGAAGCGAGAGACAGAGCAAAACGGGAGCCACGGTGAGTGGAGTCATAAATTATTATTTTATAACAGAAATTATTTGTTTTGCATGCAGATTAATCAGTAAAATTGGTAGTTTAATTTTAATTTTGTATAAACTTGCATAATCAGTGTTCTTGGTTGTGTTCATTTTGTTTGCTGGATCTAGAGTATGGTGTAATGACCAATACGCCAGAATCACAAGACCTATCTGGGAATATGTTTCCTGTGGAAACTTCATACATTCCTTTTTTAATACAAATCCTGAAGTGTTGATGTTTTCTTTTAGAAGTGGCTTACATTTTTATTTAAATTTTTAAACAAGATGTGGTAATAGCAGACCAACAATTATTATCCTGGCAAAACTTAATGGTTATCTGAACAACTAAAATTAACAAATTTATTCTGCTTTTGTAGACGGATCATGACATTATGAATGGTTTACATTTGAATCCACTTCTAAAGATTAACCATCAGAGTTTGACATAAACTTCAGATATAAAAACCTTTAAGTCTATCCCCAGAAAGTTTATTTGAAGTAAATTCTTCTATATTTGGTTACCCTCATTCATTAATTCACCTTTTTTCTTTTTTTTTTTTAAAGAAAGCACTACCAAACAAATAATTGAAACTTCACTGTGTGTGTGTCTGTCAGGGCGAGAGGTTGAAAGAGGCCACCAAGATCAACCTGTCTCTGTCCACCCTCGGCAACGTCATCTCGGCGCTGGTGGACGGAAAGAGCACTCACATTCCATACAGGGACTCCAAGCTCACACGCTTGCTGCAAGGTAAGACATGATACGTGTGATTCATTTAATAAATGTCTAGCAGGAAAAATGTCTTCTTTTTTTTGGTGATATTTTATAATCAATTATTATTATTATTATTATTATTATTATTATTATTATTATTATTATCATCATCATTTTTATAATAATTATTATCTTCGAGATTGATTATTTTCCAGATTCCCTTGGCGGCAACGCTCGCACTGTGATGGTGGCTAACATCGGTCCGGCCAGTTACAACTATGAGGAGTCTATGACAACGCTTAGGTCAGTGTACTCACAGAAGTCTTTTTTTGTCTAAATACTCTGCAGTTGAGACTCTAGAAGCTGCAATGCTTAAACATCTTTTATATCCTTCCTCTGTTTTTTATTTGAAGTGAAAGGAGATAACACATGGGTGTTTTTTTTTTTTCTTCTCTAAATTAATTTTTCCCTTTACATTGTGTTTCAAATACCTAAACTACTTTTTTTTTTTTTTTGATAAATGAAAAAAATCTGTTTTTTTTTTTTTAAATGAATGTTAGTGTTCACTATAATGTTATGTTGCTAACATATTGGTATATCTCAAAATCAGTAGTTTTCAGAAAAACGAAAGGGAAAAAAAAAACAATTTGTTTTTCCTCAGCTAATTAAAAAATATTTTAACTTTGCCATGAGATAAATACTGGATTTAAAAAGACATTAATGTGCTAATGTGAAGAGATATGCTATCATACTACCCTTGTGAACATGTACAGTCAGGGTTGCATAAGTCAATCAAGATTTGTCAAGGGGTAATGTTTGTGATTCAATATGCTTTGCTGTTTTATGAACACAGTAATGGCTGCAGAAGAAACACAAAATATATTTATGGGAAAAATTTGTGTACATTTATTATATTTATAACACTTTCAAACTAAAAAACAAACAAAAAACAAAACAACCACCAGGTACGCTAATCGAGCCAAGAATATCAAGAACAAGCCGGTGATCAACGAGGATCCGAAAGACGCGTTGCTGCGAGAGTTTCAGGAGGAGATAAGCAGGTAAGTTTGTTTGTTGGTTGGTTTGGTAACATCCAACGTCAGGACGTTCCGATATAGAATCTTATCCAGACAAGGCTAACGTCTGATAATTTTATGTGCTGTCACACAGAATTTTAGGTAGACGAGGGCTCTCAGCCTGTCTCATTATACTGACACCGACCCAACCATTTGGGGTTGGAATCCAATAAATAAATTTGCCTGATTGTGGGTTTTGAACTTATTAGAAATGTAGCAAAGATGGACAACTTATGTGTACTTAAAATTTCACCACAATATCAGTATTGTGTATATAGCTGTATATTTGTGTTGTCTAACCTTATTCGTATATCTGTCCCCAAAATATGTTGCAAAACTTTATTAAAGATCTTTTTTGACAGATCATGAACTACCGTGGTTCACTCAAGCTCATGTTTTTAATTTGTTTGTTTTTTTGTACAGGTTGAAAGCACAGCTCGGAGGCAAGGGAGGGCTCAAAACCAAGAAAAAGAAGAGAAAGACGAGGAGAGCAAAGGATGGTCAGTGAAGTTTGGAGATTATTAACTTTTTCCCTTCATGTTGCTTATAGTCATGTTAAGTGCATTGGTATTTTTGTGTGCCAGAACAGCTTTCCACGAGTCTGCACATCTTCCGTTTTGAAACAATAAATATCAAAGCTTTGATGATCTTTTTTCTCTCTTTAATTTCTGAATTTCTTTTCTTTCTTCTTTCTCTACTTTCTGTATCCAGGAAGAGTTCTGGGCAGCGACGAAGAGGGTGAGGAGGAGGAGGATGACAATGAAGAGGAGGCAGACGCGTACATGAAGGAGCAGCAGGCAAAGCTGGAGCAGGAGAAGGAGGCCATTCTCAGCAACCAGTCTCTCATTGCAGAGGTAGGGATTTAGATTCTTGGTTGTTTAGACAAGATTTGCCTCGTTTAACAGGTCCTCTTTTACACTGCTTCTTTAAATATGTATAAATGCCAACCCACATGTACTCTGTGTAATGGCAGTCCTGAGACAACCAACCATATAATACTTCACTGCCTTCTTGCAAAATTTGATGGATACAGTTCAACTTGTCTCTTCGATTGACAGGCCACTACTACTACTGCCACCACCACCACCACTACTACTGCTGCTGCTGCTGCTACTACTACTGCTCCTAATGCTTATTTTTTTATAAAAAAGATTAGCAGAAACTTTATTATCTTTACACACATACAAATGCCACCTAATGTTTTTGTCTGTACTATGAGACAATGGTACCAAATTTTCCCCTGGGGATTAATACAGTTTAATTTTTTTTTTGCATTATAATTTCAAATAATAAACTGATTCAATTTTGGAGAAAACAGTTGGAGGAAAACTTTTACCAGGAGTACCATATCAACGTAGCCTCCTTGTCTCTTTTCATTTATTTTTTATTTCATTGCAGATCTCTCTTTTTTTTTTTATGCCATCACTACTTCTGGTGGTTTTCATTGTACTCTCCCTATTTTCAATCTCATAATTATCGCTGGATAAAAAATTATATCTTTTCTCTCTTCGCCGCCATAGAAAACTAGACTTTTTATTTTGTCGTTTCAGGAGAAAGAGAAGCTGCTTGCAGAGCTGGGAACGAAGGAGGATATTTTGCAACAGGAGCGCGAGCAGAGAGACGCCTTGGACACCAAAATCAAGGTGCGAGATTGAGGAGAAATTCTTGTCGAAGAGAAGTTCTCACATAGTTTTATATTGCCTAGGTTCCCTAAGGGGATTCTGTATTGCGATGGGACCCAGGCAAACACCTTGCAATCTTAAGTGCTGCCTCAAAGAGACTGTTCAGGGATACCAGGACTAGTATTTTAGCCAGTCACATTTTACTGACAGCGACCCAACTAGTAGGGTACAAATCCAACTAACAAACTTGCCTGATCGTGGGATCAAGCGGGGGACATCCTGATTGGGAGACCAGTGCTCTACCACCTGCACTAGCTTGCCCTCTTACTAAGGGAGTTCTTCTTATGAGTCTGACTTTTAACACATAACTCTGCTCCAGAGGCTTTCTCTTTTCAAGGCAATCTGTTCTTACTCCAGTTATTTGATAAGAATTTAAGTATTACATATTAAAGGGGACCTTCAAAATGTGACTATTTTTTTAAATTAAGAATAATATAGAATTTAGACTTATGAGGGGGATACAGAATTCCATTTATTTTCCTTAATAATTATAAAACCAATATAAGACATGCCATTCTTCCTGCTCATTGACAATATAAGGACGAAAGTGTTGATGATGCCTGAATATTACAACTGTTGAAAGTTTTGTCGTTTCACTTGTTTGTTGTGTCTCTCAGAGAAAAAATATGTTGATAATTATTTTGATAATACTTAGATAGTGAATATTTTACAAAGGGAGGAAAAGTGTTGGTAATAGTGAGCACCTGAATATTTAAACTGACGAGAGCTTGGAGCACTGTTTGTCTGACTCCTCCTTGTTACTGTCTGACTCCTCCTTGTAACTGTCTGACTCCTCCTTGTTACTGTCTGACTCCTCCTTGTAACTGTCTGACTCCTCCTTGTTACTGTCTGACTCCTCCTTGTTACTGTCTGACTCCTCCTTGTTACTGTCTGACTCCTCCTTGTTACTGTCTGACTCCTCCTTGTTACTGTCTGACTCCTCCTTGTTACTGTCTGACTCCTCCTTGTTACTGTCTGACTCCTCCTTGTTACTGTCTGACTCCTCCTTGTTACTGTCTGACTCCTCCTTGTTACTGTCTGACTCCTCCTTGTTACTGTCTGACTCCTCCTTGTAACTGTCCCTCCTCCCTCCTCCCCCTCCCCGCCAGGCCATGGAGAGCAAGCTGCTGGTGGGAGGCAAGAACATCGTGGACCACACCAACGAGCAGCAGCGCGCCCTCGAGCTCCGACGCAGAGAGATTGCCGAGCAACACGTAAGCTTCATCGAGTTTCATGGGGCAAAAAAATCAAACATTTTTTTTTTTTACTCAAATTTCAATTTAAATACTTAAAGTTGGAACTTTTCTTTGAAATCTGATGAATTCATTTTTTTAAAACTACATGCATTCTTCAAATATCGATTAAGACTATTTGAAAAGTCGGGACACAGAGATCCTATCATGTGCAGGCAAATTTACAAAACGAAGCATACCATGAGCCAAAAAAAATATCCCGAATTTTCCCCACAAGCAGATTCAGGAATAAAATAATCTTGGGCAGAGAACATTTCGAGCAACTCATAAACTTTTTTCGAAATTTCTATTTTAAAAACAATTTTGTTTGTATATAGATAAACTTCGGAATGTTCTGGCGTTGTACTTTTGTTATCCAAGCTTTATGCCGTGTTTTTCAAAGAACTCATGCTTGCTGTTGACTCTTCCAGCGTAAGGAACGAGAGATGCAGCAGAAGCTTGAAGAGAAGGAGGAGACGGCCGTGGAGATCAGAGAAACGTACCAGAGTCTCCAGCAGGAGGTCGACGTCAAGACCAAGAAGCTGAAGAAGGTAACGCATCTCGATACACCATAACTTTGTAGTCATACACTGAGAGCTCCTCAAGATAAAATACTGAAACCTTCGCCATTTTTAATGAAGATTTCTTGAATTATTAGGGGGTGAGCTGACTTAAGTGTTAAAGCATGTGCCTTCAAAAAATAAACAACACAGGGTTTGTCTCAGCGTGACGCAGATTTTTCTGCTGGATGTTCCCTACTGGTTGGGTTCGTGGAGTGTAACGTGTAGACAGCTGAGACATAAATCATGCCATCCCTGCTATGTCTCTGTGGCAGCACATAAGATTATCAGATGTCAGTCTTGGAACCCATCCGCGATATGGTATAGTTGCTGACAATGGGCATTTCCAAACAGATCTTGTTAACACTTCACTGCCTCTTAAGCTCTCTCATTCTCTCTCATACCAGCTGTTTGCCAAATTACCTATATCCCTCACTTTTCTTCTACCTTGTGACCAGCTGTTTGCCAAGCTTACCTATGTCCCTCACTTTTCTTGTATCATGTGACTAGCTGTTTGCCAAGCTTACCTATATCCCTCACTGTTATTGTACCTTGTGACCAGCTGTTTGCCAAGCTTACCTATATCCCTCACTGTTATTGTACCTTGTGACCAGCTGTTTGCCAAGCTTACCTATATCCCTCACTGTTATTGTACCTTGTGACCAGCTGTTTGCCAAGCTTACCTATATCCCTCACTGTTATTGTACCTTGTGACTAGCTGTTTGCCAAGCTTACCTATATCCCTCACTTTTCTTCTACCTTGTGACCAGCTGTTTGCCAAGCTTACCTATATCCCTCACTTTTCTTCTACCTTGTGACCAGCTGTTTGCCAAGCTCTCCTATATCCCTCACTTTATCTTCCACCTTGTGACCAGCTGTTTGCCAAGCTTACCTATATCCCTCACTTTTCTTCTATCTTGTGACTAGCTGTTTGCCAAGCTTACCTATATCCCTCACTTTATCTTCTACCTTGTGACCAGCTGTTTGCCAAGCTGCAGGCGACCCGGCAGGAGATCCAGGACATTCAGGAGGAGCACGTCAAGGAGAGGCAGGAGCTCGAGCAGACGCAGATGGAGCTCACCAGGGAGCTGAAGCTCAAGTACGGCGCTTGCTTTACTTCAATTTTTCTGTTTACTGTGATTAAAAAAGTACCAGAAGTTTCAAGCTTGCTTTTAAATGCTTGCTTTTAAATTCACAATATCATTTCACCAAACCAGATCAAATTTTGTCTCCACTGTAATAACTTTTTTGGACATCTTATATTGTTTCTGTGGCCTAATCTAAGATGCAACTAGACTCTTTTGTTGTTGTTGTTGTCGTGAAATTGCCACATGTTTTTGTCCAGCAGATTTTGATGCTAGATTTAGCACCAGTCTATAATTGCCTTGTGTCTGTCTATGGCAGAATGCTCATCATTGAGAACTTCATCCCCTCGGAGGACAAAGTCAAGATTCAGAACAGAGCCTTCTATGATGAGGACGATGACTCCTGGAAGCTGAAGCCTTTGGCAAATAAAAAGTAATAATAAAATTATTAATAACAATTATGATGATATTAGAATAGTAAAGATATAAAATTAAATTTCTTTTTCACCATTGAACAATTCAGCTTAACTTTTAAATAACATACTGCACTAACCGTTTACATGTACGCAATTGGACTCCGTTGATATAAAATATTTTTAGGTTTTAAAGATTTTGTTTCAAATTTAAAGACAATAAATTTCACATTTTTCTCCCCCAGTACTGAAACAATGGCAAAGCGACCGACATCGGCTATCGGGAACCGTCGACCGATTTCAGAGTTTGCCCGAGTGGCAGCAGCCATGGGAGGCAACCCTCGCTACAAGGTAAGTCCACCTCTCGCTGTTAACAATGCTAATCATATGTGTCATCACTATACCTCATCTTTTGACTCAAATTGATCCAGTTGATGTATGTAGAATGTCAAATCTAATCCAACCATTTCAGTTTGCTAGCAAGAAATCTTGGGTGAGTTTATTACAGTGGAAACCTCAATGGTTCATATTTCTGATGAACGATAAGACAATAGCTAGCTTATTTCTCTCTCTCCTGCTTTGTTAGAATCAGACTCATATTTTAAACCCCAAATTTCTATGTTTTAGTTCTTTTGAATTTAAGTCACTCAACATAATCTAGATTTCTTGATACCACCCCATGAAACACTGCAAAATTACTATCTCTCATGCAGCAAACAATGCTAATCACTGCTAGAGAAAAGCTGATACTTAGCTAATAAGTTGAGGAGAGACTGAATCGCGAGGGCTCATATAAAAGGCATAATCTACACTTTTTGAAATTATTATTTTGAGAAAAACGCAATCAAAAGTTTGTGGACTATACCAGGTTTATTACTGCGCCATTAATCCTAATGCTTCTTTTATTGTATAACCAGGACAACAATCTCTTCAGTTTTTATTTTGATGATTCTTCTCCACAGATAAAATCTTATCCTAATGTTCTTTCTATTTCTGCGGAAAGTGCAGATAGAATCTGTTCTGTCTATTTCTGCGGAAAGTGCAGATAGAATCTGTTCTGTCTATTTCTGCGGAAAGTGCAGATAGAATCTGTTCTGTCTATTTCTGCGGAAAGTGCAGATAGAATCTGTTCTGTCTATTTCTGCGGAAAGTGCAGATAGAATCTGTTCTTTAACAGGTTTATTACTGCGCCATTAATCCTAATGCTTCATTTATTGTATAACCAGGACAACAATCTCTTCAGTTTTTATTTTGATGATTCTTCTCCACAGATAAAATCTTATCCTAATGTTCTTTCTATTTCTGCGGAAAGTGCAGATAGAATCTGTTCTTTCTATTTCTGCGGAAAGTGCAGATAGAATCTGTTCTGTCTATTTCTGCGGAAAGTGCAGATAGAATCTGTTCTTTCTATTTCTGCGGAAAGTGCAGATAGAATCTGTTCTGTCTATTTCTGCGGAAAGTGCAGATAGAATCTGTTCTGTCTATTTCTGCGGAAAGTGCAGATAGAATCTGTTCTGTCTATTTCTGCGGAAAGTGCAGATAGAATCTGTTCTGTCTATTTCTGCGGAAAGTGCAGATAGAATCTGTTCTGTCTATTTCTGCGGAAAGTGCAGATAGAATCTGTTCTGTCTATTTCTGCGGAAAGTGCAGATAGAATCTGTTCTGTCTATTTCTGCGGAAAGTGCAGATAGAATCTGTTCTGTCTATTTCTGCGGAAAGTGCAGATAGAATCTGTTCTTTCTATTTCTGCGGAAAGTGCAGATAGAATCTGTTCTGTCTATTTCTGCGGAAAGTGCAGATAGAATCTGTTCTGTCTATTTCTGCGGAAAGTGCAGATAGAATCTTATAATGTCGCCTCCCGAGATCCTGACCAAAAACTGTTTACGTTCTACACACACACTGTTTGCCTTGTTCCTCCCACAGGCTGAGAACATCCTTCAGATTGAGCTGGACATGCCCAACCGAACGACGCGCGACTACGAGGGACCCCAGGTGGCGCCGCGGGTCCAAGCTGCACTGGACGCCGCCCTGCAAGACGAAGACGATATCGACATCGATGGAAGGTGAGATTCTCCAGTTAGACTCTGCTGGTTGGGTCGTTGTCAGTATAATGTGACCAGCTAGACCGAAATCCAGATCTCCCCGCTCTGCCTCATGTGGGGCAGCACATAAAATTGTCAGACATTAGTCTTGAGACACATCTACAAAATAGCCTAATATGCACAGTAAGGACAGTAAGCAACAAACTCAACTTAACTCCTAGTTGGACTAGATATTTGAGATTATTATTATTATTAGAATTATTATTATTATTATCATAGTTATTATTATTTTAATTATAGCCATTTTTAACATCTTTCACTATTACCGTTATTAGAAAGGACTTGCAGCCTGTGCAAAGAATTATGTATGTAAAAATAATTTGAACCTAATCAACTTAGCCTGTGAGCTTATGTTCAGATTTAATCAGTTCAGACATTATTTACCTACGCCTCTCTCTCTCTCTCTTATTTCTATAACAGCACGTATGGCTCGAGTGCTGGTACCAGGAGGAAATCATCTGCAAGGTAACCAATTTGCTTTTGATTTTATGTCAGGCGCGCTAAAAAAGATCTAGTTTTAAAATTGAAGTAGATCAGATCATAAATTGGCTGAGTTATTGGAAAGATATATGCTAGATATTATTTGGACCTAATTCATTTATTGTGCTGATACATCAATCCTGCATAGTAAAAAGGAGGCTGCGTAGAGCTAATAAATGGTTGGTTTTAAAATGATTTTCTAAAAAAAGGATTTACCTTTCTTTTATTCATTTTAATTTTTCGGTTGCTTTGTCTGGGCTTTACAATTAGTGGTTTTGCTATAATGAAGCTGCCAAGGCAGTTTTCACACATAATGATTTTATCTGCTGGAATTTAGCCCTAATTATATGTTGTGTCTGTTACCTTTGTCTCTAAGTCTTACTTCTCTTTGGGCCTCCACGTATATAATTGTAAAAAAAAAAGATATTATTATTTTTTTTTTTCTTTTCCTCACCATTAGAGCAAAAACAGGATCAAAGAGAACGCAAGAGCAGAAATACCCAACATCCCGCGGTCTGGTGCCCAAGTAGTCATGGTGACACAATGAATCCTGACCAATCAGATCCAAGCTGAACTCCACTGCTGCTGCATATCCACATAATATATAAATGTGTTGTTGTGTGTTTCAAAATGTGAAAAGAGAAAATAAGTTATATCTCATAGGGAATAAGATTTCACTAACAGCTATTCTACTTTGTTGGAAGACGTAAGTCATGGTGTTCAGCTAACAGAAACGTTAGAGAGTCATGTTGTTGTTAACGTTTTTCTCTTTGTGCTTTATGCTCTTTTATAAAGACTAGAAAAAGCCTCACAATTTAGCATTTGTCACGCCTGTGAGGAGATTATTACTTTTTGCACTTACTAAAACCTGAAGCAGAGCTTGTGTCTTCTAACAAAGTTTTGTAATTCTTGGTGGAATCACAATCCTATTTATAGAAAGGCTGTTTTTGTGTGTGTGTGGTTGGTAAAAAACAAATTCACCCAAACGGTCGATTTGACTATGACCAAGGTTTTGTTTGGATGTCCTATCGGTTTGGTGATATCTCATTATCTGGACTAGCTAGGGTTTTTGTTATTGTCCGCGCGCTCAGAGTCGAGGAAACCTTTTTTTTTCTGTTCTGTATCTCTGTACTAAAAGATCTGAAATATCATTCTTTCACTTCAAGATTTCAACCCCCCCTCCCATTATTATTTATATGGACTCTTATTAAGTTATACTATATGTGGTAGTACAAAGTTCATATTGATCGTCTTATACAAGGATCTTTCTTAAGATCTAGGAGACGTCTATCTAGAAGAGAAGATAAGCTTTCTCTGACCAAAGATTTTTCTCACGATTGGCACAAATTGACATTTGAAACAAGTAGCTGAACTTTTTTAAAGATACAAGTCAGGATGCTAGCAGGGTTTTCTCTAATGGTGGATATATTTTAGTTAAAGACCATTTGCTCTAAACTAAACCAAATATAACAGCTTTGGTATCCATTTGCTTAAATGCTGTAGAGCCAGCATGATGTACTTAATCCCCCTTGTCTTGCAATATAAAAACAGTGTCATAAACTGACATCCTGAACAATGGGAACCTTTTACTAGTAAAATCTACTCTTACCCTATAGCTCCATTGTACTTACTACTACTCCTGTATTTAAAACAATGATATTTAAGAATTAGCAACTCCCATTTTTATAGTCAGTTTATATTGTTATTTTCTCTTCATATATACTTTGATTATAACGGTGTAAAACTCTGACCAGTACAACTCTGGTCTGCAGTGTATTATCCACCTACTTGAAATTATTCAGTGCTGTGCCAAGCGTGTGTGTATGATTAAATTTGTTCTTTTTTTTTACAAGCATATTGTCCCTCTTTTTTGAGGGATGACTGCAAACTACCGTCCATTTATTATTAATTTGCCAGTTACAGGGTTTACAACGTAGAGTCGATCTACCAGGCCGTAGAACTTCAGTGTGAGTGTATCTTAGATTAGGCCTACTCTAGCCTGCAAGCGATAACATTTACACTAAATGAGCTCAGTTGCAATTTTTTTTACCCTTAGGCAAGGGACATTTCTGATATGAGGAGGTATTGATAAACATACATTTTCCCTGTCTCTTCTATCTCTAGTACTAGAGAAATCAAAATCAAAATTAAGGAATATGTGACAGACTAGATCTAATCATTGCTGATTTAATTTTATAGAAGTTTTAAAAGTCTAATATTCTACAATTTAAAATATTGATACATGTGTATTATTTACTCCTTGACAGAAAGGAGACTCAATTGAACAAAAATGTTTTCCTTGTTCAGCTATTTACTTATTGAGAGGTGACTGACTTGATCAATATGGAACGGGAAAGAGAAAATCTGTGATGTCAGTATAAAAATCGTCATTTAATATATTGTTTAAAAAATCAATCCATTATGCTACTTTTATAGTATACAACACACTTTTTAGTAAAATTCAATGACACATCAACTCTAGAGTAAAATGTACAAGTTGCCCATCTTTGTTTTATTTTTTAAAAGTTTTAAAAAGAGTATGGATTTGACATTTCTTAGTGTCATGCAATAAGCAAATGATTCTAAACTGATTTAAGAAACAACTTATGTATTTAAAATATCATCTTGTCATGTATTCTTTGTTCGTTTAAAAAAAAAAAAAATGCGTTTTTACTATATGTAGTTTGTCGTGAGAGCTCCTTTGAAAGACTGTTTTTATACCAGTGATTGTGTTTAGTACTACTCTCTTGTTTTTAAATTGTCTTTTATCATATTATGGTTATATATTATAGATAAGCCTCTTGCTAATTATAATGCTTTTTTACTTGGAACTTTTCTAAAAGTTCTGATCATTGAGAGGCCTCAAGTGAAACAAACGAGCCAGTCAGTCCCGGCAGCGATTCTGTGATGAGTGTAGTGTTCCATGCTGTCTTTAGGTGGAAACTATGCAATGTATTTATTTTTATTATTAACCAGTACACAGCTGGTTGTAAAACCTTGTAACTTCTTTTTGTTGTATTTTGCTCACAAGGCTGTACAATGCATACCCGTCTTAATCTTATCATTGTCTCATTACTATGGAAAAGTTTATGCTTAAAACTATGACCAATGTTGAAATCCTGAAATTTTAAACTGTTTTGTATGCATGTCTTTTGTGTGAAAGAGAAAATTCATAGGATCTTCAAGTAAAAACTTTCATTGAATTATAAAACTGTTTAAGGTTACAAGGATTATTTTTTGGCATTTTGTATGCATATATGCAGGACATCGCAAATAACAAGAACCTTTGGAATAAAGATAAGTTTGAAAATCCCCCATTCTCCCCTAGATGCACCTAACTTTTGTTCTATTAATATTATCAAAGGAAACAAAGCTGCATGAGGATGTATAAAAAAAAAATGATGAGGAGACACTTTTCCTCTTTCAATAAAACCGTTTTAAGCAATATTTTGGAAATAACTAGAACCCTTGCTATAACGAGAGTTGTAAAGAAAACAATAGACCTCGTTTTTACAGTTTTACTGTATTGAGAGATAAGCTTAAAATGAATTATTTTTTCTAGTGGACTGGTGAAAATATCCAGCAGGACGTTGGCCGTTATTTCTTTACAAATTGAACTATTGTTAGATCCGATAAAGTTGATGTGTCCTCTTGAATAAAAACCTAATAACTTTTATTTACTTTTGTGCTTGTCTTTTATTGCTCAAATTTTTTTTTTCAATAAATTGGGATGGATGATTGAAATAACTAATGGTCTTGTGGGGATTTGTCTGATGTCAGCAAGTGTAAGTGAAGTGAGATGATTTTTTGTATAACCAAATTGAATTCACTTTTTTTTTTAATTACAGGAATAAATTAGAAAAATTTATTCAAGCACACATCCATTTTTCCCCTTTTTTGAATGTTTTTAATTTTATGTGTTGTGAACAGTAGAACCAAAAATCTATGGAGATAAAAAAAAATGTGTTTGAAGAACTAAAAGGACGGGATATTAAACTGAAGCAGGTAAGAAACCAGATAAAGAAAAAACATTTGTTTTGGGTTAAATTGAGGGAGAGGCTGAGTAGGTACATGTAACCAAGGATCCAACATGTATCATCTTGAGCCTGCTGACTGACTATGAATTTACACCTCAAAACGGGAGGAGTGATCCGATGGCACGTACACTAAAGTATAGTTCTGGTTTCAATTACAGTAGAGGAACCTTTTGGTCAAAGGAATGACCAACATACAATAAAACATTATATGATGAACAAAGAAGTGTAAAATTACAATAGTTTTATAATTTATGCACACAAGTTTCTGTGATGTTTATTAGACAATAAAGAAGACATACATTGAATTTATCATGAGCATTTATAACTGTGGGACTTGGAGGGCAGAAAAATATGCAAGACAGGGCGCACATAATCTGCACAACAAAGATATTAATAAAGACATAGTATATTGATACATTCCAGTGTTAATGACGCTTTCAGCGTTATATAACTTTCTTCACAGTTAATGAGGTGCTAGGCTATCCTTTACATTTTTTTGCACTCCACCCTTGGGTTACTGATACAATTTGTGTTACTACCATGTGTTGTAACAGTATGCATGAAATCACTTTAAAAATATCACCCTAAGTTCAGAAATTGATACAATCTTTTGAGAAAATAGCGCAAATTTTGTTCACTAGGCTATATGTACATGTGCAAAATAGTGTATGTCAAGTTTCTCTTGATATTCACGACAACAATCTGATATTGCAAAAAATTGCAAAAATGGAAACCTAGTAGGAGGTAAATACATTTGCAAAGAAATGTTACATGCAAGCAGTAAAAGTTTCTAACTCTTGGCAGGACGGACACAACGAAGGCGTTGAAATTAGTGCACTTCTTCAGAACTTAGGTTTTTTATCGCTTGAAATAAGACAGACAACCAAAAATTCCATAGAGTTCTGATTCTTGTCTCTGGGCATTTTCTTATAATTCGCAATGTTTATGGCTTAGATTATTTGAATGAAGAGATAGGACGGCTTGTATTTTCTGTCTAACCTTCTGGATTTCATATTTTCAGCTCAGATTGTCAAGGTGTGGATGTCAGGCGACAAAACAGTTATTTGCTTAAAGATGAAAATACACTAAATAGCCTATCTATGATAACCTAAAAGCAGACACATGATTGTTTGTTTGATGCTTAGTGCCTAAAGTCAGCACTATATAGACTATATTACTATTAGCGGGATAGGATAGGAAGGTGGAGGTAGAGGGACATGATCACCAAACCAGCACAGCACTCCATGGCTTCTAGTTTCCGATCCTTGTGAATTTCACAGATTCAAACTCAGATTGGCATGATTTGAATGATGGGCACAAAAATATATTTACTTGCCAAATTACAAAAAACTAGCTTCTACTTAATTAACTTTCTATCTAGCCTTGTAGATTTCATGCTTTCAAGTTTAGATTGTCAAGGTTTGGATAACATGAAAACAACTCAACTACTACTAACAAAGCAAACAGTCAAACAGTTCAAACTCATATAGAAGTCAAGCAATATGTATGACAGTGTTAGTGTGGTTATATGATATAACAAAATAAAACCCAACAAAAATTCTTTATCACACACATAGAAGTGGAGGAACATGAATGATCATATTTTCAAGATTGATGATAGCGATACCAGCTTCAGCATAATAATATAAAATAACAAAATAGAACCAAAGAAAATCCTTTATCAAACACACAGGAAGTCCAGAAAGAAATATGAATACCAGAAGCTATAAGATCAAGATTAAAAGTGTTAAAATGATATTGATGATGCTGTCACTGTGAAACAATCATGACCTTAGTCTACTTTTGACAAAATGCAAGCGATATATCGTTGAAAAGATAAAAACAAGATCTTTTAAAAGAAAATGTTCATATTAAAAATGCGCTGAAAGGTTTTTGGTTAATCTTGATATAAATCTGTGTCCAATTTATAGGAGATGGTAAAAAAATAAGTTTTTACTGATTATCTAAAAAGCAGCAAAAATGACTTACGCCACAATGGTAGCACAGTGACAATATGATATAATCACAAAATTAAACCCAATACAACATTCTTCATGAAACATCTAGAAGTTGAGAAATATAAATGTTTAATGATCTTATCAAGATTGCTGATAGTGACACAAGCCTTAGTATTACCTTTGATAATATGAAATAACAAGACACATAGAAAATAAGAAGTGGAGAAGTATGAATGATCACAAGTATACAGTGGAACTCGAGTACAATGAACTTGCTACACCCTACATTCGGATAAAAATCCACGAATTTCTTTACTGAACTTGGTTGAGGTTGGTTGGGTTAGTTTAACGTCCAACAGCAGCACTATATAGGCTATATTGTGGACAGGCCCCAAGACGGACGTCTGACAATTTTATGTGCTGCCACACCTGAGACAGGGCGGGTATACCATGACTCCTGTCTCATCTTCACTGAACCATCTTTGAACCACCTAACTAATCTCATACCCATCCCCTGATCCAACAAACCGGACATGTTGTTGGTAAGCTGAAACAGAAGTACACCAGACAAACTTGCTGATATTGTGATAGTGATGGTGCATGTACAAGGCGTGAGTGACTTGACTCAAAATCAGTGTTAGAGCCCATTTTTGGCCACTTTCACAATAAATATTTGTGGTGAAATTACTCAAAGGGGAAAATACAAAAATTAAGTCAAAATATATAGCATTTAAAATAGATTATCAAGACAAATACATTCTATATTATAGAATTTTAAGCTTAAAGTTGTCACGCAATATGCGTTATAGTGACAACAAAGCAATCACAGATCATCACGTCAATATTGGAAAAAGAAGATTGGGAAGGCAGAAAAGAAATTGCTGAACAACTTGCAGAGGACACCGACAAACCATGAAAAAACCTGGCCAGCGAGATGAAGGACAGAGAAATATGGAAAATGTTCCAACTGCGGTCAACTAAGTAAGTAAATAAAAGTAGATTATGTATACTCACTTAAACACTGTGTAACATTAACACTAATATTGAACCTCTTATTAAACGAGATCTGGTATTGACACATGTTTTACCAATAACATGCTGACGAACACAAAAATTAAGATATTAAAAAAAAAAAAATGCAACTTGCTGCTGAATAAGCTACGGAAAAAATTCAAAATGGCTTAAATTTTTCTTCTTTTAGAAGATTTATTGCCATATCAAAACAGATTCGTCTTTCAAAACTCAGTCTCGGGGATATGAGCAATGTTTACAGTACAGATGTGTTACTTTTTTGGCGCTTCAGATATGATGGGAAAGTCAAAGATTTTCAGGGAAAACAAAATTACTCATACTAGTATGACACAGTGAACGATTTCTGATCATTTCAGAAAACGACAAAAAGAAGAAAAAAAAAAATTTAGCTCTGAAATGCATAAGACATCTCTAATTAAATGTTTATGCAATATACATTTGACTCAGTAGATTGGTGGTGGGCACAGGAAACTTCTCACTTAAGTTTACAAGAGCTCAAATATTACATAAGCGAGAAAAATAACATTCTAGATATGTTGCAACGGTATACAGATGTCACACCTCCCCTCCACATGCACTCTTAAACAGTTTGACAAAGAAAGTACTTAACTCTAAAAATATTTAATTTCTTTTTTTATTATTGACTGAATCATAGCAAAAAAAAACCCAACAATTTAGGAGAAAAAAAGCTTTGAATCACAGTAGAAATTGTACGAGGCTAAATTTTTACAATACCATCACAGAAACAGATAAAAGGATTAAAAATAGTAAAAAATCCAGACATGTTGAAATTTTTAAGCCTACTTTTTAAAAATAATTTTGTTATGAAACAACATTGTGTTCCTGAAAAACTTTATTTCTTATTTCACCAACTATAAGCCTAAAAAGGCAGTATTTAAAGAATTATTATTCCCATGACTACATGGCTGCTTCCCTTTTATTTTGTCTTGAGATAACTTGATATTCACAGAAATAAGTATTTTTTTGAGACATGTATATATATTCAATACATCATACATAGTTTGAAAGACTTGGTGAAAAAAAAACAATGTATCAAAGATAAAGTGCCACCTCAGACTTCGCTGTATTACTATTTAAGTATTATGCACCTGCCCGGATTTTAGTCTGCAAAGATACCTCATGTTGCTGTATTCATACTCATACAAGTACAGTATTATGCCCCTGCGGTGCTTTTATGTCACTGTATTCGTACAAGTATTCTGCACCTACTCTGATTTTAATGAGCACAGTTACCTCACGTCACTGAATTCATACAAGTACAGTATTACGCACATCGCTGATTTTATGCCACTGTATTCGTACTTGCAAGTATCATGGACCTGCCCTGATTTTAATCTGTAAAGATACCTCAGGTCACGGAATGTGAACAAGTACGGTATCATTCAGCTGTCATTTTAATCTGTAAAGATACCTTATGTCGCTGTATCCATATTCATACAAGTACTGTATTCTGCACCTGCTCTGATTTTAATCTGTCCCCTGATTTTAATCTGCACAGATACCTTATGTCGCTGTATTTGTACAAGTATTATGCGCCTGCCCGGATTTTAATATGTACAGATAAGATAAGATTGATCTTTTTTTTTGTCCCTTTGAGGGAAATTCTACTTTTGGACATGGTATTACACACATTTTTTTAAGATTATAACTAACTGAACACGAGGTAAGGCCTATAAAATAATTGTACAAACTCAGAATATTTGGAGAAAAAAATCACTTGACGTAATAATAGTTAAAATTTACAGCATTAATAATATTTGAAAATCAATAGTATGACACAGTGAACGATTTCTGATCATTTCAGAAAACGACAAAAAGAAGAAAAAAAAAAATTTAGCTCTGAAATGCATAAGACATCTCTAATTAAATGTTTATAAGTATGCAATCTTGACTCAGTAAATTGGTGGTGGGCACAGAAAACTTCTCGCTTAAGTTTACAAGAGCTCAAATATTACATAAGCGAAAAGAATCACATTCTAGATATGTAGCAACGGTATACAGATGTCACACCTCTCCTCCACATGTACTCTTAAACAGCTTGGCAAAGAAAGTACTTAGCTCTAAAAATAGTTAATATTTTTTTTATTATTGACTGAATCATAGCAAAAAAACCCTGACAGTTTAGGCAAAAAAAAAAGCTTTGAATCGAGAAATTGTACGAGGCTCAATTTTAACAATACCATCACAGAAACAGATAAAAGGGTTAAAAATTGTAAAAATTCCAGAGGAGACGTTGAAATTCTTAAGCCTACTTTAATCATTTTTGTTATGAAACAACATTGTGTTCCTGAAAAACTTTATTTCTAATTTCACCAACTATAAGCCTAAAAAGGCAGTACATGTATTGTAAAAGAATTATTATTCCCATGACTACATGGCTGCTTCCCTTTTATTTTGTCTTGAGATAACTTGATATTCAAAGAAATAAGTATTTTTTAGACATATATATATTCAATGCATCATACATAGTTTGAAAGACTTGGTGAAAAAAAACCAATGTATCAAAGATAAAGTGCCACCTCAGACTTCGCTGTATTACTATTTAAATATTATGCACCTGTCCTTATTTTAATCTGTAAAGATACCTCATGTTGCTGTATTCATATTCATACAAGTACAGTATTATGCACCTCGCTGGTTTTATGTCGCTATATTCATACAAGTGCGGCATTATGCACCTGCCCTGATTTTAATCTGCACAGATACCTTATGTCCCTGTATTAGTAAAGTATCATGCGCCTGCCAGGATTTTAATATGTACAAATAAGATAAGATAGATCTTTTTTTTTTTTTCCCTTCGAGGGAAATTCTACTTTTGGACATGGTATTACACACATATGATTATAACTAACTGAACACGAGGCAAGGCCTGTAAAATAATTGTACAAACTCAGAATATTTTGGAGAAAAAAATCACTTTAGCGTAATAATAGTTAAAAGTTACAGCATAACTAATATTTTATTTTTTTAATATAAAATCAACTAACCATTTCAAAATTTCTAAAATTGTTGTAACTGTACAGAGAGTTGGCCCACTTTGATGGAAGACAATTAAAAAAAAAAACACAAAAAAACCCCTCACCATTTAGCCTAACACACTCCTCTGTCACTGTCAGCAATAATGTGTTATTGTCCTAAAAGCTTGCTATCAAAAGGCCAAACTAAGATCAGAACTCATGACGTCCAACCAAGTTACATTTATACTCTTTATAAAATCACAGTCCCCATGATGAACTATAATTTTTGTTAAAGCGAGAAACAGTCTTTCAAAAAATACTATACTCGGTATTCGATGATTTAAGTATAATAAAATATTAAGACGAAAGACTAACAACAGCTAAATAAAGCTTTCATAAGTAGTTGCAAAACAGAATTTACAGCAGAAAAAGTTGGTAGAAATATAACTATAAATGACAATGATTTAAGTAGAAATAAATATTTTTTATAACCATAAAAATTAATACTAGAAAGATATATATTTAAACAATTTTATAAAAATCAATTATTGTTATGGTATTATATTTGTAAGCATGTTGAATATATATATTGGATAATAAAAATAATAACTGTCAAAATTAAAGACAAGCCCATGAAAAAAAAAACGACTCAATTTAAAAGATAACATAACAAAATGTAGATGATGGAGATATACTGTACCTTCAAGATTTTGCTTATCAAAAAGAATCACTACTTTAAAACTCCATACAGCTAGATATGTTTGATAAACTAAGACATTCGATAATCTATTTTCACATTTATAGCGCTTCAGTTTGAAGCAGGAGGACCAATACACTTGTATGGGCAAATATATATAAATGAGATCAAAACACACACAAATAATATAAAATAGAACACTGCAGTTTTGATACATGCATATTGTACAAAACTTTCTGACTATTTTCCTTAGATTTGATGATTCGTTTTTTGTTTTTATTATTTTTTCTTCTTCTTGAAATCAGATCTTTATGAGTGGTGGAAAATCACAGCAAGATAAATGTGTTAGATACTGTTTGAAAATGAAATATTTTAACACAACATGATTTGCTCTTTAGAACAGAAATAAGTGCTCGCAGATACAAAGTCTGAATTTGTGTGCATTTGTTTTTAAAAGTCCACTTTTCAAAGTTATGTGAAGCTTACCTAAATAACATTGCAGCCCCCACTAAAGTTGCCGACCAAATAGCACCCTACTGAATCATAATACTTATATTTGACATAATAACATTCATAATGAATAACAAAGAATCCTGAAGTGAATGAGTATAAAAAAGGTTTAAAAAATATGAAACGCTCTTTCAATTATAACTTAATAAATGGCAGTGGGAACTTTTGTGTAAAAGAATCTAGGTCTAGATGTAAAGATATTTTTAGACCTCACCTGTACATTGGTTTAGTTCGTGCTAAACACATTTTTCCATTTGCTCTCCCCTCACTAGAGTCTCCCCTATCTTAGCCCATTGTTCTATTTGTTATATCCATGCCCTACAAGTATAAGCCGAGTAAAACTCAAACTATAGATGTTGAATGGGGGAATCTTAGAGTTGAAGTACTACACATAATTATCTAGCAAATTGTCTTCACCTTCACTGAGGTAAAAAAGAACAGAGATCCTGAACAGTGTTAACAACAACAAAAAAAACCTAGGTCAAAATGATCCCAAGTGAACAAAATGTTCAGATCAATGGATCTACCAAGGTGGCAATTTAGGAGACAGCTTAATTAAGAGACCAGTGTCTATTTAATCTGGTGTTTTACAGATATTCACCTACTAGATGTAATCTCATTTCGATACAAATCTCAGTCATTTGAAAAAACAAAAATATCAAAGAAAATAATTTTTAAACATAAAACAACTTGAGAATGAACAAAGAAAAAACAAATCCTGAATATTTCCAAAGCATAGCATTCAAGGTGTCTTAAACATTACCAAGGTAATTTTGTTTAAAGCTTAAACTAAGATCAAGTTTCAAGAGCAGAACACATTACAGCCCTCTTACTTAGATACCAAATCACAGGAATTAACTTAACAGTAACTAATGAGAAGAAGAGTTGAGTTGAGTTGATTTAACGCCCACATCGGCACTACATAGCCTATATATTGTAATGAAAAGGAAAATTGAACAAAATACAGGTATAAAGTTTAAATGAAGAATAAATAATATCATAGCTCCCGAATCACATTCACTTGGTTTGTACCACGCACAGACAATTGATCCACACTAATCACTTAACTCTACCAGTTTTGTAAACTCCGAAGCCTCGTAACCATCACCCTTGGCTGCACTTCCATTCTCTCCGTGCTTATTACGATTACGACTCCCTTCTTCCCCGCCGCCTCCTGTCCTTTTCTTCCTCCTGGTCACCGAGGCCAAAGCTTCCATCGATCCTTCGCAAATGTCCGCCATTCCGTCTTCCTCCGCCCCGAGTACCGTCTCCTCCACGAGACCAACCGTGTCCCTCGCGTCGGCCAAATCCTCCGAGCTCTCCAGACGCATGAACCCCGAGTGGGACCTCGGCGGACTCCCGTACTTCCCGGCGAGGTTTCCCCTGCTCCTCACGCCGCGGAGAGCCAGGACCTGCAGGACCAGGAAGATGAGGACGAGGAGCGAGGCGCAGGCGAGCATCACGTACATGAGGGCCATGTGGTCGGCGCTGTGGTACAGCTGCCCAGTCAGGGCCGGGACCGTCATCTCCCCGACCCCACAGCCCGCCACAAACACCGCCGCCGACCGCCCAGACAGGGGGTGGTAGGTGTGCGCCCACGACATCGCCGTGGGGAACAAGGTCGACATGCCCAGGCCCAAGGTCACCGTGCCCACCCAGAGGAGCTTCGGCTGGGCCGAGATCCCGAGCACGAGGACTAGAGCTCCGGCCATGGTCAGGGAGAGATCCACCACCATCATGCAGGGAGGTTTGAACCAGCGCGCCACAAAGATGCCCATCCCTCGGCCCAGCGCCAGCGAGCCCCAGAACATGGCGACCAGAGTGGCCCCCCCTGCAGGAGTGTCTACGACCCCCGGGAAACCGAGGGCGAAGGTCGGAAGCAAGCCTCCGTAGGTGACCTCCATCCCCACGTAGATCAGGAAGAACAGGAAGAGAAACCCCAAGAAGGTGAACACGAAGCAGGCAGACTTGGGCGGTCTCGTCAGCTCCTCGTGCGACAGTGGCGTGGATATCGGGCCTGATCGGTGCGCTGCTCGGTCCTGCGTGTAGAGGGAGCAGAAGACGAACGAGTTGACGGCCAGTAGCAGGCCAATCACCAGGTAGGCAAACTGAATCTTGGACATGTTGCGCACTGTCTCAAAGAAAAACTGCAGAGTGTCCTGAGGGAGAGCGGTGCTGTTGGTGGTCGTGCTGTTTGAATCTGGTCTGTCCACAGCTTCAGAGTTATCTTCTCCTGCTTCGTGTGGAGGAGAGACTTTAGATTGGGGGTCGCTGTCAGAGGGCTCACTCTCTGAGTGGTGGTCACTGGTTGAAGGGATTGTTGTTGTAGTGGTTGTTGTAGACGAGCTAGTGGACGGAGGCTGTGGAGTTGTTGTTGATGTTGTTGTTGTTTTTGTTGTTGTTGGTGTTGCAGTTGTGGTGGAAACAATGGTAGTAGTTGTTGAGGATGTTGTTGTTGTTGGCGGGAGTGTTGTACTCACAGGATTTTCTCCATCGGTTGGTGAAAGTTGTTTGGAATCTGCACCAGTTTCTTCCTCCAGATCCGATGTCAAGTTTCTGGTATCACCTGCCAGGGATGTCCCATTGATCGTGACCCCAGACACATTCCCGAGAGGGCCGTCTTCCTCTACGAACACGCTTGCCGTGCTAGGGGGAGCAGGGGTAGTAACCCCAGACTCTGGAATATCTTCTGGCAGGATCTTCTGAGGGTTACGGATCAAGTCCGACAGTTTTGAATTGTTGGGTTCTCCATCGGCATGCTTGGGACTCAAACTTTCTCCATCGGTTATCCTCGGCTTTTTCGGCACAGGTTGTGGTGGAGGGGGCGGTGCCAAGGTAGTTGTGACAACAGCAGCAACTGTGTTATTGTTGTTAGCATCCGATGAAATATTAACCCCACTGGTATTATTGACCAAGCTAGAACCTGTTCCGTTTCCTGCGGTGCCTTCACTTTGTGTAACAAATTCTTGCGTTTCTTTCGGCCCATTCGGCTGGGGTTCTTCCCGACGACTTCGTTTTTTATTTTTGACCCAGGCTGACGATGGAGATAATCCATCTAATCCACCAAAATATTCGGCATTTCCGGCAAAGACCTCAAAGTGTGAGAGGTCGCGACTAAACCTGCCAGGCCTACTGGTAGTACTAACATCCTGATGATAGTCGGCATCTGCAGACTTGCCTGCGATGGTGTCAGGCAGGGAGTTCAGTGCCTGGATCTCAAACGTGTACGGAAGGGCGATGCTCCTGTTTGAGCCGGCGTAGCTCAGCGAGTCGCTAAGAAACGGGTACGCCACTAGCGGGGCGAGGAACGCCCCGACGCCAAACGCGAAGTGAAGCAGCTGCATGTAGGACGGACTCTGCTTGCCCCAGATCCGGATACAGAACACGTTGCCGCCTGAAAATGCAGGATATGAAATACAAAGTATTATGTACAGTATCCAATTATAATACTGCCGGTAAAGGAAAGAGAAGAAAAAGAATGGTACCTAGTAGCCTATTGCTACTCCTAACACCAGAAAACAAACACCAAGGCTTACATCATAACTGTCAACGGTATAAAAAGTAAAGTACAGTTTACTTTCCTTGCCGCACTTTACTTTCGCTACGACTCAAGAGCCTAGTCTACCCATGCTGGGGGCCTAGAAAAATATGCACTCGGAATCGAACCCATCACCTAACTGTTGTGCCAATGGAACCCCCAGTATAACTGAAACAAAACATATAAACCACTGAACTGCTGATATAAAAAATAACCATCACACAAAAAAAATGTGAAATAAAAAATCTTAAAAAGACGTACCTGAGTCCAGTACGCCAATGGCCACCCCGTGCACCGAGATGAGTATCGCCATGGTGACGAGCGTGGAGCACCAGGGGACGCCGATCGTGGCGACGGCGGTGAGTCCCAGGGTCAGCGCTAGCAGCAGCTGCTGGTCCCAGAGGTCCCCGAGGATCCCCCCGCCCACCGAGCCCAGCAGGTAGCCCAGCGAGCGCGCCGTGAAGACCAGGACCATGTGCTGCGTGTCCCGGCCGACGGTCTTCCCCAGGTCCAGCAGCGTGGGGCCTGGAATCGCGATGCACAGACCCTGCGGGAGGGGGAGGGAATACAGTGGAATAGTCACATAGTGTATATATATATATATATTTTTTTTTTTTTTAACTGATTCGCTTTATAAATACTGTGAATAGTTGTGCCTTTGCATTCTATACTAATGATTTTAGGTATGCCATATTACCCATTGTTTCTCTGTATATTGTCAATAGTTGTGCCTTTGCATTCTAAACTGATGATTTTAGGTAACATGCCATTTTACCCCTTGTTACTGTGCAACGATTTTGGCATGAGTCATTTTTACTACAATTGAGATCATCAATAGCGCTGTTATTTCCTTATTTCTATTTGATATTGGACACAAGTTTCTAATAAGATATAGCAAAAACCTATAAGCAAATTTTTTATCTGATAGTTTATAGTTAGATACCGTAGATTTCAGTTTCACCTTTACTTTGACATATCACTTGTATTTTGAGAAAAGTGTCACTTAAGCCATAATTGTAGCACAGTAACAATATCTTATTTTTTGTACCTTGAAAATATTAAAAAGAAAAACAAGGATTTATTTCTGAGTTAGTTGTGCGAACAGTTCTATTGTATTCCTAGGTTTTCCAATCACACTGTCCATTGATGCTCTTCTGCCAGCATAAACTTAAGATAGAATATACTTTTAGGCTGTTCCCAAGAATTTATATTGGAGGGGTTCCCCGGTATCACTGAATTATCAATTATTATGCCATCCTGCTAGTCAAAAGCTGTTATTCAGGCGGGGGGCGGGGAAACATTCTATCAAGCATTAAAAATAACTGAAATCTATAGAATTTAATAGCGTCATACCAGGCAGAAAAAAGCCAAAGACAGCGATCCGGTTTTGGCGAGTTTCCGTTTCTGTTCAGATTTCTCCCTGGAGGCCTCGTCTGAGCGCCCCAGCAAGTGATCCTGGTCAAACAGGGTGTCCTCCTCCTCTTCCATCATCTTGAAAGCTTTTACCCTGAGACCAGTTGACAAACAAAATCATAAAATTTTGTTATCTGACAGAAATGTATTTAAAATACTCACCGGTATTCTATTCAACATAGAAAGAGCTCAGGATTCAAGACTCAAGAACTACTTATAAATAACTTGGTGAAAAATAATTAATTTTGAAATTTAAAACCAAACACAATATAAATAGGCCTACATCATAGACAAACCTAGAGTTCACGTGTACACCATAATTTTTTTGTCTATCTTTTAAAAAACACAAAACTATTTTTAAAGCACCAGTGTCAATAGTTCTCAAGCACTGAATCAAATGTCCACAACATGTCTTCACAGAGTAGGCCTACTGAGAAGGTTAGTCGTAAATGTGTACATTAGCACTTGATTATGTCTGGATTTCATTGGTGGAATAGTTAGTTGAATCTGACTTGCACTAATAATTTTTAAGGAAGATAGACATTTTAAAAAGCCAAATTTTATTGGCCTTTGAGGCTTTGTATTTTAATCGTGAGAAAGACATAGATCTACATCCTTCCCTCATTTGTATGTTCTTAAACCCTACTCATAGTATCTTTGTGCCCTGAAACTTCTTGAGTTAGATCTAGATTAGAGTCTACATCTAGATTTCTAGTCTATCTATATATCATGTACGTAGAGATGGTCTAAATTGCAAGATCTAGATCTAGATCTAGATATCTAGATTCTAGATCTAAAATCGAATCGCTCTACAGAAATCTCCGGTGTCAGAATAATGTAATAACTCAGTTATATCTTTTTCACGCTATCGAGTAAAATACTTTAAATTACCTGCTGTGACAAATGTATAGCGACCACAATAAATGAGTCAGAGCAATTGGATGAGATCAAAACAAAAACGTCGTCGTAATTTGATTGTTGCCACCATATTGGTTGTTGTAATCAATGATCGTCGGCAGTACGTCTCGACTACTCGTCACTGTCCTTTTAAAAATATGAACGGGTTCAGCAACCGAGAAAACAAAACTAGGAGCTTACGTGTAAGCTTACAAGAAGAAAAAGTGTTCGCTGTTGGAATTAGCCCATACAATACCGAAACAGGTTACAATAACTATGAAATTAACCCATTCAATCGCGATATAACGTCAAACAGACTGACGCGGTCAGTCGCAAGGATTTACAGTCAGACCAGCACTAATTTTCTTTCTTTTTTTTTTTTTGTTGTTGTTGAGGGCGGCGGTAACGGTACCATCTAAGCGTACATAATTATGACCTCTCAGGGTACCATACATCTACACCGCCACATCGACAGTTGATCTCACAGACTGTGTGATTAGCGCGGCAAGCTATTCTGTTCTCTATAGATCCACGGAGAGAGTGATCTCCCTCTCTCCGGGTTTAACGTCTCCTAGGTTCACCTGAGGGTCCAATTAGGCGACGGGCCCCAAGATTGGCGTCTGACAATTTTATGTGCTGTCTGTCGGTCTTCCTATCTGTCTCTCTGTCTCTCTCTCTCTTTCTCTCTCTCTGTCTCTGTCTCTCTCTCTCTCTCTCTCTCTGTCTCTCTCTCTCTCTCTCTCTCTCTCTCTCTCTCTCTCTCTCTCTCTCTCTCTCTCTCTCTCTCTCTCTCTCTCTCTCTCTCTCTCTCTCTCTCTCTCTCTCTCTCTCTCTTGCCTTATTTCACCATGTCAACCAGCCAGACTAACTGCATCACTAATGAGACTGTGTGACTGGCCGAGGACTGACATTACCCTGTCATTATCCACAGACGAGACGATGTCTTAAGAGACAGTACACTTGGTCCTAGGGCCGTAAGTACAACGTCGCCGTAGCTTACAAGTCGTGGCAAGAATATTACGGTAATATGTGAGTAAGAACGCTTAGTACGAGTCCTAAGATACCGAGTCGTTGTGCTTAGGCCTACGGCTCCTGTAGCAGAATGCACAAACAAGACGTAGCTTACGTCTCGTCTGTCTCATCAGCAATATTTAGCTGGCAAAGTGAAATACAATCAAACGATTGATAGAACTCTTTTTTCTGGCTGGGGTTCATATCTCTCCGCCATGTTCACACATCAGTTTTTAGGCTTGTCCACAATATAGCCTGTATAGTGCTGACGTTACTCAACTCAACAAGACTAATACACCGTACTAATTTTAGCAATACTGCGATCTATCGTGTAAGTGTTTCAAGAGAGCAGTCAACAGTGCGCCGAAAAAAAACAACAACAAAACAAAACAAACAAACGGATTATTCTTGCACTTATTTTCCTCCTACACTTATCTGACTAAACATGACTGTACACTTCGATAGATTAGAGGTGGCCAGTTTGGCTTTAAGTATCCGGAAATAAAATAACTATAAGCCTGGACCAATCCTATAATTATTCAACAATATTAGATTTTGTGATTAATGTACTAAAATGTAACGTGTCTGATGAATATATCATAGAGGATGTACTCTTGAGCTCCGTCTTGGTTCTAGCATTGGGTGATTTGCTATCAACAAGGCGATAACGGATGACACAATGATACAGCTTTAGAATGGGGTTTCCCCACAAATTAATGTGTATTAATAGAACTCTGTGCGTGTTTCTTATCGCTCATTGGTTACGTAAGTCTAGGATAGAACTTTGATTTGATTGAGCACTAGTGTCGATTTCTCTACCTACCGTCTTTGTTTTCGTTATGGACCACGAGATCGCAAGGACTCTTTTGGCCGCGGCGCATCCCACATGTGACCTTTGACCCCTCTCAATGGTCGCCACTCAGCTACTCACAGCTTCACATCGTAGGATCTAGACTACTCACCTTGAAGTTTGCTCTGTTGTCTGTTGGTGTTAACTTCAAATGGAAAGAGAGAGGTAGAGAAAGGGAGAGAGAGAGAGAGAGAGAGAGGAGGAGAGAGTGAGTGAGAGAGAGAGAGGAAGAGTGAGTGAGTGAGTGAGAGAGAGAGAGAGAGAGCGAGAGAGAGAGAGAGGCTAAGATAAAGATCTTAAAGACCAAACTATAGGCCTACTGGCATAAGACCTGTAAGAAAAACAGTGAGATTCTTAGTCAAGATACTCTCTCTCACTCTCTCTCACTGTATCTTTGTCCTTGTCTCTGTCTGTCTCTGTCCTTACGTCTGTATGTCTCTCTCTCTTTCTCTCTCTCTCTCTCTCTCTCTCTCTCTCTCTCTCTCTCTCTTCCTGGGTTTAACAGTGGGAAACGATCTTCGGCGGAAGACAACAGAAAATTCATCATTTATTTTTTGGTTCATAACGCCTTACTGATCTGTAAGTTATTTAATTAAAGCCTAGCTTATTGTACAGCATTCCACCACATCACTCAATCAATAACGAACATAGTATCTTACAGTCATAAGTATTCGTAATAGTTATTTTGCATAGATGTATATAACTACCAGTAGTTATATATCTATGTTATTTTGTATTCTTCACAGTCCATTGTGGATATCTGGTTACAAGATCAACGGCACTATGTTATGACAGCTGACTGATATTTAATATTGTGCGTGTAATTTTCCTCTTATATCAACATCGCGTATGAAACACCAGTTTACAAATCATAAGAACAGCAATTACACCAATATCAACAACAATAACAACAAAACAATAATAATAAAAACAACAGCATAGAACCCCCTCATCCCGAACCCCACTCCTCACAACAAATAAAAAAAAACACCATAGACAAAACGAAACAATAACAGCAATAACAACAACAACAACGACAACGACAACAACAACAACAACAACAACAACAACAACAACAACAACAACAACATAACAAGAACAACAAAATCACTATCACGACTACCACCACTACCAACAACATAAACGCATTCTTTCACTCTCAGCTCCGAAACGCTGAGCTAGCATCGTACATTAACACTACTCGCACTGACAAGCTGTACAAAACAACACGGGCTTCATCTTTTTTTTTTACCAACCCAACCCACCGTTTAGGCCTATTTTTCATGGGCTAATTGTGCGCCGTGTTCTACGATATAGGTACTATTGCATAATATTGTGATTGGAGCTTATGTGTCTTTTGTTTTTAACTTTTGTTTTTTTTTTTAAACAAGGCCTTAAAGAAGCGTGTTTTACATTGAAATGTCGCGTTCACTAAGAGATAGGATGCTATAAGACGGTGGAAAATTTGTATAAACTCTTGCACTTTAGTTTGTTAATTTTTGTTAAAATATCCCTTTTTTTTTAAATTATAAGAATTCCTTTAAAAATAAAACATGTTTGAGGTGTGAAAACTAGGATTTGTGCTCAAGAACAGTTGATAAACTTTCTGATGCAACTTTTTGTGCTCGCATCCACGTTGGCCTTGGCATTTTTACGACTCCTTCATGGGGGTAGAAAAGGAGAAAGAATAGCTCAGCGCCTGGAATGTTCCACGTGGAACTTTATGAGAGAGGTAAGGTCTCAAAGAGGGGAAGATGCTCAGTGCCACGAAGCAGACGCATACTCCGTGAGTTTTCTCTCAGCGGCGTCCGTTGGCTTGCACCCCCTGGCCACGTTGGCACCAACTCCATTGGTCGCTTGAGGTCACATGGCTTTGAGAGCCATCTCCCATTGGCAACACGAAAGAGCTCTTTCTAGAAAGAAGCAATATATTCCACCTAAGCATCTTTGAGATGAGAGTGTAAAAGTTGCGTACGTGGAAACAAGACGTTAGGGACGCTGGTCAAACAGAAACATTTAACAAGTGAACATCAAACTAGATTCTAGATCTAGTGCATTCTGCAGACAGTGATATTAATTGGATGTCTCTTGTAAAAGCAAGTAAGTGCATATAACGATCATTGTAGCCTCATTGATTTGTTTTGTACGCTAAAAATCCTGGATGGAGAGTGCCGAACTTTCACTCCTTCACGATGTTTAGATAATCTTGATCTAAATCTAGACAAGATTCTAGACCTAGATCTAGATCTAGATCTACATTTCTAAGTTAAATCTTTATGGTAAACAATTTTAAACTCTTCATGCCTAATCGGTTCCATCTAGAATCTAAATTCTAAATCTACATCTAGATAGATTAAATCCCGCCAGTATCACGGAAAGTTATTGATAAAAAAAAAAAAAAAAAAAAAGAAGAGGCCAAACTAAGAATCATGAATTGCAGTCACATTTAACCAAAATTAGACAAATCTACCAGCTGGTTAATACCACTCCGTGCAAGGTTCAAACTTGAAGGTTTAAGATTCTAATTGACAAGAGGAAGAAGATTAAATGTAAATTTTATGCCCGACACAATGAATTGGACCAAAATGTTTCTCTAATTCTTTTTTTGTGTGTGTTTTTATTTTTAGCCATGAAGCAAATTATTTGTGTTCTCGTATTTGTATCGCTGGTGACTGTCTACTGCAACGCCATCCCAACTAATGAGAAAAAGCACCAGAGAGGTCATGAGAAGGTAAGAAATGGAAAACTTTTACCTTTCTGAGCTTCAATATGTGTTCTTTTGTGATTCATTACATATTTGACTCCTCATCCTGATAATTTTTTTTGCAAAGTAGGCTTTTTTGGGTTAAAAGTAAATTTCATTCAGAAAAATATTTAGAAACTCAGGCTCACCATCTCATAAGTTCTTTGGCCTCAAGACAGGTTATGTCATTCTGGGTCATGGGCTAAAGAGTGAAAAGTTGAAAGTGGACTTTTTAAATACTGATAGTGATAGCAAGGCTCTTAGTCGATTATTGATAGATGTTAACCATTAAACATGTTGTTCAAAAAAATATTGTAGGACTATGTGTATTGGTCTCAAAAGATTGCATTATAAAGACTGCATGTTTTTTCTTTTTTACTTTCCCACAGTCCTTGTCGGACCAAGATCATGAGATTGACGGAGAGCACAACAGCGAATACGATCATGACGCTTTCCTAGGCCATGATGACGCTAAAACCTTTGACCAGCTGTCACCCGAGGAGAGCAAGCAACGTCTAGGGTGAGTGGGGGTCTATTATTGAGGGAGACAGACAGACAGAGAGAATGATCTTTGGGAAGAGTGGGAAGGAAAGAATAAAAATAGGAAGGATAATTATTACTGTGTTAAAATGAATTTTACAGTTTCTGAAAGTAAAAAAAAAACAGAAGGCATTTAATCATTTGAGTGTGTTATGTCCTTGCGTAATCTTGATCAGGCTTGCAAAACGTCACATTTAGAGCCTCTGAAACTTTGATGAAGGATCTAATTCATTTAACTTGCTCAAATACACTTGGCACTTCATTGTCACTCAAAAGTTTTTGGTCTGTATCCTCCCTCTATCAATGAATTTTTTTAATTTATTTTTTAAGGCAATTTTATTCTATTTATGGAATACAAACTATTCAGAAACAAAGCTTTATTATCAAATGCCTTTTTATTCAAGTGAGCTTTGTTTAATAAATTTGATTTGATTTTGAAAAATTAAACACTTTGGGTCTTATATCTTTCATGCCTGATTACTTATTTCGGTCTTCTCTTGTCACAATAAAATCATTGACAAACATCTTTTTATTTATAATTATTTATATATTTTTAAGAGGCATTGTTTCCTTCATAACTCATTTATTTTCCCCTTGCAGTAAAATTGTTGACAAAATCGACAAGAACGGAGACGGCGAGGTGACGGAGGAAGAGCTCAAGGAGTGGATCCAGTACGTCCAACGGCGCTACATCATCACTGACACCGAGCGCATGTGGAAGGACCACGAGCCCGAGACAGACGACACCCTCACCTGGCAGGCTTACCAGAAGAGAACCTTCGGCTACAGCGATGGTGAGAGCTGAGAATATATTATTTGTGAGCAGATTAGGGCAAAAGCTGGAATTTGGACTTTTTGGTTTGTCAAAATTATGTGTTCAAAAGCATTTGTATGTACGTGTACTTTCAGGGGTTGAAAAACTGATTACTCTATCATTTCTAGAACTCAGATAATTTAGTTTTCAAGATGAATATGAGAAAAAAAAAGATCAATATAGAGAAGAGTATTTACCTAAAATAACTCAGCCAAAAACATTTAAATCATTGGCTTCTTGTCTGACACCTGTATCTGGCATCTGAAAATAGATTTCACATCTTGCAGACACGTGGTGTCAGACATTTAAAACATTTTTTTTAATCATAAGGGATCTAACTTTTGCATGGGAAACCACTCTAAACTTGTAGTACCGCCTTTTGTTAATACTTTTATTCCCCTTTGATGGTAATAGAATATGTGAAATAGCACGTTAGCACCACAGCCCAAAATAGAGTGCAATGCCAATGAGTGGGTTATTTTTGGATTAATTAAAAAAATAATATACCTTTTCCCCTCGTTGCAAATTGGGCAGACTATAGCAGATATTGAGCAGACGTTCCATTTTCTACAAACTCTGTGTGTGTCTGTGATTCTCAGAGCCCACGGAGGGATCCCCGACGTTTGAGTACAAGGATATGATTGAGCGCGACCACCGACGCTGGAAGCAGGCGGACAAAGACCAGGACGGCAAGCTCAGCAAGGAGGAGTTCCAGGACTTCCTGCACCCCGAGGAGGCGGAGCACATGAGGGGCGTTGTCGTGGATGTGAGTGTTCATTTCAGTAATGTATTAGTGTTAAGATGATTTGTACTCTTCCTAGTGTTTT
The DNA here is from genome assembly GCA_003991915.1 of Elysia chlorotica. Taxonomy (NCBI): domain Eukaryota; kingdom Metazoa; phylum Mollusca; class Gastropoda; family Plakobranchidae; genus Elysia; species Elysia chlorotica. Next base: position 168,077 of record RQTK01000052.1, on the reverse strand, counting down.
GTTTACTTGTCTTGTCTTTGTCATTTGCCCAAGACTTCTGTCTCTAAATTATATCTGATGTGTCGGTGTTGATTATGTTTTGTTTAATTGATTTACAAAAATACTCAGAAACATCACTTTATGAATTTAAAAAATCGAAAAGATTATTTTTTTTAGTTTTTGTTATTTAGAGAATTTAATTATTTGCAACCTGGCGAGATTTCATATGTGTCAGAGAAATAAATTCTGAGTTACAAGGATTTTCCTATAACCCCTCTGCCCAGCCTGCATTTGGCTGAAAGAATGTAAACAAACATAGCAGATAGATGCTCCTGTTACTAGGAAACTGAACTTGATAATCAAAGATGGCGCTGCCTAATAACAACAGGAAAAGGTTAGAAGCAGCAGAGACAAGTGGGAAGAGGCCTAACGTATTTTGTTATTTTTATTTTTATTACGTTAGCACTATATATATAGGCTATATTACAGTGCACTAGCCCTGAGACTATTTTCTGACAATTTAAAGTGCTGCCATACATGCAACAGTGCGGGGATACCATGGATCCTGTCGCAGGTCACATTATACTGGCACCGATCGTTAGAGGACAAGGTGGGACAAATAACTTTTAGTGTTTTGAACCAGGAACTTCCCTACTGGAAGACAAACGCTCTGCTACTTAAACCAATTCTTCCTCTGCCCTCAAAACAGAATAATGTGAGGAAACCTTTAGCTTAAATTTTACTTTTTGAGTCATTTATTGTGTGTTAAAAAGGCCATCAAAGGCAAGAGGGCTGTAAGAGTTTTTTATTTAATGGATTAATAATGTGAGTAGTGTTGAATTTTTGTGGCTTTCATTTACAGGAGACCCTGGAAGATATTGACAAGGACGGTGATGGCAAGATCAGCCTGAAAGAATACATCGGTAGGTTGATCGTGTCGTTTCTTGGCTAAGATAAATTTATTTATGGATTAAACGAGGAGCAGAATGTCACAATCCATTGTTAAAATAAAAAGGGACCATTTCTTGTCACATAATTCTCCCTTTTTTTAAACTTCTGCACTATAGGTGCTGTTGGTGCAATGAATACAAGTCTTAAGGCCAACACTGTAAGGATGCTGGGTTGGCTACACAATATGCATTATTTTGTTTTTTTCTGAGCCCCCTGTGTCAATTCAGGACATAATGGTTTTATTTATGGGCTTTATTTCCTACTGATTGAGTTTGTGTCAGCATAATGTGACTGACCTAGTGAAGGGTATCCATCTCTGGGCTCCTGTCCCTCATACAGCCTAGTTGTGGATGAGGACATTGAGAAACTTACCTTTACCTTTTTATTCATTAAACTTGAAGGAATATCTTTAGACTTAATCTATGTGTAAGGTGTATGAAATCATGCTATTTCCTCAATGCATGCTTTACATTAATCAAAACTGTAGATGATATCTGGGGTGATGAAGACGATCATGATGATGATGATGATGACCATGAGGAAGGGGGAGATAAGGAGGAGGAGCCTGACTGGGTGCGCACCGAGCGGGAACAGTTTGCAAACTTCCGAGACAAGAACCACGACGGGCACCTGGACAAGGAGGAGATCCGCGAGTGGATAATCCCCGAGGACTACGACCACAGCACGGCCGAGGCTGCGCACCTCATGCGATCCTCCGACGATGACGGGGTTGGTAGAACCGGCAGTCGCCACACCTCGGCACTTCTGCTCCCCCCGCCCCGACCCTCTGTAGCCCCGCATCGTCACAAAGTTTTCCGCTGTTGTCTTGGTTCAAAATTGCACATGGGCAGGTTTTAATATTGTTTGAAAAAATTTCCATAACAGTTGTGAAGTTTACTTGTAGAATTCTTGGCTGATCTGTCCCACCAATTTAAAGTTATTTTTTATAGATATAAAAATATTTATCGAGATTGATTCATTGATGCTAAAGGTGCAAGAAAATAATAGCTACAAAAGCGTGCTCGATTTCACCCTATGCTCCAGCAATGTGCAATTTTGAAATCATGGTCAACAGAAGAAAATGATCCTCTATCTCACCCTTTTCTCGCCCTGATGTTTTTGTTGTGGCTTTCTCAATCTCGAACACAGTCTGTCTATCATCACCCCTTCCCCGTTTGTCCCTCCCTGTATAGGTGACATGTGGCCACGTAAGGAGGAGGAGAAGAATATGGAGGAACCTGATTGGATAAAAAGTGAGCGCGAGCAGTTTGCCTCATTCCGAGATAAGAACAAGGATGGCGTTTTGGATCGCGAGGAAGTCCTTGACTGGATCCTCCCAGTCAATTATGATCATTTCTTGGCCGAGGCAAAGCACCTCGTGCTAGGGGCCGATGAGGATAAGGTACCGTTCTTCTCCTTGTTTTTGCATTTGAGTTGTTGCTAGTCCTATTGAGTTTCAGAAACAAAAATTTAAAAATTTTTGTGACTCTTGTTGTTTTTGCATTTGAATTGTTCATAGTCTTCTGCTGAGATTAAAAAAAAAGCAACAACTAAATAAAACATGGACTTTCTTCTTAATCCTCTGTGGAGCCATGACAGCAACCATGAAACAATGTTCTTGGTGCTGAGTAGAAGGTGCAGGTTAGATCCCACCCGTGTCATCAGTCTGAGAGATTCTTCATCCTCTCCCTGTCTTATCCCTCAAGGATTGTGACTGTTTCTCTAGAATGGAAATCTATGTTGCATGATCCGTCCATTTTGAATATTTTGTTTGAGATTTTGCGATTTATGGTTGTTCAACGCTCTATCAAAGAGTAAATTTATACTCAAACCGTTGCAGTAAAAAAAAAATCGGTTACTTTCGTTAAAGAAGTTCAAAATGCTAAATATTTAGACAACTTTGTGTATATCTGTAGCATCAAACTTAACTCCTAGAGGGTCAGGCTGGTGATAGTATTATTTCTGGATGTTTCTCCCTACCTCTCCCATTCTCCTCAGTGGTCGCATGTCCATCCTACACCCCACACTTGTTATTATTATATTTAAGTGTCAACTAAGTTTTGCCATCATTTTGTTAAAACCATTTGTATGCTTGGGTCAATGAAAATCATTATACCCCTCAAACGAATTTTTAAAAGATACTGACAAATTTCTCTTATCTTAAAAGACAAAAAAAAAAGAACTGATCACACCTCATGCCCTACCATCACATCTGGACTACAGTAGAAAATGCTTAAGATAATCAAACCCTGTTCAACACAAACTGGGATTATAAACTACTTATTTCCTTTTTTTTTTCTTTTTCACTGTACAGCGACTGTGAAATATACACTTAGAATAAAAAATAAATGTTAAGTTTTGTTTTCACTAAGCATCAGAATATATATTTTCCCAATTTAAAATGTTCAAGATTAACCAATAACATGTTGTTTATTGTTTTCCTTGTGTTTCGTGTCTAGAACGGTCGACTTACAAAGGAAGAGATCCTTGAGAAGTACGACCTGTTTGTCGGCAGCCAAGCGACCGACTTTGGTGAGGCTCTCACCAAGCATGACGAGTTTTAATCAAAGTCAAGACTCTCTAGGCCCCGTCGCAGTATTGGAAGTCACATTTAGTGTAGACCTGTTCTCATGTACAATTTTTACTCATGTGTGTGTGGAGCAAATGGCTTTAAATGACGGTGAGAATTCATCAGTGGTTGATGGAAATTTTAAGTGCTCTATGTTAGTTAATTCAAGCTCATCGAAATGACCTATTTGTTTTAAAATATTCTAGTAAAAAGCTGAACTACGAGTTTTAAGGGGATTTAACATTTCTTAAACCTTGTAATATTTTTGTTTTCAGAATTTAATTTGATTACGTTTTCGGACGTTCAAACTTTTCTAAACAAATCTATGCGATTTTATTGCCTAAAACGGCCCAGTGTACCCCTCTCGCTGAGTTTAAAACCATTTTGGTCTTTTGGTGTGTGTCTTATTTTTTTGCATGCATACATTTCACTTCCATGTCTTGTGTTGTTATGCTTAAAAAGGGAAAGGCAAGAAAAGAAAAAAAAAACGTTTTCCAAAAAATAGGACATATATGTTATGATAGTAGAGCTTACTCAGTGAGAGAGCCTGAGTGATGTAAATTATAATCTCCTATGATGAAATATAAATGAGGCTGAAGTTTGTTACAATGTGAATGCTTCTTGTACCAACTGGTCTATGTAGCCATATGTACTTAGCAACAGCGTAGATGCCTTAGAATAAACAATGTTTGCGGGAAAAAGAAAAGCATGAATGCAACAGAGTATTATTGATTGTAAAGTTAGGATAAGAAAATTGTGAATGCCTTGGAACACCTCAGTGTTGGGCATAATATGAAAAATGATAAAAAGCTTTAATATTTACTGTTTCACTTATAATGCTGTGCAATGCAATTTAAAGAAATATGTTGTATGTCAATTTGTCATACAAGTTACAAGTGCTGTGAGTGTTATGGTAAAAAATGATACGTCATAAAATATAATTTGCTTGTAGTTGCACTATGAAGCCCAGCAGCACATCCTAGATGACTACACAGACTACACAGGTCCTGTCTAGGCAATCCAGCTTGATTTGTTTTGGTGCTATTTCTGTTAAATGATATTATTTACAATATTTGTACCGTTTAAAAAATAATAACAAGCCTTGAAATATGTTTTGAAGCTTCCGTTTATCTTTTTATAATTATGATGAAGTCATCTTTCTGATTATTAACTTTATATCATGTGTAGGAAAACTTGAATCCTTGTATTGAATGTCCACATAATTTTTTTTTGTAAATGTATAGTTAATTTCATTTGGATGATCGAATCAGGGTATGCCGGTATCAGTACTTTCAGAAAGTTATAAAATAGACAGAGCAGTTGTTCACACTGGAAGACTTGTATATCAGCTTTGACAATTCTCTGCAGATAACAAACACATTATCTTGGACATAACTTTTTTAAGACCTAGGTTGCTTCACCCAAAACGAAAAGTCAATTGAGTTTATATTTCGTATTCAATTTCAAAACTGCAAGATTATTTTAATTATTGTTAAGGTTGAAAAGAAAGAAGAAGAAAGAAAACATTGATCCGTCCCCTTATCAAATGTGATGTGTTTGGAAAGAAAGAAAAAAATATTTGTCATGGTAGTAGGATTGTGCCTGCCCAAAAGTTTTCTAGGCTGAAGGGATTTAATGTTTTTGAGATGGGCAAATCAGGCCTCTTAGTTCTTTCATGGAATTCACAAACTGATTATTATGATACTCTTATATTATGTCATATCATTGTCTCTTATACTTTGAAGAATATTTTCATCTACTTAACGAGAAGGAATTGGGGGCTGTAAAAGTCGTCAATGTGTCAGTGTCATGCCATGTTAGTGTTGTATCATGGACGCGCCTTCTTTTAGAATGAGGGGAAGAGGTGATGAGTGGTGGAGAGAATAAGACACACTTTTAACGAGATTTGTTTTATCTTAAAATGTTATAATCTTTATTGTTTTTCTTTTTTTTTCTTTTACGTTCTGCAAAAGTATTAGTACTATTACTACTTTTTACAAATCACTATTTATTTTAGTACCGCAGCTGTTGGTAGTAGCTTGCATGAGGTAGCGTTTTCTTTTCTTTGTTCAGCTATCCAGGCTGGTTGTTCCATACAAAATGTATTCCATGCTGTTTTAACTTCTTGTTTTTTAATCTGTTTGAATTTTAAAGGGTTGCTCTGCTGTAGATCTATAATGAACCCCTATAATGAACAGTAGCACTGTTCGATAACTTAAACTTGGTGTGAAATTATTTTTACAAATTTGTTGTCAAATACATAAACATGTACAAGTCGAAAGTGAACCCCTTGGTTGATGTATCTGATGAACCAAAGTTTACTCGTGAGATTTAGAATTTCTTCACAAAACTTCAGATTTTGCAAAGTATGGAGTTAACAGATGAAAATAGCTTCCAACGAGAAGAAAAAAGTGTTCCTCGTTTTCTGTTTCTCAAGCATATTAATTTGTTAGTAAATTTAAATTCCACTTTTTAACAAGCTGCTGATTTTTTTCTTCCACTGAATTTTAGTTTTCCCTCTCCCTCCCCTCCCCTCCCCCACGTCATGTCTTCTTGACACTACAAGTGTTTGTGTGTCATTTTTCATGAGAACAAAACTGATGTAACACTCTCCACCTTTTTGTATAAATCAAACCCAGTTTGCCTCTTGCTATGATCATCTGGGTTTCATGTCATATCATTATGCATCATCATCAGTATTTTCATCCAGTTAACTTTTGAGATTCGCAAAGAAATCAAACACTGTTCTGAGTACTCAATTAAGATTTTCAATTCATAAATGTCCATTTTTTCATGAACAATGTATAGGTGATGTGTTCATGTTAATGATATGTGAAGTAACCTGCAAAAAAAGCAGAATTGAAGTTGTTGTTTTTTTTTTTAAATATTTCAAAACAAACTGTTCTTTTTAGTTCCTGAGTGTATTTGTGGGTGGTATCTTTAAAAAATCACTTTGAAAAATTAAGATATTACAAAAATTTGAAGGTATATAAAAAGACAAAGTGTTATGATTAAGAATAAATTATCGCAAGAGAAAGTATAGTTCAATTCTTCTTCACTCTGTTTCAGTTTTATTCCCGTAGTATGATAATTACTTTCTGTTTTAATTCTTCACTGCTTTGCTTTTATTATTGATTTAAATTGATTTTGACAGTGTTTTCGCCACTGTCCTAACCATCATGCTTCTTGTCTTCCTAGAGCTGCTGTTACTTCTTTTTTGGAAACGGTGATATTTCTACACTCACTTATTTTATAAATAAGATAAAGTCAAGATCACTAAAGAACTGTTTGGAAACATGTTTATTATATTTACACATTTTATTTACAGAGCAGAACAAAACGAACCTGAATCTCTGTAATAGAAAAACAACAACTTGGTTTCATATAATTATGTTTAAAAGAATAATTACTGCATCAGTTTTAATTTCTTTCTTTTTTTTTTTTCGTTTTCTTGCCTTCTCCCATGATGCTGTTCTTATTGCATGAACATTCTTAACTTGATGCGTCTTTTGTACTTTTGCATTAACTATTGATGGCTATGATATAAATTTACTATTAAAAATGTTACAAGCAATCCTTATGCGTTTTTTTTAAATTGTTTTTTGTTCTGATTTGTTTTTGGTTCGCACAGTTTGCATACAAACTTGTCGATGTTGTCTAACCAGTAAATGTCAACTTAGATTCCTGCGACTCTCTTTTAGGGAAAAATAAAATAAAAAAATGACTTAATTTTGTAAAGTAAAAGTAAAGATACATTTACTTCGTTTTTATTGTTCTTGTTCCTTTCTCCCTCTCTCTCTTTGTCTTTTTTTTACTCTGTATCTTTCTCTCCCTCTGTTTTCTTCCCCCTTCTCTCTCGTTATCTCTCTCTCTCTCTCTCTCTCTCTCTCTCTTTTCTCTGTGCAATTGTTATTCATTTATAAATTAATAAATGAAAAAAATTAAATCATATGAATTATAAATATTGCAATTAAAAATTTGGATACGAAAAATAGCCAAACACATTTATATTAAATTGATCAAATAACCCAGAATGAAAATTACATAGCAAGAAAACTACAGTGACTCGGTCAACTAAAGAACGATAATCTACGTGATGGAGTTCACTCGTTCTCCGGAGTTACCTGACTTTGTTGCCGCGATGTGGGGCTAGTGTGTGTGCAACTTCTTTCACACGTTATACAGCACAGGTTGCGCTATGCATGTAGTTTCGTTTATCTCCCCTGGATTGTAAATGGTGCTCACCTAAACGAACATTAGATATTGCAGATAGGTTACAAAACTATATTTTTTTTTTGCTATAGCTGGATTTATTCCCCCTAGATTTTTTAAATAAAGTCTATACAAACTTCCTACACAGATTCAAA
>RQTK01000052.1:150211-155211 GCA_003991915.1 Elysia chlorotica | reverse complement strand
CCGAGAGAAGCCTGAATCAGAAACGGATTGATTCGTAGATTGCCGGGGGTCTATTTAGTTTATCTCTGGATCATCATCATCATCATCAAGTACCATGCCTCATAGCGTTGGTGATCATGTCCCTCCATATCTCTCTTTCTCTGGTTAGTTTCATCATCTCTGTAACCTTTGATATTTGTAGCCACTCCTTCATCCCGTCTGCCATTTTTTCTCTTTGCCTTCCTGGACTGCGTGGGTGGATACCAAATAAAAATCCATACCAAAAAAAAGCAAAACAAAAAAAAAAAACACCCAACGATAGAAAAAACTCTTAAGAGAAGAAAGCAAAGTTCTCACTCTCTCTCCCTCTTTATCTCTCTCTCTCTCTCTCTCGCTCTCTCTCTCTCTCTCTCTAGAGAACAGCTGTCTGCATCAGATTTGTAGCCTTAGACTTCAACAATAGTTTACAAAGCAAATCTACCTCGGCTTACTAATAGTTATTCGAGGGCCTCTTACCAGCTGATGAAATCTGAAAAAAATACATCCTTTATTTTAAACCAACCAAGACTTTTACTTCGTTTTTGTGTATTTTTCGTTTTTAGAGATAATAGCGAGTCAGAGAGATGGAGAGAGAAAGAGGGAGAGATAAAGAGAGAGAGAGAGGGAGAGAAAGAGAGAGAGAGAACTTCTCGTAATCCTCTAGAGAGATCTCATTTGTGTCTACAATGTGTTTCTGATTAGGGCCTCTCTCCCCTAGTTTTGACTGCTCGCTTCTCGTATTTCTAATTCTCCCCGGGTTCTCTCATCACTCTCACATAGTACAAGAAGCGTTCCAGACCTTCACTGCTACAGCAGATGGTAGGAGGGGTAGGAAGAGGGGAGAGAGAGAGAGAGAGAGAGAGAGAGAGAGGAGAGAGGAGGGAGAGTTTATAGAGAGATGGACGAGGAGGAGAAAGAGAGAAGAGAGAGAGAGAGAGAGAGAGAGAGAGAGAGAGAGAGAGAGAGAGAGAGAGAAAGAGAGGCAGACCGAGACAGAGAAAAAGAAACATTTTTGTAGACTGTTTTGGGACTCAAAATAACTTTTTGATGATCCGCAGAACCCTGTTTTTCTCCTGATATTTCTATTTTTCATTTTTGTCCAACGATTTCACCTAGGACCAAACAAATAAAGTCCACCAGTCTGTAAATTGGTTAAAGATGACGACCGCCAATTGTTCTAGAACCCGAAAATACTTTTTGATTATTAGCAGCTCCCTTTCTTTTTTTTTTCTCTCATAGTTTTTCGTTTACCTACAATAGGACTAAACAAATCAAACTTAACTGTAAATTGAATAAAGATTTGGGGCGCACACTATTTTGAAACCCCAAAGGCACTTTTCATTGGTCGTTGAAGACATTGCATTTTCTCTTTATTTTTGCCCCTTTAAAATAATTATTTCTTAATAGCTTTGTCATGGACTAAACAAATAAAAAAAAAGCCCAACTAGCACTTCTAAGTGAGCATAAATCTAGAACAGCACCACAAACTGTTTTGGAACCCAGAGTAACTTTTTTGTGGCTTTATTTATAAGGAAGACAATTTTTTCGCACCTAAGTCCGTTTTAGCAGTCCAAAATCACAGACTTCGCGATACACCCGGCGATAGCAGTTACGTAATCACGCGTCTCAGCTTTGGGGTTTTCCGATCGCTCATTGGCTCCTTAAGTCTAGCATAGATCTATGATTGGACGCCGGTGCAGATTCCCTAACCTATCGTCTTCGTTTTCGCTATTGGCCCATTTATCGCAAGTTCTTTATGGTATTTTTTTCACCTCCCAGGAATCAACAAAAAATTAATCTTTCCTGTTCATTGAAGAAACATTAGCATCGCGAACTTCTCTAGAAACCAAATTGAGTTTTCGAACAGCCTCTGGAAGACTCTACCTCTCTCTTCACAACACTTTCCTTTTTTTACTTAACTTTGGTGTTTAATTTGAGATCAGCCTTGGAAATGACAGAACTCAGTCCCGATATGGAATCTGGGTCTGGAGATCAAGGACATCAGATCTGAGAGAGACAACAACAAATCAACAAATCCTTCGTGTTTTGAACAGATTAATCATCTAGACAGACAGACAGACACCATGAAAGAAAAAAATAACGTTGTTTATTGTATACAGTCGGGCGTCGAATTCTACTTCCTCTTTGTTCATCCAACCCGCTTTGAGTCTGTGACAGTCCCAAAGCAAGAAAACACCTTGTCGGCTTCTACATGTAGATTACTTTTATATAAATGAGAGAGAGAGAGAGAGAGAGAGAGAGAGACGAAGACAGACAGAAGTATTTTGGTAGACTGTTTTGGAACTTGAAATGACTTTTTGATGATCCACAGAACACTGTTTTTCTCCTGATATTTCTAGTTTTCATCTTTGTCCAACTATTTCACCCAGGACAAACAAACCAAGACCACAGTTCTGTAAATTAGTTAAAGGTGACGACCGCCAATCGTTCTAGAACCCGAAAAGACGTTTTGATTAATCGCAGAACCCTTTCTGTTTTTTTCCCTCAAAGTTTTTTTTTTAACCAACAAAAGGACTAAACAAATCAATCTTAACTGTAAATTGAATTAAGATTTGGAGCACGCACTGTTTTTGAAACCCTAAAGGGAATTTTCATTGGTTGTTGAAGACATTGCATTTTCTCTTTATTTTTGCCCCTTTGAAAAAAATATTTCTTAATAGTTTTGGCATGGACTTATCAACAAAAAAGCCTAAGTAGCACTGCTAGGTCAACATAGAACAACACCACAAACTGTTTTGGAACCCAGAGTAACTTTTTTGTGGCTTTATTGATAAGGAAGGCAATTTTTTCGCCCCTAAGTCTCTAAAGACTTCGCGATACACTCGGCGATAGCAGTGACGTAATCACGCGCCCAAGCATTGTGATTTTCCGATCGCTCATTGGCTCCAAGTCTAGCATAGAGCTATGATTGGACATCGGTGCAGACTCCCTAACTTATCGTCTTCGTTTTCGTTACTGGCCCCTTTATCGCAATGTCTTTATGGTATTTTTTTTACCTCCAAGGAATCAACAAAAATTAATCTTTCCTGTTCATTGAAGAAAATAATATTAGCACTGCGAACTGTTCTGGAAACCAAAATGAGTTTTCAAACGACCTCTGAAAAGACTCTGCTTCTCTTTTCATAATACTTTCCTTTTTTTTACTTAACGTTGCTGTTTAATTTGAGCGCAGCCTTGGAAATGACAGAACTCAGTCCCGATATGGAATCTGGGTCTGGAGATCAAGGACATCAGATATGAGAGAGACAACAACAAATCAGCAAACCCTTCGTGCCTTGAACAGATTAATCATCTAGACACTAGACAGACATCATGAAAGGAAAAAATAATGTTGTTTATTGTATACAGGCGGGCGTCTAACTCTACTTCCTCCTTGTTCATCCAACCCGCTTTGAGTCGGTGACAGTCCCAAAGCAAGAAAACACATTGTCGGCTTCTACATGTAGACTACTAAGCACAAAATTGTGCTATAAGTTAAAAACCGGGCAAATCGAGGTTCAACTTGTATAAACTACCCGTAGTCTAAGCTCTAACATTATATCACAGTTGTACTTACTACACTAGGACGAACTAAGTATTACATACAGTAACAATCAGAGACGAGACAATCTCTTGGGCTATTGCGGCGCGGTGGCCCAAGGGAAAAGGTACTGCTTTCAACTGAAGGGTACGGTTCGATCCCTGCTTTTGTTGTCCCGGTGTCAGTAAAATGTAAATGCTCAAATCCCGGTTGTCCTGATGTTGCGTCCGCCACTGAATAGGACTCAGTACCAAGGCGATGTTACCCTTTGTGCATCGCATGATTTTAGACATATTTCTTGTGTGCGCACTATTTTGGGGTACATGCATTTCCAAAAAAAAAAAGAAAATTAAAAAAGGTAAAAGCTTTCATTTTAATTATTTCGAAATAGAAGGTGCGCAATTCAATACAAAGAGGTTTGACTTTAAGCATGTTTTAACGTCCAACGTCAGCACTATATAGGTTATAATGTAGACGGGCATCAAGACTAACGTCTGACAAATTTATGTGCTGCCACACACAAGACACGGCGGGAATACCATAACTCTTGTCTCAAAAAGGTGCTAGCACAAGAGTTCAGTTATCAACGCGCACAACATTTGTGCGGGGTGATGGGAAAAGGTTAAACTTTAAGAAAACTTTCTCTGACCAAAGATATCAAGTTGGAGCTAAATGTGTCACGTCGACTTTAGAGTTCTTGCGATAACGGAGTCCGTAGCAAAACGAAGACGCAAGGTTAGGGAAAAACGTTATGCCCCGCCTAGATTAACGTAGCCAATCAGCGATCAGAATACCCCAGGCCTAAGGGACATGATTATGTTATCTGTCATCGCCGTGTAGAACGCAACGCCTGTAATATCAGAACTAGTACATTGTACAAGTCACCCGATTCCTTGTGTAATGTATTCTGTACTGTTGTACCCTGCAGGTATACCGGAAGAGGAAGCGGACAGCTGGCTGACCAGTGCCAGATCGGGCCGGGTCCAGTCTGTCCGCGCGGCGACCTGGGACAGGTGTGGCCGCCCTCAGAACGCCTTCCTCACCCTGGCAGACGGGACAAGCGCGTGTGCCCGGTACAGACACCCGCGGGACAGACTCGTTCTGGGTCAGTCAGCACTGCATGGAGCAATAACATAGAGTTTTTTATGTTTTATTGGTTTCAGCATATTTCTTTGCTTATTTGTTTGTTGTTGTTGTTGTTGCTGTTGTTGTTTATGTTGTTGTTGAGTTGGTTTAACGTCCAACATCAGCATTAATTAGGCTATATTGTTGTCGGGCCCCAAGACTGACGTATGACAATTTTATGTGCTGCCACACGTTGTTTATGTAAAATAATGATAATTAGAAGAAGAAGTAGAATAAGTAGTAGTAGTAGTAGTAGTAGTAGTAGTAGTAGTAGTAGTAGTAGTAGTAGTAGTAGTAGTAGTAGTAGTAGTAGTAG
>RQTK01000052.1:139547-142186 GCA_003991915.1 Elysia chlorotica | reverse complement strand
ACACACACGCCTGCACATTACAATGGTTAGGTAATTCGAACACGCGTTCTGATAACAATTGCCTTAAACCTGAACACACGTTCATATCACTGCCTCTAGATATTTACTCTCTCTCTCTCTCTCTCCCTCTCTCATTCCCGCTGGTTGTGGGTTTATCACAGAGGAATTATGAAGTGATGCTGACTTCTGCTCTTGGAACTTTCCCATGCCAGAGTTGTAGATTTAGTAGAACCTAGATCGGTGCGCACTGTACAAGCTAATTAATGTGTGCTGATAATAGCCAATTTCGTTCATCTGTTGGAAAGTTATTTTTCGCCCAAGGAGTGCATTGATTTCTTTTTTGGAAGTGTTATTGTGTTTTATGAATCTTGTGCTAACTATTGAAATATCCCCTGAAGTCATTCATCGTAAAAACGTGCAATCCATGTATGATTGTAATATTTGTATATACTTCAGTAAGCTGTTTCATGTCTGCTTCTCTCTCTCTCTCTCTCTCTCTCTCTCTCTCTCTCTCTCTTTCTCTCAAAGAACAGACCCATGGCGCAACATGAAATTATCCTTTCCATCACTTTATCCATTTTTACACATAACACGAGGTAATATCTTGCAAATTTATATTTTCAAATATTTTCGCAATTCCTGACCATTTACATTATAAAAACTTGGAGCCCCTTCAAAGTTTGTGGATGTTTCATTAAGAGAAAAACTTTGTTAGAAGACACTAGAGATGCTAAATCAGCAGAAGCGTCATTGCACTACAGGTATCTTGTAGTAGATCTAAGTTTTTTGTTGTTGTTCTTTTTTTGTTCTTTTTTAAAATTTGCGCACCTTGTGAAACAAGTTTCAGCAGCACTGAATAGTAGTACTCAACTTTCTTGTTTTGCACGAGCTTGCTTGATTGTTTAGCACAGCCCGTGTCTTCTAAATACTTTCCACTAACCCTTGGTAGATTCATACTTCTAATACTGAAATTTATTAAGTCTGAAAATGTGACAAAAAAATGTACGTTTACATTGAGGTGTGATGTAAGTTATATTCAGTTCTTTCGAATGTAATCACGACGAACTATGGGTTATATAATTGCTCTGTAATTGAATTTTTTTTCATATCAGATTAAACAGTCCGCCCCCTCCTTACTTTCTCTTTCTGTCTCTCCTCTTTCTCTCCTTTCTCTATCCCTCTCGTTATCATTTTCTGTATCTCCCTGTTTCCCTCTATCTGTATGTCAGTTTGTTTCTCCTCCCACCATCTCCTGTCCCCCTATCTCTCTCCTTCTCTCTCACCCCCCTTTCTCTCTCTCTGCCTATCTATATCTCTTATATCGATTAAAACAACAACAAAACAAATAGCATAATAACTGTTTTCAGAAATTCATATACCGATTTCATATTTAGATTTTTTATTTACCAGGTGTTTCTGATTTTAAAAGAAACTTTTCTCACTATGTGCATCGAGGAAACTTTTAGTGGGTTTTTTTTATTGAAACTTTACGAAAGAATAGTGGTCTACCTTTAGAAAAGATTTAATAACACCATCAATAGGTTATGTTTCGTGGTATAAATAATAACATTATTAAAGCCTATAAAACGTCAATTTATTGCATTCAAATTGTACACATCATAATGTTTTTCCTTCCATCTGTTTTTCAAGTCTCATATGTACATCACTAAATGATCAAGAGAACGAATGAAACAAAAGTGCCTGATTTGAGTACTTGCAAAACAAAAAATTTAAACAAATCATAATAACTATTTTCAGAAATTCATAAACGGATTTCATTTATTAAGGTTTTGTAGTTATTTTAACTTACCAGGTGTCTGTGATTTCAAAAGAAACTGTTCTCGCTATGTGCATCGAGGATTAATATATTTTTTTAACTTTACGAAAGAATAGTACTTTACTTTTAGAAAATATTTAAAAACACCATCAATAGTTTGTGTTTCGTGATATAAATAATAACATTGATAAAACCTCTAAAATTTCAATTTCTTGCATTTAAATTGTACAAATCATAATGTTTCTCCTTCCATCTGATTTCTAAGTCTCCTATGTACATCACCAAATGATCACAAGAACGAATGAAACAAAAGAGCCAAATTTGAGTGATTGTAAATAAGAAAATTTAAACAAATTGGAGCCCATGAAATCCCAGGAAACCTACATACTACTTGGCTGATTTATGCATCATTAGACTTCTTATAATTAAGAATTCGTTAAATCAGCAACACTGATATAACGACGATTCCTCGATAGCCCGGCGAGGTTTGGGCTATCCGGCTGCCCACTGGTCTAGAACTGACGCTAGTGACTTTGACAGGGAAAGCGTCATGGGACCCAGGACTCCGTTATTCCTGCTCGCCCTGTGGACCTTGATAGGTGAGTACCAGTCCTAGGTGTCACGTGTCCAGTCCTACATGTCACGTGTCCAGTCACACTGGGAATTAACTAGCACGGCATGTTTCTCTACAAACCAACAGCTTTCTATCGATAACAGGTAGCTAGTGTATTTCTTAAATTCCAAACAAGTGAAAAAAAAAAACAACGAAAAATCAGCATATATTTCAGCAGAAACATAATACAGAAAAAAGAAATAAAAAAAAAAAAAAAAAAAAAAAAAAAAAGAACAACAAAAAACAACA
>RQTK01000052.1:132047-137047 GCA_003991915.1 Elysia chlorotica | reverse complement strand
AGTCATTCCTAGGTAATTTTTGTTTGTAGCGGACAAAGGGATTACTTAAAAATGCGTGAAATTTTTGGTCAAATTTAATGCTAGATTTACTTCTCAAGCTGAGACTTTAACATAAGGCAAAAGATGGTCATTGACTTTATTGTTACCTTTTTTTCTACATTTAATTGATATAATAATATCCAGAAATGTAAAAATATAATCATCAAGTCAAACTATAGTTGCTAGATCTGGACAGTGCGGTGGTCGATGGATGGATGGTAATAATTTGTGTGTAGATTTGTTGCTAAATCTGGGAAGCGTTGTGGCGCTGAGGTTAAAGCATCGACCTCCGATGCATCAGGTTCGGGGGTTCGCGTCCCGCTCTAGCCACTGCGTTTTGTTTTTTTCAAATGCTTGGGTCGGAGTGAGGATAATGTGACCAGCCAAGTCCCCGATATCATTTTCTGTGGCCCCGTCTCCGTATATGACATCACAGGCCTGGCGATTCCCACGCAATAACGGATGACATAATGACGACCCTTAGGTCTGAAGTTTTCTGATCGCTGATTGGCTCTGTGGGTCTAGGCTAGAGCTCTGATTGGACCAGTGCGGATTTTCTATTAACCTACCGTCTTCGTTTTTGCTATGGACGACTTATCGCAAGTCATCTATTATTTCTATGTATAGGAGATGTTAATCTAAGAAAGAGCCTTGCTTTCTGCTACCAGAGCGCTGTGGATCTGGCACTGCTAGTGTCACATGCACAGCCGTTACAGAGGATTCTGGGTCGATGGTCAGGAGAAGCCATACATAACTCCTGGTGGTAATTTGGCTAATTTTAGAGCTGTCCTCCAAAAAACAAGAACATGCAAACAACGTACATACCCGCTATGTTTGTCTTTTATTTTTACGAAGCACATTGGTAAAAATGCTGTATGTGTCTAGTTCGAGGATACCAACTGATAGCCTTGGTTTAGTTGTAACTACAATATCTAGAATAACTATATATCTAGAAAAAAATTTAAGAGTTTCAAACGGAGACTGAGATTAGAACCTAAAAAATCCTGCTTACAAGCCGTTTACTACATCTACTGAGCTGTCTAACCTACTTGCGACAGCTAAAAATTTGACGTTATTTATAATGCTGTTGGTACCTTTGAAACAACTTGCAATTTTAAAATGCCCAAAAAACTATAACATTGTTAGAAACATTCTTTAACATTCACAATCATGCATTCTCTTCTTTCGACTTTTGCTGTTTCATATTATGTATTATGTATGTTATGATGACAGAGCACCCCCCCCTCCCCCCTGTCCAACTTTCCAATCATGGTTTTCTAAGTTTCTATTAATCTTGAGCCCCTTGTTTCAATCAAGCCCACAAGCCTCCAGCACGGAGGGCGCGAGCATTAGCAAATTGAACACGCAGGCCGTGAGAGGTCAATGCGAGGTGGATGCTGTAGTGGCAAGGGTTAGTGTGATGACTGTGTGTGGCTTAGGGCTTGTCACAATAGGCGGATTAGGATTAGTGTTTTAGCCATATGTTTTAGTCACAGAGGGGGGGGGGGAGAGAGAGAGAGAGAGAGAGAGAGAGAGAGAGAGAGAGAGAGAGAGAGAGACAGACAGACAGACAGACAGACAGACAGACAGACAGACAGACAGACAGACAGTGGGACCATGCAGACAGACAGACAGACAGACATACAGACAGGCAGAGACAGTAGGGAGCGGGGGTAGGGGAGATAAAGGTATAAAAAGAGAGAAAGAGAGCCCCATTAGTACATTAAACAAATTCCGTGACAACTCACAGAAATTAGATTGTATCCCCAGGAGCGCTAGTTTTGTTGTTGTGATAACTGCCTGGGTTGGGGGGACAATGGCAAAGCGAGGATGAGCATTATTTATTTTGTTAAAGCCCAGTTTCCAGTGAAATCATCGATTTGTTTCATTAACAATAAGAAGAAGAAAAAGTTTTAAGAAAAATTAAAGAGAAAGTGATAGGGACAAATGAAAATGAGAGTGGGTGGTGAAGTAAAACGAGATATAAAGAGAGAGAGAGAGAGAGAGAGAGAGAGAGAGAGAGAGAGAGAGAGAGAGAGAGAGAGAGAGAGAGAAGAGGGAGAGGAAGAGGAGAGGAGGAGAGAGAGAGAGAGAGAGAGAGAGAGAGAGAGAGAGAGAGAGAGAGAGAGAGAGAGAGAGAGAGAGAGAGAGAGAGAGAGAGCGGGTGTTAAAAGGAAACATGCACTATCTAATTGAAAGGCAAATTGCTACATCTTATTTTTGCTCCCGAGCTTTTGTTCCGTTCGGATTTCAGCCCTGGCAAGTCGTTTTGTGAAGCGCCATTAGCAAATGGAACAACAGATTGTTTTAGACCGGACAACCTCGCGTGTTCATTGTTGAACGCTCACAACCAGGATAATTCTAGCACGGTATCTAAATTGCTCTTATTTTCAAGAGAGAGAGAGAGAGAGAGAGAGAGAGAGAGAGAGAGAGAGAGAGAGAGAGAGAGACAGAGAGAGAGAGAAAGAGAGAGAGAGAGAAGGAGAGAGAGAGAGAG
The DNA here is from genome assembly GCA_003991915.1 of Elysia chlorotica. Taxonomy (NCBI): domain Eukaryota; kingdom Metazoa; phylum Mollusca; class Gastropoda; family Plakobranchidae; genus Elysia; species Elysia chlorotica. The sequence goes on along the minus strand of RQTK01000052.1, from coordinate 134,511 downwards.
AGAGAGAGAGAGAGAGAGAGAGAGAGAGAAAAAGAGAGAGAGAGAGAGAAAACAATAAACTTTTTTTTTTCGAATCCTCCGTTGTTAAATGTACCTCCAAATGTGATGGCAAACTGGCTCCATTGGTAAAGATTTGTCTCTAGATTTTTGCTTTGTTAGTCAGTTTCAGATTGTAGCAGATAATAAAATCCGTTTGCGCGTTGTCTTCTTGTTTAAGACGTTAAGATGAGTCGAGTCTCCGAGTTTCTGTTCACGTGCTTGTTAATTCTGTTTATCCCTCAAACAAACTAAGGTAGTTTTCACCGTTCTGTTCCCTGTCGTCAGATTAGCTTTATTATTCTGGCTGCGTGTGTATAGGTTTTTGTACGCCTGTGTGTCGGTTTTCTCCATACCCATTAGACGAAGTTTTTTGTTTTGTTTATCCGCATTCTTCCTGAAAGAGCTAACTTGAGCAGACCGCAGAAATCATGTCTTCTAACCAGGTTCCTTAACTATTGTCCACTCACATTACTAATTGTGTCTGCCTTCTGTCATAGGACACTTAAGAGGGTATCGATATGTTTATTTGACAGAATACTTAACAATTCATAGCTCTTTTACGTTTACATTAACCTCCCAACTTTCTTTTTTTTCTCTCTCCTCTCTCTCTCTCTCTCTCTCTCTCTCTCTCTCTCTCTCTCTTTTCCTTCCTATTCTCCTGCCCTACCCTCATTCTTTACCCCTCTGTCTCTAGCTCTTCCTACTCTTCTTCCTCACATTGAAATTATTCATCTTTAACTTTAACATCTAGAACCGCATCCAATCCGCGGATCCTCCATCTTCTCTACCCACCATCATGCCGAGAGCCAGACTTCAATTATTGTCCAGGCTATCTATACCCGCCATGGATGCTTTGATCTCTGTGCCCCCCATGGATCCAAGCATGGCCAGTGTGTATCAGGTGACCATACCAACCAAAGCCTATACTGCCTTGCCCGCATATAGATGTGGGGTTTGTAGAGTGAAAGCGGGGTGGACGACCTTATACACACATAAAAAAGCGTATATAGTAACCTCTTTCTTTGTCCATTATTGAACTTTTTGGTGTCTGGTTGGTGTGGTAGATCTACAAAAAGTAAACTCTGCTGAAATAGAAAATGTTCTCAGGTTCAATGTCCTCTGGGTGCAAAAAAAAAAAAAAAAGGAATGAGGATGCCTTCATAATGCGATGGGTTGCAATGCTAAAGTCTGACTTGTTTAGGTGTTGTCACACACAAACCAATTCTGCGTATCATGATCTACGTACCATAAAGTGATTAAAAAAATCGTACTGTGATAGACCAAAAAATTTGGAATAGAACTCGAAACCTATAATAAGAAGCCACGCGCTCTATCAACCAACTTACATAATCCCCACCGGTGGCTGGCGCAAGTGTTACAGCGTTAGGCTCCATTCTTGAGTCCTCAGTTTGAACCCACGCATTGGGAGCTGAGAAATCTTGGTGCTTGTAGATTGAAACAAGTGAACGAAGAAGAATAAGAAGAAGTAGCTTTAAACAGCTTGAATTCTCTGTATAATCTGTCCGCCTCTCTGTCACCATCACACATGCTGAGAAAAGTTTTTCACCTTTCTATTCCGCTTTCTTAGATTAGCTTCATTCATTTAAGTTTAACTTGCATAATTATATTGTGTCTGGGTCTCTGACTCCCTCAAAGTCATTTAGTTTAGTAGAAGTCTACGCATTTTTGTCTCTGTAAAAACGCTTGGTATATCTGTCTATCTCTTTCCCTCTAACAAACTAAGGTAGTTTTCGCCGTTCTATTCCGTTTCGTCAGATTAGCGTTATTATTTTGGCTGTGTGTCTGCCTCTATGTGTGTGTGTGTTTGTACGTCTGTGGGTCGGTTTACCCTATACTCATATGGCTTTGTAATAAATATCTGTACGTCCATATGTTTGTGTGTCTGTCTGTCTGTCTGTCTGTCTGTCTGTCTGTCTGTCTAGTTGTCTATCTGCCTATCTGTCTGTCTAGTTGTTTGTCTGTCTGTCTGTCAGTTTGTCTGTCTGTCTATCTCCCTCACACTCAGTTCTTTCAGTTCGTACTCTCACAGGGTGAAAATCCGAAGGCGGAAAGGACAACAATGTCTAGACATGATTGTTTTCGCAAAATGGATGGTCTTTCCCATCCCATACCGATCCCTCCCCCACAACACACACAAACACACACCCGTGAACACAATCCACTTATCATTCTTTTTTTTTTTATCTTTCCATTTTTTAAAACTTTTGAATCGATTTTGGCAACGCCATCCCTTCTCTGCCTTTTTTATGTTTACCCACTTACTATCTCTCTCTCTCCACTTCTTCTTCTCTCCCCTCCCCCCTCACTCTCTCTCTCTCTCTTTCCCTCTCTCTCTTTCTCTCTCTCTCTCTTTCTCACCCTCTCTCTCTCTCTCTCTCTCTCTCTCTCTCTTTCTCTCTCTCTC
>RQTK01000052.1:109316-125703 GCA_003991915.1 Elysia chlorotica | reverse complement strand
TGTTGTTGTTGTTGTTGTTGTTGTTGTTGTTGTTGTTGTTGTTGTTGTTGTTGTTGTTTATTCAGTAATCCTTGCATACTTCTCCAATAACATAATTATTGCTAATTTAAATTTTATACCCGACGAAAGAGTGTTCAGTTCAAATTGCTTTGCTCTCTATGTTTCTTCTAATTCCCCTTTAAAATTAAAATTCACGATAAATGCGATCTTTAAAAGCTACAATCTACATTGCATAATATTATTACATCCAACGCAACGAACACAAAACAAAAACTTTCCACATGTCGTGACAAAGCGCCGCGCCGCATACTTAAACGTTCCTTTTTAACGGCGAATGGAATTTTTGCCGTAGATTTCGAAATTCAGACGATTAACTCTTTAGGAAATTTGAACGGAAATATTGTTCGTCCTGCCTCCGCTTCTTCTGTCAACGCTTTTCCCCCCTCCCCCTTTCCCCCACTGCATAGCCCGACTCATCTCACTCTCTCTCTGTCCCTCGTTGATTGATTGGCTGGTCAATTTTAACCTGTAATTACACGTACTGTAATGGGTCTTCTGTCAGATGGTCAGTTTCTATTCTACCAGCCCAGAGTTTGGGAAATTAGCAGGAAGGTCTTAATGATCAACAGTCAACTAAACACGAAGACTGCAGGGCTCGCCTTTATCCGCCGAAAGATTAGAAAACAATTATGTACACACACACACATATCTACACGCATCGACAGTTCTCCAGAAAGAGGGGTGCAAAGACGCCTTAGAACTTAGAAGAATACCCCAGTGTATAAACAAGAATAACAAAGAAATCGGTTAGTTGTAAAATTTAATGAGACATTATATTCCACTTTGGCATTTTACGCCCCCCCCCCACACACACACTTCCGTCCCCTCCCCATTCTCGACTGAGACTTCCCACAGCTGACTGAGACTATTAATTATTTTGCCATTCAATTCAGATTTCATGTATTCATTTGATAAACATTCCATATGTTTTCTGACCGGGGCAAGAGAGTTACTTTATATCTAAACAAATGAATTTGTAATATTAATCAGTAAATATGATAATAACACAAACAGGGCCTTTTTTTGGTAATTTGTTCAGCGTTTTGACTTCCCGATTCATTTCCTTTTTGTCGGTCTTTCGTTTCGACGGAATTCTGTTTTTGGTTGTTGTTGTTGTTTATGCCATCTCTTTAATGTAAAATACACATTGCTTTTCTCTCCATTCTGTCTAAAAAAAAATAATAAAAATGTTATTCTGTCTCTTGCCTCTTTTTCCTGTCACTTAATCTTGTACTTTTCCCACTCCACTCTTCTCAATAAATTGAATATTATGATTATTGCTTTTCATCCACTCACTCCATCCATGTCAGTCAGCATAGTTATTGAGTTCGATGAACGGCCTTTCCCGGTTTTACTATGTGCCTCCCGTCATTATTTCGCTCCATCTGATTTTATTTCCGGGATAGAAGATGCAGGGAATCTATTGGACGACCTTGGTGTTGCCACGGCAACCAACCAAGCTATGCATTTTTAGAGTTCCTTCCCTTTCTGGGAGCGCGCTAGCTCGGGTATAAACCTCTTGTCTGACGGACAGGGGGTCATGAGATTTCGTGACCCCATCTTGGTAAATGATTTTTTGGGAAATCTAGGGAATTGGACATTAGTAAAGTTGACAGCTTTATAAAATATATATTTTTATGACAAGATACCTAGCCTTCGTACATGGTACGTCCTCAAATCCACCTATTTCACCGCTTTTTTTGACTGCTTAAAAGGGGCACTGAGCACAACAACAACAACAACAACAACAACAACAACAACAACAACAACGACAACAACAACGACAACGAGCACATATTTGAATGCAGCGATTTTAAAAATGTACGAATCAAACCACTCTTGAATTTCGAGAGTACATTTTGTGTTTGTTCCTACCTTTTTTATTTTTCATTCACTTTACGCAATTCAAACTGCAATTCACGATAGAACCTCAAACTATATTTTCCTACATTTTTTTTGTATTTTTATCTTTTTCTATCTTTCCTTTTCTCAATCTTTTTAAATTATATACCATTGGAAAGAACATGTTATTAGCTTTCCATTAGTGTATCATACAGGTGTATACGACAATTTTCAAGGAAGTTGCAAGTGTTTTACTAGCACCGCCTATAATTTTATCAAAATGCCTTGGTCATGGATAACCAAAATACGGCTCGTCATGGCGATTGAAAATACCCCCTTCACGAAGGGATTAAAAAACAAACCAACAAGGATAAAAATATGAGTAGTGAGCAACAAAATAAAATAGACAAACTACAAAAAAGAACAACTTTTTTTTTAATGTTGAGTGAGCAGATGAAAGCATCATCCTAGAATAGGGTATTAGTTACAAAGGGGCTTTAAACTAAGACCAGGGACTTATCATCTCAGTTGTACTGATAAAAACATTACCCTTAGTCGGGAGCCTTAACCTGTAGCATCTTTGCACTTACTGTCCCATATTCTATATAAGCCAATATTTGAGTTGAAAAAGCGGTCAAGTCTACATCGAGATTTAGTCTGCACTTAATTAACAGTTTATGCCTGGAACCAGGCAATTAGGAAAAAAGTATTTAAACTACAGGTCGTTTGAACAAAGATTACATATATTGAGTCAGAAGGCAGAACCCTCAGTCTCAGCTAAGCTGATCCGGCCGTTTATCCCTCAGGATTAGAGCAAGATTAGCAGATGGAGATTAAAATCTGGGTCAAGCCTCGGGAAACTTCGGTATTGTGGGAAAAAGCAGGTAATGTGATTCCAGCAAGATTGGTGTAACTCTAACTTGGTTTGGAATTATGGGTACTGTTTATGGTTTACTGGGCTCAAATCTCATCAAACAATAGCACCTGCAGAGACTTCTGGTGCAGCTTGGTGCAGATTGGTGCAGCATAGCTCTTGTCTTTCTATGAGGACATACAGTGCGCAAAGGCAAGGGAAATCTTAAAGTGGCACTTTGGAATTTCTTGCCATCTCTTCAAAAAAATTAGGATAACTTTATTATGTTGTGAAATCACACTACATCTTAAGATTTATATCTATGTGTGATTAAAAGAAACACCAAACAAACAATAATGTCCCGTGGCAAAAAAATCATTAATGTTCGCATCAGCGAATGGAGACTTTTATCTGTGTCTGAGCAAAAAAAAAATCAAGCAAGTAGGCCACGGATAAAAAATATGAGTAGTGAGCAACAAAATAAAATTGAAAAAAAGAACAACTACAAAAAAGAACAACTTTTTTTTTAATGTTGAGTGAGCAGATGAAAGCATCATCCTAGAATAGGGTATTAGTTACAAAGGGACTTTAAACTAAGACCAGGGACTTATCATCTCAGTTGTACTGATAAAAACATTACCCTTAGTCGGGAGCCTTAACCTGTAGCATCTTTGCACTTACTGTCCCATATTCTATATAAGCCAATATTTGAGTTGAAAAAGCGGTCAAGTCTACATCGAGATTTAGTCTGCACTTAATTAACAGTTTATGCCTGGAACCAGGCAATTAGGAAAAAAGTATTTAAACTACAGGTCGTTTGAACAAAGATTACATATATTGAGTCAGAAGGCAGAACCCTCAGTCTCAGCTAAGCTGATCCGGCCGTTTATCCCTCAGGATTAGAGCAAGATTAGCAGATGGAGATTAAAATCTGGGTCAAGCCTCGGGAAACTTCGGTATTGTGGGGAAAAAGCAGGTAATGTGATTCCAGCAAGATTGGTGTAACTTTAGTTGGGTGAGTTATGGTTACTGTTTAAGGTTTAGTGGGCTCAAGCTCATCAAACAATAGCACCTGCAGAGACTTCTGGTGCAGCTTGGTGCAGATTGGTGCAGCTTGGTGCAGCTTGGTGCAGCTTGGTGAAGCTTGGTGCAGATTGGTGCAGTTCAGCTCTTGTCTTTAAAATAAGGACATATAGTGCGCAAAGGCAAATAAAATCTAAAAGTAACAATATGGAATTTCTTGTCATTTCTCCGAAGATATTGGAATAAATTTATTACGTTGTGAAATCGCATCCCATTATTAAGATTGATATCTATGTGTGATTAAAAAAAAACCAAACAATCATTAATCTTCGCGAGAAAGTCATGTGTCCGAGCAAAAAAAAAAATAAAAAAAATAATAATAACAACAAAAAAAAAAACAACAACAACAAAACTATTAAAAGATGCAAACTCCCCCACCCCAAAACGATGACAAGAACACTAACGGGGAAAAAAGAAAGAGAAGTACGGTTTTGATTTCATACGCATAATTCTTTACTGAGAACTTTTTATTTCATAAATTCATCAAGGTACCTACAATTTTGTTTATTTGTATGATGTATTAGAGAGAATACAATTACGAATATCCACACATTTTTACATAAACAACAACAAATGGAATATGTAGAATCACATTAAATTGAAAACGTTGACTATTCTTTGTCCAATAAATATAGAGAAAAAGGTAAATATAAACATAGAGAAATAGACGTTAGACGTTTTTGGATGCTAATATAAATATCTTAGTTGTTAAAGCATTTGTATACTAACTTTACCTATTTAATTATGATGGTGGAGACTTACCAAGCTATTCGTGTCCTAGTGATACATATATAAGGGAGTGATGGGGATTGGGATTATATTCGGGGAGTCCCCGGTTCGATCCCAATATTGGGCAAATCTGGTTGGGTCGGTGTCTGCAAAATGTGAGTCTCTTGTGGGAGTATGTAAAACGTTAGACATTGGTCTTGAGACCCGTGAGCGATTTAACCTAGTTGCACACTAAGAAACCAACCAACCAAGCAAACAAACAAGCAAGCAAGCAAGCAAGCAAGCAACCAACCAACGAACCAACCAATAACTACCAAGTAAGCCCCACCGGTCTAGGTATTCCAATATACACCACCCCGCATAGTCTAGAGGCTTATTTAGGCTGATGCCGTGTAAGTCTTGGCCTACCGCCATGTAGAGGATCTGGCTCAAAACTGGCCAGGACGTCCCTGAGTGTCAAAGATAAACTTTCTTAATGAGTCGGGGCGCGACAAAGTATGCCAGGTAGGAATTGGACATGGAAAACAAACGTCGCCGTCTCTCTGGCAACTTTCGGTTTGATGGCGGCTGTAGGCTTGAACAAGTATAAAACAACTGAACAAAAGAGACATATATCTACACAATCATGTATACAGTTTTGACTGCGTTATATACAATTATGTAATGGAACCTCAATAGACAGAGATAACCTTTAGAATTTCTATCTCTTTCTGTCGATCTGTGCTTCTGCATCTATCTTTCCTCCCCTCTCTGAAGCTTTTTCCCCTTTCTTCTTTATGGCCGTTTATCTTCGTCTCCTTCTCTCTCTCTCTCTCTCTCTCTCTCTCTCTCTCTCTTTTCCGGTCTCCCCATCTCTCGTAAAAAATTAATGTAATCTGCCCACTAATTATTGTCCACACTATAATCTGTATAGTGCTGACGTAAGATGTTAGGCAACCAAATCAAACTGGTTTTCACCCCAACCCCTTCCCCTCTCCTCTATAACGTTTTGTTGTGTAATAAATAAGTTGGAAGCGTTGACTGATAGGCTGCTACAACAACAGCAACGACAGCAACAAAATGATTTGTTCTAGTTTAAGCCCTAACTAAACACGGACTTCTTCATCTCCTTTGGTATTTCTGCTCAACATCAACTGATTGAATATCATCAGAACCAGGTTTGAAGTTTTCGAGGTTTGGTTCGCAGGTAGAACGAGGGCAGACAAGGAGATTAGCTAACTGGTCAGTTGAGGTCAGTTTCTGAAAGCTGTCACAGCCACCTGGCTTTTGACCAGCGAAATCGGACAGGATAAGAAGAGGATTAACCACTACCCTAACGGGGATGTCAGCTCCATCACGACCGCTGAATGTGCGGCTAGATCTAGACCTGTAGGAAGCTTTGTGCTCCTGGCACGAGTTCCCGGCTAGTAAAAGCAGACACAATTAAGAGGAACAAAAAAAAACAACAACAAAAGAAAACAAAAACAAAACAAAAAGAAAAACAACCGGATAGGGCATTGTCTTTTAGATTCCTATTTTGTGATGTCTGCCATCAATGTTGTCAGTTTAAAAAAATCGAATCATTTTTTTTTTCGATTTCAATAAAAATCCAATTGATTGTTATCAAAGCTGCTTTTCTGTTCATTTTCAAAATTGTTTTAGGTTTAGCATACACATTACACATACACACACACATACACACACGATATATATATATATATTCTACATGACCGCAAAACGCAAAACCAATAGCACGCTGACGTCGAAAGTTTTTGAATTTTTGCGCCGACCATGATTGTGTGGTCGACAGTATTTCAAAAGCTAAATTGACACAGGCGTCAAGAGCTTAGGGTAATCTTGCTTTTAGTTTGACATTAAAACTATGCACTGTGAGTAAAGCTTTCTTTTCACTATGATTGTGTTAGCCTGTGATCCTGTGGTGACGCAGGGTGTAGTACTGTAGGCCTACCACTTGTGTCACTCGGTAGGTGACTGCACTCTGCTTGTCCACTTGTCACTTGTCAGTCTAGATCTAACATTAGTATACGTTCCCATAATTCAAGGGATATTTTTCATTTATATATACCTCAATCAGTTCTACAACAACTTTTGTCCAGTTGTCAGTCTAGATCTAACATTAGTATACGTTCCCATAATTCAAGGGATATTTTACCGATACATACCTCCATCAATTCTACAACAACTTTTACTAACCCGACAAGTATACTCGATTTTTGTCGATTTTTATTCATTTAATAAAAGAATAGACCTGGCAACTAACCTAGATTCTTTGGATGCTGGTATTAAAAAAAAAAAACAACAACTTCGTGTTAAAATTTAGATTCTAGATTCAGCTTAAATAGTTCTACTCTTAAATCAATCTTTAAAAAAAAAATTTCGTTCTCGTTCATATACATTTCAAGCATGCCATCTGATGTCAACTCCCAATCCATAATTATGTCACACGGCCTAGTTATCAAATAACATTAAAAAACAAATTGCATGATTATTATATTTATAACGAAGGGAATAAACACATCTAGATCATAAACCAGGGAATCGTTTCAAATTAGGAAAACGTAATAATACAAGTATGCCCAATATAGAATGTTAGATGTCCAATTATTGCAAAAATCCATACCTGGCCAGAAATCTGAGCCGAGGAAAAAAAAAAAAGCTCCGCTCTTGATTACACAGAATACATTCATAATTTAAAATCAGGTCTGGATTTACATCTAGACAGATAGATTTAGATCCAGAAGTTGGATATTTTAGCATATCTAAGATCAATATAGTTAAGAGCAATACAAACCGGCTGAAATATAATATATTTTTCACAAGTTTAGAAATACGTGGCCGTAATGGAAGTTTTAAAGGGGGATTACTCGCGTTGTCTTTTTTATTGAGAACATCGTCCATTTTGTTTTTTGCACGCTGGCTCAATGAAATTATCTTCAAATGTCGAATCTATCACAGGGCGTCGATCTGTCTATCACATTGTGGGGAGGTGATCATGGTTAGCTAAGCTTAAAGTGCACTCTCTCTCTCTCTGTCTCTCTGTCTCTCTGGTTCTCTCTGTCTCTCTCTCTCTCTATCACCCTTAACGTCTGTATGTCTTTCTATATTTTACTGCCTCCCCCTCCCCCGTATATCTCTCTATATCTCTCCCCCTCCCTCTCTCTGTCTCTGTCTCTCATACTCTCTCTCTCTCTCTCCGTCTACGTGCATCTCTCTTCCTGTGTCTCACTGCCTCTTTCTTTCTCCCTCCCTCCCTCTCTCCCCCCCTCTCTCTCTCTCTCTCTCTCTCTCTCTCTCGCACACATACACACATCGTTGTTTAATTGTTTAACCGTGAAATTAAACGGATATGTTCTTCGTCGTTAATCATGTCATCTGTATCAAAAGTCAACCAATGGAAAATTGTTATTTCAGCAAGATTAATTTCGGATCTAGTTTTTTTTTTCCGGGACTTGCGAAATATACAAATTCCAGTCAGTGATGACATCACAATAATCCTGCAGAGAACTGGGACTTGAGATTGGGGGGGGGGGGGGGGGGGTGTCGTGCCGGGAAAAGTGGTAGAGCATTAGCATTCTCAGCAGTCGGGACGACATGGTTAGATCCGACAAACGGGCAAACTTAATTTGCCGGATTTCGCCGCCTCCTGTTTATGTTAACAATCATAGTTTAACCGACCGAGACAGGAGAGCTGCTGGGATTTTCGCACCATGTCGTGTCTAGTTTCACGTATAATAATTGTCAGATGTTAGTCTTGGGACCCGTGGCCGAATAGAATGGCCCCTAGAAATCTAGGCGACGTAAAACAAAAAGAAAGGGGGAAAGAGAAAGGAGGAAAGCGACAGAGAGTGAAGGGGAGAGAGGCGGGGAGAGAGGGAGAAATAAAGGAGGAGAAAGAGGGAGCGAGAAAGGGGTAATGGGGGGGGAAGGTGAGAGGAAGAAAGAGAGAGACAGACAAAGAAAGAGAGAGAGTGAGCAAGCGAGCGAGAGCGAGAGCGAGAGAGTGTTTTTATTGATTTCTTAACTTTTCTTAACATACAACGTCAGCAAGTAGGCTATTTTTAGCCTGGAGTCATGTGATTGAATTACCTGGGCGGGAGAGAGAGAGAGAGAGAGAAGGAGAGAGAGTTTCTTTCATTTTTCAAACCTGCCTCGACTCATGTTTATATCATTATTCCTAGTTTCATATCGGTTTCATCGATCATAAACTTGTTTAAAAAACTTGAAGCTCGTCTAGCTTTCATTTTATATTTTTATATCCTGCCATAACACAAGATTTATATCTTTTTCATGTCCAGCTCGGCTTTTAACGATCACAAACTCGGTTAAAAAATCCTGTATCTCCGTGTAGATTTAAGTGTGGTTTGTGTTCTAGCTCTGAGTTCTGTAGGGTCAGCTTGAATTCCGCCAGTTATTGTGAGGATAATGATGCAAGTATGGTATACGTTATCAACAGCTGACGGGGAATAGCCTGGAGGGGATGCTGTGGGCGTTGTTATCCTATACAGCAGGTGCCTCTCAATAATCATTGAGGAAATGAATTGTCGTGTGTGATTTCCATGTTCCCATCAAAGCAGCATTGCTAATTTCCCATTTTCCGTTTAGTGTTGGTGTTGGTGTGATGATGATGATGATGATGATGATGATGATGATGATGATGATGATGATGATGATGAAGATGATGAAGATGATGATGATGATGATGATGATGATGATGATGATGATGAGGATGAGGGCGATAAGGGTAATGTCAATATTGTTTGAGATAAATGGTGTTTATCTATGATATCGCGCCAGCTATCATTTATTCATAGGTCGCCCTCTTCAGCCAATACGTTTCTCTCTCCTCTTCCTCAAAACCGCCTGAGACATAAGTCCAGGTCTTTCCGACCGGTCTCGTTTGTGGCAGCCCAACAAATTGTCAGACGTCAGTTTTGGGACCTGTCCACTATATATGATTGATAAAATGCTGGCGTTGGACCCAAGCAACGAACAAAGAAACCCTCTTCCTCCCCCATCTCACCTCTTCTGCTTGTAACATGTAGTTCATATTTTTAATCGACTAGATGCCACAGCACTTTCATTGGAGCAATTATACCTGATATTGCAATCTTCAAATACGAGAAACTTCTATCTATTCACCCCCTCCTCCTCCTCCTCCTCCTCCTCCTCCTCCTTCTCGGTATTTCTATAGATAAATACGCGCCATGGTTTCTTATCCAAATCACGTATCTCAATGTTGGTACTGTGAGTGAGAAAATGACACTTTTATTTGCCCGGAAACGATAAAGTTGTTGCGTTATGTTCATTTTAAAGCCCCATATCATAGCATTTTATGAGAGAATCTATCTACGGATCTCCATTATGCTACTGTCCGCCTCTTTTCTTGTCTTTGTTGGTTGTATTGCTTGTTTGTTTGTTTGTTTGTTTTTGTTGTTGTTTTTTGTTAGCGCATTATACAGCTTAATAATTCCGTTATCGAAATCTACATATCCGACAAACAACCGGCAAGCAAAAAACAACGACAAAACAAAAACAAAATGCCATGCAGATACGTGCGCTGAGTCATCAAATCACAGACAATCGGGGGCCAACTGGCTCAGGGGGTAGAGCGTTGGACTCTGGAGATGTGGAGGCCCGCGGTTCAAATCCCACGATCGGTCAACAAAAAATTGGCTGGTTTGATTGGTCAGTACAATGTGACTGGTTGAGATAGGAATTCAGGTCTCCCAGCCATATCTCGTGTATGGAAGAACTTAAATTTGTCAGACGCCAATTAGGGGAGTTTCCACAATATAGCTTTTACAGTGCTGGCGTTGGACGTTAAGCAAGTCCCCTATATCTAGCTGGATCAGGGGACTTCGTAGTACTCTGCAATTTGCCAATGGTATGGTACAGGGGGGGGGGGGTATAGGGAGGGAACTGAGAGAGAGGGAGAGAAAGAAAGACAGAGAGATATAGGGAGGGAGGGTTGGATAGGAACAGAGAAAAAAGAGTGGGGATGGAGGGGGAGAGAGAGAAGAAACGAGGAAGAGAGGGAGGCGAGAGAGAGAGAGGGGTGGAGAGAGAAGGGGAAGGGGTGAGGGGAAGAGAAACAGTAAGACATAGAGGGAGGAAGAGACAGAGGGCGAGAGAGAGGAAAGGAGATGGAGAGGGATAGAGTGGGGGAGGGAGAGAAAGGAAGGAAAAGAGAGGGAGGAACAGGGAGAGCGTGCCCATAGCTAACACGGAGACTGGGCAAGGGAATCCATGCTGACGTCCAATCACAGCACTGATTACCCTAGACTTACGTAACCAATGAGCGATCAGTAAACCCAATGCCTCATAGTCATCATTATGTCATACATAACCGTTGTGTGGACTGCAAAGCCTATTATATCGAATACAGGTCGGCGAGCAGATTCTGATACATAGAAATTATCCATGAGAACGATTGGTAGACGTCTCGCGTTGGCGTCCCGTAAACCCAGGCGGCCTGTTGGCGACAACCGTCACGTCCCGATTGTTTTAGACCTACAGGCTGGAGTAATGAGTCTGCTCAGGCTAACGGCTCGGTGTAGACAGGCTATGAATAGTTGATGACTTGCTCGCCACACACGCTACAGGCTGCTCGCCCAGAAATGATGACTTCACAAATATTCGTGTGGGAAATTACTGGGTCTGCAAGTAATAATTATAGTGGTTGATTGGTTTTTTAACGTCAAACGTCAGGTCAGCAGCTATGGCTATATTTTGGACGGGAGTGATGCATTCATGTTTTTAATTTACTGTCGATTAGTTTTTTAACTTCCGGCGTCAGGAACTGGGGTATATTTTGTGTGGGCGTCCTGTGCGGGTGTTTTTACTGGAAGTTGCTATCTTAACGTCTAACTATGGAAACTTTATCTGATGTCTAGCCCCAAGCGATCATTAAAACAAGATTGTTTTTATTGATTTCTTAACTTTTCTTAACATACAACGTCAGCAAGTAGGCTATTTTTAGCCTGGAGTCATGTGATTGAATTACCTGGGCGGGAGGCATGCCGGGATATGCTCACAGTTGCTTGGTTTTGAACGCCCGACGTCTGTACATCATTGGTCAGGCAGTATCTCACCTGGAGCCAATGGCGACCTTTGATCTTTCTGTGTCGATTGTCGCGGTAGTTCAAGACACTTTGTAAGCTTATACGTCGGGCAGAGTAAGAAGGCTTAAGACAAGTTGTGAGACACCGCAACGTTTTACTTGCGACTCTAGGGGTAGAATGCACACACAAGACGTAGATTACGTCTCGTCGTAACAATATAAGAATAAGAAGGCTTACGACGAGACGTAAGCTACGCCATGTTTGTGCATTCTACCCTACATCTATATCGCGGGAGGCTACGCTATAACGAGGCCGGAAGTCTTCGCTTCCTTAACCAGAAGCATTGCCATCAGGTTGCCCATACCTAAACCGAAGAAAATGTGCACTGGCGTCTAATCATAGCTCTACCTAGACTTACGGAGCGTAGGAGTGACCCATACCTAAGGGGCGTAATTATGTCATCTGTTATCGTTGTGAAGATCACAAAGCATGTAATAGCCAGCTTCAGCAACTAGGGCTAGGGAATTAGATCTGTTTTGTATCGCAGACAGAAGTCATTAAAGGACCCTTGAATTGGTTTTTACGCCGGACGTCATCAATTAGGCTATAGGCTTTCTATAGAAAGATGGAGGTTAACGTCTCCTAGGTTCCCCTGCATTGCTATAGAAGCCTTCTGATATCAGGGCCCATGGCTTTAATTTTGAACACCAAAATATTTTCGATGATATTAATCTGTATCGCTATTATTCAAACAAACAATCAAACTTGTAATGTCTGGCCAACATTAAATCAAACAAATGAATAGAAAACAACAAACATAAAAAAAACAAAGAAACAACAACAAACAACCAAACAGATGGATAGCCTAAAATACAATCACACATAAAAGAAACAGAAAAAAAAAACCAGCAACAACAACATAACGACTTTAAAACAATCTATTTTGCAATCGAAGTAACAACAACTATACCTAAAGACGCAAAAACACATTCCTTTTAGTTGGGTAACTTTTAAATAACAATAGAAACAAGATTTTGCAGGCTGGATCTATCCTTATACTAGGTTAACTCCATCAACTAATGTTATCCCAATACCATTAGCAGGGTACTCCATCCACTGAGGCTCTGATTAACTATTCAGCTAATCCATTATCTAACGCTATACTCACTCCAGAGCCGTGGTTATATATATAATATATATATATCTTTTTTTGTGTGTATTGTCCTACCTTGAGATTACAGCCATTTCTTGCGACACATGTGTTTCGAGCGGTTTCATCAACCGCTCTCTTCGGGCGTCAGATGTAACTGGCATTTAGTTGCATGAATCCCGCCTTTTTCTAGCGCTTGTTCTTTGAAGTCTTGGAGTAAGTGTTTATATCCACCTCCATCAATTCTACAGCAACTTTTACTATTAAGCAATATCTAACTCTTCACTCACTCCAGGATTAACGATCCAGCTAATCCATTACCTAATGCTGTAATTCAGCTAATCCATTACCTAATGCTGTACCTCAGCTAATCCATTACCTAATGCTGTACTTCAGCTAATCCATTATCTAATGCTGTACTTCAGCTAATCCATTACCTAATGCTATACTTCAGCTAATCCATTACCTAATGCTGTACTTCAGCTAATCCATTTCCTAATGCTGTACTTCATCTAATCCATTACCGAATGCTATACTTCAGCTAATCCATTACCTAATGCTATACTTCAGCTAATCCATCATCTAATTCTGTACTCACTCCAGGATAACGATCCAGCTAATCCATTACCTAATGCTGTACTTCAGCTAATCCATTACCTAATGCTGTACTTCAGCTAATCCATTACCTAATGCTATACTTCAGCTAATCCATCATCTAATTCTGTACTCACTCCAGGTTTCCCCGAGCCATCCTCCGCCTGCCAGTACTCACCCACATGTTTACAGGCATACAAGGGAGAGAGGAGTCTCAAAGACGCAGTGGATCGCAATGACAGGGAGACCGTTTGCGAGTAAGTTATGTAGGCTATATTGTGAACGAGTCCCAAAACTGACATCTGAAAATTTTATGTGCTGCCACTCACGAGACAGGAAAACCTGGACTCTTGTCTCAGCCAGTCACATTTTACTGACATCGACCTAACCAGTGGGGGATAAAATGGGGCAAATAAAATTTTGATTTGTAAGGAGATTCCAACCGTGGACCTCTCAATCTTGAGATAAACGTTCTACTACTTGAACCAGTTCGTCCCCGTTTGCCCCCCCCCCTCCCCCCCTTTTAAGCTCAAAGCCTTTGAACAGTAAGACAGTAGTCTTTGGTTTTTAGCAATAAGTCGAAGAAGCGAGTATGGGGGGTGGGGGGTAGCCTAAAAGTACCAAGATCCACTATATCCCTAGTCTGTATCTTTCTCTTACAGGATCCTTCCGGCCAAAATCCACTGTATCTCTTGTCTGTATCTTTCTCTTACAGGATCCTTCCAACAAAGTTCCACTGTATCCCTAGTCTGTATCTTTCTCTTACAGGATCCTTCCGGCCAAAATCCACTGTATCTCTTGTCTGTATCTTTCTCTTACAGGATCCTTCCGGCCAAAATCCACTGTATCTCTTGTCTGTATCTTTCTCTTACAGGATCCTTCCAACAAAGATCCTCTGTATCTTTAGTCTGTATCTTTCTGTTACAGGATCCTTCCGGCCAAAATCCACTGTATCCAGCTGGCAGTTAACGCATGCGCAGACGACATGAGTTCCAGTCCGGAGCAGCTGGAAAAACTGCAGGACCTGGTGACAGAGATGGAGGGCCGCTACGAGAGGACGTGTGAGTGTCTGGGGGGGGTGGTGGTTCACAGAAAAGCAGTCCAACAACTGGGGCGTGTGAGGTGCTGGGGGGGGGGGATTAGTGGTACACACTGTGTCTCAATCAAGGCTTGCAAATATTCAATAGAAAGCAGAGTCACCAAAGTAGTCAAATACTTATAAATAGTAAGAGTCAAACTGAGCAATCCGATTGATACATTGGGTAACTTTGGATAAATTTGAACAGGTTACATTGCTGTTGTATAAAATATAATCCGGCGAATTCTTTTAATGAAACAAACGCCGTATTTACTTCAATTAGAACATAGGCATAAAAATCGCCGAAGTGACCGATATAAACAAAAAAAAAACCGTAAGTATAATTTCGCCACTTAAATAACGACTGAAATGATGGTGCTCCAAATTTCATATTTTGAAATGCTGGTGCCATAAATGTAACATAATTATTGAAATGTTTGTGCTCCAAAAGTCATAAACTGAAATGTTGGTGCTCCAAATGTCATATATTGAAATACTGTTTTTCCAACTGTCATATACTGAACTATCGGTGCTCCAAATGTCATGTCTCTGGCATGTTGTTGTTGTTCCAAATGTCATGTTTCGACATGTTGGTGCTCCAAATGGCATATACTGAAATGTTTGTGCTCTTAAAGTCATATACTGAAATAGTATATCTGCAAATGTCATATGTTGAAATGTTGGTGCTCCAAATGTCATATACTGAAATAGTATATCTGCAAATGTCATATGTTGAAATGTTGGTGCTCCAAATGTCATATGTTGGTGCTCCAAATGTCATATGCTGGTGCTCCAGATGTCATATGTTGGTGTTCCAAATGTCATATGCTGGTGCTCCAGATGTCATATGTTGGTGTTCCAAATGTCATATGCTGGTGCTCCAGATGTTATATGTTGGTGTTCCAAATGTCATATGCTGGTGCTCCAGATGTTATATGTTGGTGTTCCAAATGTCGGTGCTGTAAACGTGATGTGTTGAAATGTTGGTGCTCCAAATGTCATATGTTGGTGCTCCAAATGTCATATGCTGGTGCTCCAGATGTTATATGTTAGTGTTCAAAATGTCATAATTATGTTGATGATCATCATGTCCTTCTCTCTACCCCACAGGTCCCGGTTACCCTGCTTACAGCGTCCCTAGAAACAGCTCACCAGACGGGATCTCGCTCAACTCTCGGGGCCATCTCACAGCTGTCGCGGCGACCTTCGTCTCATTGGTCCTGTCTCAAGGCTTTAGACTGTCGCGCCACCTAGCGTGGTTAGGGACGTAACTCTTAATCATTTTTTTGTTTATTGAAGCCATTGAATAATTTACTATACTATGTAGGGCTATTTCGACGGTTTCATGCTAGCGGTAGTAAGTACAACGGGGCTGAAAACTTAAACCTTAGATTAAGGGTACTTTTATATAGTAAAAAATACATTTAGTCCAGGGTGTAAGCTTGTAACATCGTTGTATTTCCTACCAATTGAGCGAATAACTTCAATTCTGAAAGAAAAGGGAAATGACTGATGCTTTGTCGGATTGATTTTGTTTTTCATTATTCATTCCCCTGTATGACATCGGTCCTCTCTTTGCATGAATTCTTTTCAGCTTTTACAATTCCATGGTTGCAATGTTTCATGAATTTTATAACCATTACTATGTATGTTGATATTGCATTGCAGCTAACAAAAAACATTGCTAACCGCTGGACATGTCTCATAGGCTCAAGAAAAATGTTTTGAATGACACAAATGCTTAAGTTAGGATTAAAAAAATGTTAATTAAAAAAAAAAAATAATATATATATAAAATAATAATAACAACAACAACAACAACAACAACAACCACAACAACAACAACAACAACAACAATAACAATAACAATAACAATAACAACTACAATAATAACTATAACTACAACTATAACTACAACTACAACTACAACTACAACT
>RQTK01000052.1:81367-98426 GCA_003991915.1 Elysia chlorotica | reverse complement strand
AGTAGTAGTAGTAGTAGTAGTAGTAGTAGTAGTAGTAGTAGTAGTAGTAGTAGTAGTAGTAGTAGTAGTAGTAGTAGTAGTAGTAGTAGTAGTAGTAGTAGTAGTAGTAGTAGTAGTAGTAGTAGTAGTAGTAGTAGTAGTAGTAGTAGTAGTAGCAGCAGCAGCAACAGTAGTATTATTTAACATATTGATACATAAATTATTAGAATTTCAACCAATTGACTAAAACTAATGTTGTTGATTTTTTTTCTGCAGTTGTTGATCACAGTAGGGAGAAGATTTAGGTTTTAGATACATTTTCAATGTTATATATTTTTAACGTAGATTCTATGAAACGTTTGGGAGACAGCAATTTTGAGCATTAAAATATCTTAGGAGACTGTGTCTGGCCCTTCGGCTGGTTTCTGAATCTCATTATTTTGCTTGAGTGTCGACATGGACAGATTTCTGGTGGATCTTGGTGTCTTAACTGTACATTCATGTTGTCTACTTACTCCGAGGATTGTAGTGTAGATCTAGATCTCTTCTTCCGGGTGTGATGTTTTCTGGGTATTTCTGACAGAACAGTTCTTCCATATTTTAAAGCATAGTTCTCTATTTTTGAACCGCATACGGAAAAATGGAAAAAAAAAAAAGACAAATTCATTTTCTAAACACCACCAAAGTCTTTTCCCCGCCATTTCCCTCAGTTACTTGTTGAAATGGTACTATAATTGTCTTACAAGTTGTTTAATTTTTACAACGTATTGATTTGTTGTCATTTAGACAAACTTATTGTTGCTAAAGATGCAACGGTAAGATCATTTAAAATCAAAATCAAAATTAATAACGATTTACTGTAGTTAGGTTATACACGGATACCATACTAATTCATCTTTAATAAACAGAAGGGTGGCGATGCAGGTTACAACATAACATTAATAATCAGACCTAAAAGTGGTTAAAACATACGTATGAATACTATTGCCTGTTGATCAGATTTTTCTGCTAATCTTTGTAAGACAAAATAAATTTTTGAAAAGAACAAAGATAAAAACAACCAAAGATACAACATTACGTTGCGGTTGTTTATCATTGATTAAGATGGAGATTTTGGATTTTCAGACTTATAGTACCTACTGTAGAGCTATTTATAACAATGTAACATCAAGTAATTACTATTATATGTTACTAGATCAAATGGATTCGTAAACATAAAAAACAAAGATTAAGTAGAAGAAGATGAATAATGGCATATAACATAATTATTGTACATGTATTTAAACATTCTATAAATAGGACTGCAAATCCACCAAGAGTGACAGAACTTAGTTAGAAGTCTTAAAATCTAATGTAGTTTCCAGTTAGAAAGAAGATTGACCAGTGCCAATCGGTGCAGTTTGCTCTAGTCTCCAGAACAGAGGGGGCAAAGATCGATCTGCTACAACATGAATCTATGACATTTCTGCTTGTAATAACGATTTGCTGTGGTTAGGTTATACACGGATATCATTTTACTTCTTCTTTAATAGACGGGAGGAGAGGGTGGCGAAGCAGGTTACAACACAAAATTAATAAGGCTTTAAAGTCTGCAGACTATTAAATTTGACTGTTAATATCACCAGATTTTCTGCCTCTGTTTTTATGACAAAAAACAATTTTCATAAGAATAAGCAACCAAAAAAATAACAACAGAAAAACAAACACACAACATTACATTGCGATTTTTTTTTTATTATTGATTAAGATAGAGATTTTGGATTTGAAGGCCTATAAAACCTGCTGTAGACCTATTTATCAGAATGTAACATCAAGTAATTTTACTATTATATGTTTCTAATTCAAATGGATTTGGAAACATACAAAACGAATATATTAAGTAGCAGACAATGAATAATGGTATGTAAGATCTTGTATTTAAACACTCTATAAATGGGAATGTAGGTTCACAAAGAGTGACACAACTTAGTTAGAGGTCTTGAGCTCTAATGTAGGTTTCAGTTAACAAGAGGATTAAATAATGCTAATCGATGCAGCTTGCTCTAGTCTCCAGAACAGAGGGGGAAAGATCGATCTGCTACCTCAGGAATCTATGACGTTTCTGCTTGTAAAACATATCAGATGCCTTCCAACCTTCCAACAAATTGAAATAACTGTTTGAAAAATCTCATTCCGAATATTTTTTTTAGAACAATAGCAACTTATGGTCGTTGCCAAAAGAATGCATGGTTTGTTTCACACCCTTCATGCACTAATAAAATAAATGATTGATGGTTTATATTCCTATGTTGGCTAAAATAAAGTTCTATCTGAATGTCAGTGCCCTAGAATATCTATGAGCAAGTTTTCACGCTTCTAACGCTTCAACTTTTAAAGATACAATCAACCCAATCGACCCAATGAATATTTTTCGAAATTTAAGATGGCCACCGTAATAACCAATAATTTTTTTCAGCCGTAATAACCAATAATTTTTTTCAACGCAAATCCTTCTACTAATGTACATCTCATAAAAAGGTTCATTTCAATCATTACGAAACATTTTAAAAATCGGAACATTTAAAGAAACGAAACATATATCTGCGTGTTTCTATCTCCTGTTGAGACCATTAAGTTTCCATTGAGAGTAATCGTCTTTCAAGAGGCGAGCATCTGTATCTGATCCGCGCGTGTTTAAGCGGATAATCTGCGAGGGTTTTTATCGCCTCCTTTGTGTGAAGAGCTTGGTAACACGACTGGTACTTGTACCGCGGTGAGAGACGCGAATGTTCCGATAAAGTGCGTCATACATGCATCACTTGGCGCGGACTAGAACATACTGGGTGTTTATTGTGTTTGATGCTGGTTTGTAATAATTTAAAGCTGCCTAGATTTGGCGTCTTGCATGTTCGTCTGTTTGTCTGCCTGTTTTTTAGTATGTATGTCTGCTGGCCTCTCTGTCTCTGTATGTCTGTCTGTCTCTCTCTATATTTATCTATCTATCTCCATCCCTATTCCTCTGTGGCTCTGCCTCTTTAATTATGTCTGTATGTCTCTGTCTGTCTCTCCCTTCTCTCTCTCTCTATCTCTTTCTTTCCCCTCTCTCTCTCTCTCTCTCTCTCTCTCTCTCTCTATCTCTCTCGCTGCATTTTCAACACCTTTTCCCTTATTCTTTCCTGTCGCTTTTACATCCGATCTGTGTCTGTTTCTGCGCCTTCACTGGCTCCATCCATCTCACCTGATGCAATATGAGCGTGCATGTTTTACATGCATGGATTTCCATTCGTCATAAACGAACACTCAAACAAAAATGAGCATGATTCACACTGCAGGTTCTCTAGAATGGGAAAATAAAAACGGCCAAGAAAACAAGAAAACATCGTGGATATTGCGTTTCAGCTCGCCGTGGGTGGGCATACATGAGTCCGGGTTATTATTTTTAATCCGCGTGATGGATGCCTCAATGTCTGGGGAAAACCCAACTGGACACTAAGAAAACAATGTTTGTTAGGTTTTCATTAACTACCGTTATATTTTCATACAAGATTACTTTAATCTAACCAAATGAATTTTTAAAAACCCTATACATTTACTAGTGCCAAAACAAAATAAAAATTGATATTAAATCGATTTCTTAATACTGATGAGTACAGTGTACACCCAAGATGGATATTTTAAAGACAAAGAATACGTTTTTCTATTTAAAACTCCAAAAAACAAGTAGCTTGACCTAAAAAAAATCAACAAAAGCAATACGGCGTAAAAAAAAAAAAGACAATAGTATTAGTAATGGCACAAAAAACCTCGGTACCCTACCACAGTCTATTGGTCGACAAAGTTTGACAAAACGTAATCAATAGTTTTATCACTCAAAAGTAAAATTTATTTCATTAGAACAACCCATTATTCCTGAATATTGTGTACGGTAAACAAAACGGAGCCAATCTATGATTTTTTATAGCAGTCTGTGGTCTACGCTATTTATGATGCCTTGCCAGGCTAAAACTCCACGAATGGGAAATTTCAAGTAATTATTATCCCATTGAGAAAAGCAAAGCAGTGTTTATTGTGCAAGACCTACTTTCAAAACTATTTTGTTTTCAATAACATGTTTAAACGCCATATCTTATTGTGTGGACATAGTTTGATAATAATATTATCTTTAATGATTTTACCATTCTCAAGTAATAATAGTAAATACAAGATATCTAAAAAGAGCACAAAATCTAAGTGTAGCCTTAGATAGCATAGCATACAAGAACTGGTGCAATAGCAATATCGAGAAAGTTTAGTACAGGTAATTAACTACCTTTCCCTAATAGTCGCCAATATGTGTGCTTTCTCTTATCAGTGATATTATTTCATGTGTTGTAGATTGTGGTACCTTACTAATTCAAAAAGAGGAATTAATCAGTGGTTGTTTTAAATTGCTTTCTTCCTTACTGTTTTTGTTGAATTCAGCTTTCTTATGGATTTTTTCGTTTGGATAAAAATAGCAGCGCATATTTTGAGATAAACTCTTCGCCACAGAGGACATCAACAAAAGAAATACATTAATCACGATAATTACTAAAGAGACACTGTGGTGGACAGTGTGAATTGCGCACTAGTATGTTATAAAGAAATAACTCGGTGGAAATAAAACCCTGCAACGATAACTTTGCCATAGATCTGGTAAAATGTGAGTATGGACCAACGCCCACTCTACACACCACACAGTAAAGATTTGTGTCCATTTCGCTGCGGCACGCCTTACACAGCTTCAAATCTGCATCTGGAACAAAGCTACACACTACACACTGCCGGTCTGTGTCTCTTGCGCTCAAAACAGCTCCAAACTTGTATCTAGATCTATGCTACACATTACACAGCCCATTACTGGCGGATCCTTGTAGATCTACGCGGCCCCGCTACACACCTCAAGATCCTCAGCACGGGAGTCCATCTGAAGCCTTCTCTCCACTGCATTATCCAGTATATTTCCCAATCACGTGACAAGTCAAAGTCACGTGACAGACCATACGTTCAAAATGGCGCCAAAAAGTTTAGCGGAAACACCGGGATATGACCTAGATCTACACGAACGTGCCCCGAGCACAAACCAACTGCCCAATATGGAGATACGAGTCAATAACCCACAGCTGCCCACAAAGGATCAATATGATCAATACACAGAGGAGAACTTTAGCAGAAGACAGGTCCATGTGACCCATGAACGTCCCGGTTCGTGCCTGTTCTCGGGATTTCTCGCACACTCTGGACCCAGACGGACATCCGTCCTGGCACCCTTACTGCTGCTCCTCCTGCTCCTACTGGTGCCGTGTGAGGCGAGGCGGGACCCATCCAGACAAAGAGGTGAGAGATTGCTACACCCCGTCCCCCTTTTCATGCTTACCCACTCCTTATATAACAGGAACCTTTGGTTAGGATTTACGACCTCGAAGTTTCCTACTCAACCCCTCCCATTTTTAAAAGGAATATTTGATTAAAATTATAGTACACTTCAGCTCCTCTATAATTTTATATAAAAGATATCTTTGAATGTATTTACCTCTCTCAAGGTTTCATAATTCATAATTTTTATAAAACACATTTTATTAGGTTTCAAAGAGATAAAAAAACGCTTATGAAAGTAATCTCTAGTTAGACCAAACTACCAAACGGCTAAACAATCTCCTTAACAAGATAACGTTATAACTTGGTTCAATTTTAAAACCCTATAACTTTTAAAGTGTTAACTCAGAAGCAGCTCATAAGGCGAATAAATTTAGGATACATTTATAATGTATAAACAATCCTGTTTTTTATATTAAACTTGACCACTATACGCTTTAAATTAATGCTTTCCTCCATTTTCTAACGCCTCGTCATTAAATGGATTTGGACCCAATTGCTTTTAATATGATTATCTATAATCCAAGATCATCGGCATTAATTTTGCAGCTTTCCCTTTAAATTTCTTTACGTTTAGCCAGGATACTAGATCTAGATCTAGGGTCGTAAGTGCAACGTTGTGGTAAGTTTACGACTCGTCTAGATATAACAATAAGGAGACTAAAGACGAGTTGTAAGTTACCGCGGTGATTTACTTACGATCATCTAGTGCTTCATTTTCAACTCCTCTTGCTTTTAAATAATGCTTCCCTCCATTTCCTTCTGACTGGCTGGTTATTAATATGAATCTAGAACCCTTTTGCTTTGTATCTTATAATGATCCATGGCCTTTTTCCTTCAAACGTTCTTTGTTTAGCTAGAATACTTACGTAGATATTGTACTTCAGTGTCAACTCTTTTTGCTTTTACAATGCTAGCTTCCAATTTTGTTACTATTGCTTTGGTTTTCTTGCCTTAATACAGCTTAATGTTTACATTATTATTTTTTATTTTCTGTAGATTGTTATTTTGAACAGCGGCTTAAACTAATAAAAAAAATACCAAATTAAATATACCGCATAATAAAACTTCCCATCCAAAAATACTCACTTTTTCGCGTTTCATGTCAGTTTACTTTCAATTTACTTTGTCTTTCTCTATCTCTCCCCCTCTTGCCTGTTTTCTTCTTTTTTTATTTTTATAACCATTTACCTCGCTATGTGTATCATTCGTAATTACTTTTTTCTATTTTCTTCTCCAGTCTCCCTCTCTATCTCGCACACTCTCTCTGTATTTTTCTTTCCCGCATTCTCTTCCTCACATACTTTAATCTCTCTCCTCGTCGCTCCTAATCTTATTTACGTCCAAATCTGTCTTTCTCTCCAATTTCACCCAAAAGGAATCATCATCGATACATCGCAAAGCTAATTCTTGTCGCTCTCATCTCGAACAACAAAACAAGAACACTTTATCTATGGAACTTTCTACCTAAATTACCTATGTTTCTCCAGAATTTATCTAAGGCTGAAGTTAAAGTCGACGATTTGTTTTCAAATCGACCCAAGAAAAACAACAATGATTATATTTACACCATTAACATATCAATAATAATGATTAGATAAAAGTATCTCTATATTTACTGTTTAAAAAATGAGTAACGCCATTCTGCTATCCCAGTGACGACTGTGCCCTCAGCTCTAGACCGTTGGGTCAGCCTAAACCTCAGTGCACACCAACAGCTGTGCTTCCTTCACGGTGCTATCCGGTGCTATTCGGTGCTATACGGTGCTCTATAAAGATACCGCGTCTCTAACGGGCCGTAAAATTCAAGAGGCGGACTATGAGAGCCCTCAGCGGCCTATCTACACATACTTGTTAGCGTCCTCGTACTGGCGAGACTGTTTGATCTCCCTCCCTCTCTTTCTCCTTCTCTCTCTGTCTGTCTGTCTCTCTGTCTCTCTGTCTCTCTCTCTCCCTCTCTATCTCTCTGTCTCTCTGTTTGTCTCTGTCTCTGTGTGTCTCTCTCAGTCTTTCTGTATCTCTCTGTCTGTCTGTGTGTTCTACCTCTCTTTCCCCCTCTCTCTCCCTCTCCCTCTCTCTTTCTCATTCTCTCTCTCATTCTTTCTCATTCTCTTTCGTTGCCTCTGTTTCTCTGTCTGTCTGCCTATTTGTCTCTCTTTATCTTTCTGTATCTATATCTCTCTGTCTTTACATCTATCCCCTCTCTATATCTCTGTCTATCCCTTTCTCTGTTTCTTTCTTTGTCTCTCTCAGTATGCCTGTCTGTATGTCTGTCTGTCTGTGTGGCTGTCTCTGTATCTTTCTTTGTGTGTGTGTGTGTGTGTGTGTGTGTTTTTCTGCCTCTCTCATATGTATCTTCTCTCTTGTAATCTGTATCGTCTACCAAGGATTCTCTTTATCTATCTATCTATCTATCTATCTATCTATCTATCTATCTATCTATCTATCTATCTATCTATCTATCTATCTATCTATCTATCTATCTATCTATCTATCTATCTATCTATCTATCTATCTATCTATCTATCTATCTATCTATCTACATAGCTACCTACCTATCAGATTATACATCTGTCCTCCTCTTCATATATAATTTTTCTAACTTATACATTTTGTTTTCTCTTTAGGTTAGATCAAAAATCGATTTCTCCATTTCTTTCATTTCTATCCACCTCTTCATATATAATTTCAAAACGTATACATTTTGTGTTCTCTTTACGTTAGATCAAAAAATCGATTTCTCCATTTCTTTCAAGACACTAGACTATTCTGCTCATAATAACCGCTTTTTATCATTTCGATTTTTTTTCTTTAACTTACTGAAGTTATTTTCTACCTTATAGCTCTAGATAGCGAATATAGAATATAATGTGAATTGTGCAATGCGTACATGTATATATGCTATCTGTGGTGTTGTGTATGTGGATATGTTGAACTGAAGATATCTGCATGTACAAGGAGTATGTGGATATGTAAATTGTCTGCTTCCTTGACAAGTCATCCATCATTGTGAATTCCCAGTAGCGCCTGTTGTAAGAAACTAAGCAAAGTTCGGGTTGTGTTGATGTGTCTGCCTGTCCTGTCCCCCCCCTGTCTTTTCTCTCTCTCTCTCTCTCTCTCTCTCTCTATCTATCTCTCTATCTATCTCTCTCTCTCTATCTCTCTCTGTTGTGTATTGTGCCATATTTTTCACACATGGTTTAAATCATATGAATTCTTTGCAGAGCTTTTCAAAAAAACCTTTTTCCCCCGTTTTTTCTTTCCCATCTGAAATCTGTATTCTTTCTTCTCTGGACGCTTTGGGTGCCAAAATCCGCGTGTGTAACAGTGAGATAGAGAGATATAGAGAAGAAGAAAGAGAGAGGGAGACTAATTAAAGATGCTGTTGTAAAAAATATTTTTGCGAGATACTTTTAAAGAATGAAGGGGAAAATGCAAAAAGACTAAGAGATCAACTCTCTACCCTTACCTCCCTTCCCCCACCCCTTTTCTCTCTCTCTCCCCGCTTTTTTTTTCTCGTTCTCTCTATCTTTATATATACATGTATCTATCTATCTATCTATCTATCTATCTATCTATCTATCTATCTATCTATCTATCTATCTATCTATCTATCTATCTATCTATCTATCTATCTATCTATGTCCTCATCCCCTAATAAATCCTACTCTTTATCATCTCTTTTCATAACTATTTATCTTATTCCTAAATTCCAGCACACATTTATTTTCATTTTTGCATTGAACATCCTCTTTCCCCATAACAACACTCCCGAGATTTCAGCTGAACTGAGCTGCCAAACTGATTCAACCATTAAAGCGTACACATTTATCCGAAAAGGAACTATTAAAACATATTATGCAGATACGATTTTTGTCCTAAGATCGGCAGTCCGAACTCACCCTGTTCCTCACTCGGGTGCGGCCGGACACACACAACATGCCTCACTGTGGGGCGGGAGAGACAGAGAAAACACACAATACATCCCGTTGTGTTTGCACTGGCTTTTGTACACAAACAAACCCTCTGCTAAAACTAGATCTACGCAGATTCGGGACTTCCCACTGCAGATAATTTGGGATGGAGAGAGTGTTAGGAAAACTTTATTGAGTACATGTTTCGATATCAAGATTCTATTGAAGAAGTTGGAAGTTTGCTTACTGTGGTGTTGTTTATTTGTTGATGTTTTTTTGTGTGTGTCTAATACAACATCGGGTATGCTTCTTGGTATGTTTGTTTGTTTGTCTTTTGTCGTTCCGGGTTGCAAAAAGGATGAGGAGACAGATTGATAGACGGGTGTATAGAGAGTAAAAAGCAATTATTAATCATTTGTCTGATTTCGTCCTCTATTGGTCGTTGAAAGTACTGTGTGTTTGGGTAAGACAAAAGCTGCACTGTCTCTGTGGGGCAGCGTGAAAAATTGTTAGAAGACAGTTGTCTTTGGACCCTTCCCAGAATAGCCAAGTTGCTGCCCTTGGACGTAAGGGAGACCAACCAAATCAATCAACGCCAAGGTTCAATAAAGAAATATTTTCGGGGTGGGATTACAAGCTAAAATTGGACACTAAACCCTGAAAGACAAATGGTTATGTACGCTTAGACTGAGCCCCAACTCGTAACGCCAGATCACTTCCCAAAGAGCTTTGTATTAGTAAGAGTTGGTTTGGAGTTTGTTGCTAAGCGTCCAACGCCAGCACTTTAACTGCGCTATTATTTTGCTTCTTGGTATGTTTGTTTGTTTGTCTTTTGTCTTTTTGGGAGGCAAAAGGTATGGGGAAACGGATAGATTGATAGATGTAAAAAAGGCAAAAAGCAATCGATAATCATTTGTCTGATTCCATACGAAGAATTGTCGTGGGAACCTTCTACGATATAGCCTAGTTGCTGCCCTTGGACGTAAGGGAGACCAACCAACCAACCCAACAACCGACCAATCAACGCCAAGGTTCAATAAAGAAATATTTTCGGGGTGGTATTACAAGCTAGAATTGGACACTAAACCATGAGAGGTCATAATGGTTATGTACGCTTAGACTGAGCCCAGACTCGTAACTCCAGATCAGTTCCCAAAGAGCTTTATATTAGTAAGAGTTGGTTTGGAGTTTGTTGCTTAGCGCCCAAAGTCAGCACTTTGACTGTGCTGTTATTGAATTGTGGAAGGGTCGCAAGACTAATGTCTGGAATTGTACGCGCTGTCACACAGAGGCAATGCGGAGATAACGGACTATTGTGTCCGCCGATCATAATTATTATACTGACACCGAATCAACCAGTAGGGGGCGAAATGGGAAAAATACAGCTTTGGCCGGTTATTGATTGTGAACAGAGATCTCTCGATTGGGAAATCAATGCACTACCACTCGCACCAGACCCCCCCCCCCCTCAATATGTGTTGGATATTTTATGTAATTTTGGTGGTTTTATCATGTCGTTTAAAAAGTATCCTACATGGTATTAGCACTCCGTTTTACACATGCTAAGACCATCACAGAAAGTGGCATTAGTTTTGATTTTATTGTTTCGTTTTTTGAAGAAACCAGACTAGTTGTTAACGAAATTCCCGGGGATTTTGGAATAGCCAAACTTGGAAGGATCGCTGATAATTTTGCCCTCCATGATATTTTTCTTTCGGCTTCTATCATCTCTAAAGGGGCATCATTTTTTTGTTCTGTTCCTTAATTCCACCCGAAGGAGATAGATCTATTTCAGTTCGCGAGACGGTTTTTAAATGAGTTTCGCCTTTTTGACAGCTTACACCAGATCTGCTCAATTCCAGCAAAAGCGTAGGTTTAACGCTTTTTCCAAATGTCTTAAACATTCCAAAAGTGAGCATTTTTCTTCTCGTGCCGTCTGCGCAGAAATAGCTCTGGCCCGGCAGTTGTGATTTGAACACACAGGTGAATGGTGAAAACTTCGGGAAATCCCACTCGGCGAACAAGATCTCACACTTGTGGGGAAATAAAACCGTTAGCTGCATGTCCCAAGCGCTATGTTGAAACAGATTGGGGCTTGTGAGAGCGTGTCTCTGCGCTAATTGAGAACTTCTGGCGCGACCCGAGGCGGCTAGAGACTGGAGACTTGACTCTCGAGCATGCAGACATGAGAAATTACCTCACGGCAAAAAAACAAAACAAAACAAAACAAAAAATAAAAAAAAAGATACCGGTACTCATTCTTCTTCGTCTGTCTGTTCCCATGTCGGTTCTATTTCCGTCCGTCTTATTAGTTTTCTCATAATAAACCGCTTCTAGTTTCCTGCCTGTCTGACTCTCAGTATTTATCGATGTCTGTCTGACTGTCTGTCTGTCTGTCTGTCTGTCTGTCTGTCTGTCTGTCTGTCTGTCTGTCTGTCTGTCTGTCTCTCTCGCCTGCCTCTCTCTCTCTCTCTCTCTCTCTCTCTCTCTCTCTCTCTCTCTCTCACTCCACTCTTCTCTCTTACTATTTTCTTTCCCTCTGTCGTCTCTCTTACTATTCTCTCTCCCCTCTCCTCTCTCTCCCTCCCTCTCTCCTTTCTCTCTCTCTCTCTCTCTCTCTCTCTCTCTCTCACACACACACACCCAATCTGGTTCCATTCTTATGCGGCCTGATGTCAGAGGACTTTGATGCATGTGTTTACTGAATACGCGTTAGGTTTTTTCCCTCCTGATGATGAAAGATGTTACGATGCATTGAAGCCTATGCCAAAACTATTAACTCACAATCTTCGACAATTAATCTTCAATAATTATTTTCAATTGTTTATTGCCACGTAGACTGCTCGTGAAATATGCACATTTAAAAAAAATGGTGCTTTACTGAAATATATGTGTACATTCCATTCCATGAAATAGGGCAATATTTTAAATACGTAGGGCTAAGAGGGACCGTCAATTCACAAAGAGTTAAGTAATTTATTTGGAAGACAATGAACTCCGCTTTTGACTTTAGTTTGCTCATCAGGCAACAATGCAAGCAGAGGCGTCATTGGTGCTAAACGGTGCTAAACGGTGCTAAACGGTACGAATTTTTAAAATCTTTGAAAAGAAAACTTACAGCGCACAAACCGGAAAATATTCTGCAAAAATGACAATAAGAAAATAAAAACGACGGTTATGTTTTTCAACAAAACCCATGTCTTCCAACAAAGCGGAATAACTTTGAGAGAAACCACATTCCCTCAGACTGTTAAATTGTTAAAACTGTCCCTGATTCTCCACTAAGAGAAAAAAAAACCCAACCCACCCCGCCCCCTCCATCCTCTGTCGTCATAAGTAACCTAATTACCATAGCAACAGTTTTCCACACATCTTTCAGCGCTGCTATTAATTTCCTGCTTTTACCATTTCTTAGGACTTAGATTTCCTCATTCTTTTCTCAACCTCTTGTAGCAGCTGACAAACCTTACATGCTGAACTAACTGGTCGCTTTATCTCCCCTGAGCTGGGCGCTTTTTTTTTTTCAAAACTTTTCTGCTTTTACTAGTTTTACATTTCCAGGCATAAAACAGGATAACATCTGCTTACTATCGTAGTAGATAGAAGATTTTTCGCTTTTTGCTTTTTGTTTACATTTTGAAAATATAAACTTTATAAGCTCTTGCTTCTTTTCAATTTATATTTTGCATTTTTTCTTGAAAGTATCTACTAAAACAAGATTTAAAAAAATGATCTTAAAACAACCACAGTGTTCCTTTTTAGCTTTCGAAAAAGTCTTTAATAAATCAAAATAGTCATAAATTTAAAGTTTTAGGTAAACTAGAAATGTTACTTTTATTAATATTGTTATTATTATTAATTACTATTATTGTTATTATTATTATTATTATTATTATTATTATTATTATTATTATTATTATTATTATTATCGTTATTTTTCTAATTCTGCTTCTGATTTTGATAAGATTACTGACAAGAATGCTTTTGTCTGAAGCGTTACTTGAGGGAAGGACTCTTTTTAAGGATTTTGAAAAACTTCATTAGTACTGTAGACATGTATGGCTGACAACAATGGTGGTTAAGCGAATGGCTGACATACATGTATAATCATAATACAATATTACACTCAAAAGTCATAAGAAATCGTTGGAGATATTTACAGCATTCACAGGTTTAATTTTAATCTTTAAAAAAAGGTAGAACTTTCGCATGCGTCCTTATGTTTTGGGGAGGTTGCTCCAAACTTGGGGACCGAAATAGTAAAAAGATTGCTTACCTGCTCATTTATAGTTTCTGTTTGGCACAACAAGAATGGTTTTATCAGCTGAAGAACTAGGCTACCTACCCCGAACCAACATGTATGACTGACATGAATATCTAGAATGTTTGTTAATAAAAATTACTGGCCAACATGTATAACTGGCATGTATAACTGACATGTATGGCTGACATGTATGCCCAATATGCCCGGCCGCCATGAACGCTAATGAAGCTGCCCCTCACCAGCACAGCGCTGTGATGCCTCCAAAATGGGCTGTCACCAGGACGCCGAGTGTCTGAGCATGCGCAAAGCCCACCGGTGCCAATGCAAGCCTGGCTTCTACGGAGATGGCAAGGTGTGTAAAGGTATGTACGTGACGCCCTCTCTGCAGATTACCTTGGGATATCAGGGGATTCTCTGGGGGAAAGTGGGGTGGGGTTCCAGGGATTTCTTGGGAAATATCTGAGATTCTTTTGGAATTCTCGGACATTCTCTGGAAATTATCTGGGGATTTTCTTAGGCTTCTTTGGGAATTCTCTGGGGATTTTTTAGGAGACCCTGGAGATCTTAAGATTTTCTCTGGGGGAATTTTTAGGGATTCTATGGAATTAATTCCCTGGCGATTCTCTGAGGTTCTCTGAGGATTCCATAGACTTTTTCTGGGACTCTCTGGGACTTTTTGGAGACTCTCTGGAGCTCTCATGCAACCCTTTGGAGATTCTGTGGAATTCTCTGGGATTCCCTGGGAATTTTTTTTCTATGGGAATTCTTTAGGGATTCTCTGGAGTTCTTTGGGACTCTCTTTGGATTCTATGGGAACTCTTTGATGATTAGCTTTCTCTCTCCCCTCTCCTCTCTCTCCCTCCCTCTCTCCTTTGATTCTATGGGAACTCTTTGATGATTAGCTGGAAATTGTCGTGGGATTTTTTTTTTTGGATTCATTGGGATTCTCGGATAATCATCTGGGATTCTCTAGTGATTTGCTGGCGAATTAAAAAAAAAATCTCGGCATTGTCCGGTTTAGCACATCATCGTTAAGTTACATTTTAATGTCCAACTAAATCACAGGGAACAATATTTGTATATGACTGACATGTATTACTGACTGTTATGACGCACATGCTAGTTTCCTTTTCCAAAAGATTTTATTATTTGAAATTTTATTTTACCAAGAGTCATATTACTTAGTGGAAAGTCATAAGCACTAGAAATCTATTTTGTTAGGTCATCAAGCCATTACGCCCATAGAGAAGTGAGTGATGCTTAAATCGGAAAACTAAATTAAGATCTTCTACAAGATGACGCAAATCTTGGAAATAATGTTGTTCGTGTTAAAGCATGATTAATGTCTTTCAACAAAGTGAAATAACTTTCGCATAAATCACATTCCCACATAATGACACTAACCCAACCATTATGGGAAGAAATCCGATAAGTATCTTTAAGCCTAATTAAACCCGGCAACCTCTTGAATAGAATCCCAGCACTCTACCACTGACGCCACCCCCTTTCTTTTCCCACCCTACTTTTACTATTGTGAATTTAAGTTATATTTTTGCTTTCATATTGCTTGCAGTAAATCCAGAACTGTAACGTCTCTACTATATATAACACTCTATACTTCATTTTCTCTGTGCTGTTTATCTTCCATTTCACCAGACTATCCGTTTATTTATAGTCTCCACCCGTATAAATACAATTTTAACGATCTTTTTTTCTATTTCAATAGACCCATCTCTTTCGCTTATTTCTTTCTTTCTTTCTTACTTTCTGTGCCGATTGAGGAGAGTGGAGAGAGTTGAACTCTTTTTTTGTGTGTCTATT
This sequence comes from Elysia chlorotica, assembly GCA_003991915.1. Classification (NCBI taxonomy): domain Eukaryota; kingdom Metazoa; phylum Mollusca; class Gastropoda; family Plakobranchidae; genus Elysia; species Elysia chlorotica. Next base: position 83,075 of record RQTK01000052.1, on the reverse strand, counting down.
TTTATATTCATTAAATAAATTTGCCTGATCCTGGGCTCATACCGGGTACCTATCGATTTGGAGCCCTGCATACCAGATTACCTCCATGGTTTATCTTTTCTCTTTCTATTTCTCTCTCTCTCTCTCTCTCTCTCTCTCTCTCTCTCTCTCTCTCTCTCTCTCTCTCTCTCTCTCTCTTCTCTTTCTGTGACCGTCTGTATGTGTGCCTGCCTGTAGTTCTCTTTTCTTAAACACTTCAAACAGTCAGATTCCGTGTGTTGCTTTGTCATCTGTCTCTAAAGGCGGCTTTTCTGTCTGTCTGTCTAATTGCCTTAATCGCTGAGTGTCTAGTTGTCTTTTTTGTCTAATTGACTAAATCTCGAATCTAAAGGCCTACTTCTCTGTCTGTCTAATTGGGCTTTGCTGTTTGTCCTATTGCCTATTTTATAATTTTGCCTGTCAATTTGCCTATGAACATTCTGTTCGTCTCATTGTCTTTTTCTTTGTCTAATTTTCTATTTCTCTGTCTATGTATTTGCCTACTTTTTGCCGGTAAAATTGAAAATTTCACTGCTTGTCTAATTGTCCACTAATTTGTCTGTTTAACTGTCTAGTTTTCCGTCTTTCTAATTGCCTTTTTCTAATTGCCTTTCTCTCTGCCTGTCAGTTATTGCCTATTTCTCATTTTTTCTATTGCCTATTTCTCTGCCTGTCTACTTGTCTTTTCTCCCTTTTTTTCCTTGTCTAGTTGTCTATTTCTCTGTTTTTAAACTGCCTATTTTTATGTCCCGATAATTGCCTATTTATCGTTTTCTGCCTTTCTCTCGCTGTCTGTCTCTTTTCCTCTCTCTCTCTCTGTCTCTGTCTCTCTCTTACTCTCTCTCTTTCTCTGTATTTCTCTAACTGCCAATTATTTGTTAATCTAATTGTCTAGTTCTCTACACCTTCCCGGGTTGCAGAACGTACTTGAAAGTATCCCATTCACAGTTATGATTTCTTCTGGACCAAACCCAACTGTTTGTTTTCTATAAGCTCTGTAAAAACACAGCTTTTTGAGATATCATATGCAGAACTTTAATTTTATTAATCATAGATAGACTGATGTACAATGTTCATCATTCTACTAACTAATAGATGGACCGACAAATACTCTCTTCTTTATTTATGTGCCGAATCAGTATCAGACATAGGCGAAAATGGCCCTCAGTTTATTTCCGCGGCAGTTGCCTTGATTGTAATAATCATACCCTGTAAGTGTTTAGACTGTATATTTTGTGCGTAGTCACCGTTTTTCCAAACAATATGTCTTTTTCTAGTCCATCGTCTTGGTTTAATGGTATTCTAAAGTTGAATTATAAAAGTTTTTAATTAAACGTGCATAAAAGAAGCCAATATTATATACCATGTCTCTTGTCTCAGATGGTCACATTAACTGACACCGACCCAAACAGTAAAGGACAAGAGTGCCAGGCCTCGAACCACGGACCTTCTGCGTCGGAAGCCGATGTTCTACCCCAGTGCTACCGCGGTCCCCTTTTAACATAGACGATTATAATTTTGTAATTTTCTGTTGATTCAATTCATTTTAGACACATTTTATAACGTGGGGTAAAAACCAAGCCAAAGGCAAAAAGTGAATCTCTCTTTCGTTGTCTCTCTATCTCTTTGTCTCTCTGTCTGCCTCTCTCTCTCTCTCTCTCTCTCTCTCTCTCTCTCCTTCTCTCTTTGT
>RQTK01000052.1:51385-66557 GCA_003991915.1 Elysia chlorotica | reverse complement strand
CTACTCCCTGTCCGGCCAGAAGCCATGTCAGGCGTGCGGGCCCGGGTCCTTCCAGCCGTTCTTCGGCAGAAAGTCCTGCGTGCCGTGTGGCTCGGGGCTCCGCTCCGACACGGCCGGCAGTTCCAGCTTCGCCGACTGTAAGGCCAGAGGTGAGCTGTGGGGACAATACTGTATTGGTGGTGGAGTGATTGAATGCCAGAGGTGAAGTGTGGGGGGAATCTGTGTATTGATGATGGGAGTGATTGAAAGCCAAAGATGAGATCTGAAAAAGTTGTGTACATGTATTGATGGTTGAAATACTGAAAGCTCTAATTTTATGGGAGATCTGTGGGAGGAGAATGTGTATAGATGATTGAAAAATTGAAAGACTAAGGCGATATTTGAGATAAATTCGTATTGGTGTTTGAATTATTGAAAGCCAAAGAAGTGTGTCTTATCTCTCAAAACTAAAAACTTTGTCTCGCGCAGATTGCATTCCTCATCTACAGAGACCAGCACGCCACTAAGAGTCTCATAGAAAATCTGACATGAATGACAGGTGTACATTATTCACAGAATTGTGAAGCATGCTATTTATAAAACACCTGCAGGCCTCTAAGCGTCGCGTGGTATAATCTGACATGAATGCCATGTATAATCTGACATGTCACGTGCACCCCGTCCACAGAGACTTGCGAGGCCGGCCATTTCTACAACACCAGCACGCACGCCTGCTCTGTGTGTGAGAGGGGGAGCTACCAGCCGGACAGGGGGCAAGACATTTGTCTGCCTTGTCCGGGGGAGACCATGACAGACTTCTCTGGGGCCACGTCTCCGGACGACTGTAAAGGTAAACAAACAAATATAAGGTCTCAGCGGGGCACGAAGCTGTCTGCTTGTTTTAACATTAACAATCCTAGGTCTCAAGAAATATCCTATTCTGTGAGTTTACCCCACATTGGGGTACTCTGGACTGCAAAAGTAAGCAAACAAATAAATAAATAATGTCTATCTTTGTTGGTTTCTGTCCATGGCGAACGAGTTTTTAGTTATAATGGGGTGGGGTGCTTCTGTACGATTTAATGGCTTTATTTTAGATTTTCTGGAAAATTAAAATCGCTGCTCAAGCTGTGATAAGTCAACTACACTTTAAAGTTACTGCAGTCATATATCAGCCAAATTCATTAATATCTGTTAGGAGGAGCGCTGTAGTGCTGCATCCGAAGCAAGAGGTCCGGGTTCGAACACGCCCTCTGGATTTGGAATTACCGTAGTGGTTTAATGTTGTGTTAAATGTGACAAAACTTGGTACAGAATATTTCAGGATGACTCTTTCCTAGATTAAAAGTGCAATATATGTGTTTGTTCCATCAAATTATAGATCACATGTTGCCTTTCTCATGGTTTTGCGTCTTTTTTCCTTTTTTCTTTACTACTGCTTCGGTTAGTAACCATTAAGAACTTAACCGGTGACTAAGTAAAAGAATCGATTCCGCCCTCAGACCGGCGGTGCGGGCGGTTTATGGGCGATCACTATGGCGTGCTGGAGAGCCCGAACTATCCGGGTCTGTATCCGGTTGACGTGACGTGTGTGTGGCGGATCCGACCACAGAAGAAGCGCCGAATCCTTGTCATCATCCCGAGAATCGACTTTGTGGACGGGGAAACTTGCGATGATAGAATCGTCATGCGAAAATCCAGTAAGTACATAAACTGCCAAACTGAAAACTGTTAATGTCTTCATGTATGTGTGCGTAAGCGTGTGTGGGTGTGTATCACCAGACCTTGTCAAGTTTCATTATACTGAAAGAGTCGCCGTGTCTTCAAATTGATCCAATTCTTTCATAATTCTGTGAAATGACTCCTTGTACTAAAGTAGAATAAAGATCACAGTGGGGTCCTAGTGACGCACAATTAGTACCTTTGCTATTTGTGCCACACGGCTCATCCATGGATCATCCATTCACTTGCCATCATTTGGTGACTAACGACAAGCTGAAGTTGAGATGGTTCAGATCCATTTTATCCTTACCGCATCTCACCGATAAAAATTAACGTGCCTTCACATAGGTGTTGCCAAGTCCTCCACACTCTCTCTCTCTCTCTCTCTCTCTCTCTCTCTCTCTCTCTCTCTCTCTCTCTTCATCTCATAATCACCATAACCTCTTCTCCTCCTCCCCCTCTACCACCACCCAACCAGAGTCCGCCAACAGCCAGAGCAGCTTCGAGACGTGTACCTCCCGGGACCGACCTATCGCGTTCACGGCCCTCTCCAAGAAACTGTGGATCGAGTTCACGTCCAACGGCAACAGGACGGCCCGCGGCTTCTCCATACCGTTCGTCACCTACAATGGTGGGTGACGGTCAAGGTTGCTTTCTTAACGTCCGATGTCAGTAACTAGACTATATATTGCTGATGACACCCCACATCGGGGTATCCAAGACTGGGTCGATCACATGATACTGACGGCGTCCCCAGCCGTAGGGAATAAACCGGACGCGAGAGCGGGGCTCAATTCCAAATCCTCCTGAAGATGCTGCCCTAACCCCAAGCATAGCGGGCTCCCACAGCCGTAGACCTCAACGTACATTATTTATCAAAGTTGGCAGAAGGCATCAACAATTTACCATGAAAGGGTTTACTGATCGCAATCTCAGTTTACCAAAACGTCTCGCAAAAAAAAAAAATTAGTTTAAGGTTTCATGCAAATTTATATTATTTATAAGACATTATTATTTCAATTCACCTGTATCTTTGTAAAAACTTGAGCACCGTAATGACAAGAGACTAACTGACTAGACTAAGTCAAGTATGTCAAGACTCGCGTATTTTGCCTTACCGCTCATTTGTCCATCTCTATCCATCCCCAGAGGACTACCAGTCTCTGATAGAGGACATAGTCCAGGACCGACGCCTCTACAGCACCAAGCAGCATCAGATGATATTCCAGGTATGATGGTGTACATGTCACTGTCTGATTATACCTCAATAAAATAATTGTAATTATACATGTACCGGTATGTAAAAAGGGCTGAATAACCGTATCAGCCTCCTTTAAAACTCTATCTCTCTCTCTCCTCTCTATACCTCATTGCCTCTCTCCAGTTGGCTTGATAACTACTCCTGACCCCTCCCCGTTTCTTTTTTTCCACCGCCCAATGCTTGGACATTCTTGCTAGTTATGATCCCTAACCTTTGACCTCCGCCCCTCTCCAATCCCCAGGACCGACAGCTCCTGACGGCGCTACTGGAGGTCATAGCCACGCCCTACAACTACCTCAAGTACGTGAACGTATCCCACACCATGTTCCCGCCGTCCTTCATCAAGCTGCTCACGCCCAAAGTCAGGAGGTTCTTCGAGATGTAAACAAGACCATTGCCATGTAAACTTGCGGTATCGACTTTTAGACCTCTGGAATGCAGAGTTGTTGACCTCTGAGATGTAGAGTTCTGGGATGACCTCTGGGGTGTAGAGTTCTTGACCTCTGAAATGTAGAGTTCTTGACCTCTCAGTCTGGGATAAAGAGTTCTTGACCTCTGGGATGTAGAGTTCTTGACCTCTGTGGTGTAGAGTTCTTGAACTCTGGGGCGTAGAGTTCTTGACCTCTGGAGTGTAGAGTTCTTGACCTCTGGGGCGTAGAGTTCTTGACCTCTGAGATGTAGAGTTCTTGACCTCTCAGTCTGGGATGTAGAGTTCTTGACCTCTGGGATGTAGAGTTCTTGACCTCTGGGGTGTAGAGTTCTTGACCTCTGGGGTGTAGAGTTATTGACCTCTGCTCTGCTTCCAGCTGAAAAAAACACTAACAAAAAAAAAGAAAAGAAAAGAAAAGAAAAAGGACCCATCTTCTTCTTTTGCAAAGTTCGAGCCTAGCGTCGTAAGTACAATGTCGCGGTAGCGTGCAACTCGTCGTAAGCCTTCTTATTATTGCATCTTAAGACGAGTCGTAATATTACGACAACGTTGTAAGTTCGACCTCTGACGCCATGACTACACATTTCCAACCTCTAGCGGACCTACCTCTGGAATGCAGAGTTCTTGACCTCTGGAATGTAGAGTTCTTGACCTGGGGTGTAGAGTTCTCGACCTCTGAGATGTATATTTCTTGACCTCTGGAATGTAGAGTTCTTGACCTCTGGAATGCAGAGTTCTTGACCTCTGGAATGTAGAGTTCTTGACCTCTGAGATGTATATTTCTCGACCTCTGGGATGCAGAGTTCTTGACCTCTGGAATGTAGAGTTCTTGACCTCTGGGGTGTAGAGTTCTTGACCTCTGGGGTGTAGAGTTCTTGACCTCTGGGGTGTAGAGTTCTTGACCTCTGCGATGTAGAGTTCTTGACCTCTGGGGTGTAGAGTTCTTGATCTCCGCTCCGCTTCTTGGTGAAACAACACTAACAACAACAAAAAATAGAAAAGAAAAGAAAAAAGCACCCATCTTCTACTTCTGCAAAGTTTGAGATCTATGGTCGACTGGTCGTAAGTACAATGTCGCGGTAGCTTACAACTCGTCGTAAGCCTTCTTATTATTGCATCTTAAGACGAGTCGTAATACTACGACAACGTTGTAAGTTCGACCTCTGACGCCATGACTACACATTTCCAACCTCTAGCGGACCTGCCAAACTTTTGTACAAAAATCATTTTTATTTTTATTTTTTTTTTTTTATTTTTTTTTTGGGGGGGGGAAGATGTGCTAGCTACATTGGTATGAAGGAAGCTGTACGACCACATGTCAACTGTGACACGTTAGGTTAACTGTTAAACTGCAAATAATAAAGTCTTCGACTAGTACATGTATTTAGAACAACATGTTATCTGTACTGCAATAAGAGTCTTTGACTAGTATTTAGAACAAAATGTAAGCTGTACTGTAATGGTCTTCAACTAGTATTTTGGATGCTGTAGCAATGCATTTTTTCTATGTCTACGGTGGGAAATGAGGCTATTCATACCGTTACTGAAACAACACATTAATTTTTGTGTGACTTATGATCGGCTTCACAAAAAATGAAAACGATGATGTGACCATTTGGGCCACCATGTTACCTTTACTGTAACAACACAGTTTTTAAAATTCACTCATCGATGCTTTCGTATTTTTTTTTTTAAATATTATTTATTTTATCTTGTTTCCATTCCCATGAAATTTTGTTAATTTGTCTTGTCAATTTCACTTGCTTGAATTAAAAACAAATTTAAAATTTTGCACCATGCACATTTTTTTTTTCATGTTAAATGCTTTTAGATGCTAAAATGTAACAAAAATATTTTATTAACTGCGCACATTTTCTTTAAAAACTTTGATTTCTGTAAAATAATTTGAAACTGTATGATGTGGAGCTAGGTCTTTAGCTAAAACTGTCATGATATTTGTTCACTTAATAATGAAGTCAATAGCTATTGCATTTATCGGATAAAGACAACCACAACAATACAATATAGGTTTAAAAAAAATAACAAACACAAAAACTCACAGTCTTACTTTTAGTTGTACATGTATTGTGAAAAATACCAGAAATCTAGCTAACTGCCATTGTCTTAATTCTCTATTTCTAGACAAGCAGGACTGTTAGCCAGATTTTATTCCTACCTTCGCGTAAGCGCAAAACGGGAGAGTTGTGTGGGCGCTAAAAATTTTGCTAACAGTTCTACTTGTGTAGAAGTTGCTAGCCTCAAAGTTTGTATGTACTTATCTATTTTGTGCATTTATGTTTACAAACAGCCCAAAGTGAAGGCTGCCGCGCTGTCAATGTTTGTAAATAAATCATTCAAGTGAGAGATCACCACTGTAGGTACTTGTGTTCAATTTTGGCTTTTAAATCTTTAAACATTGTGCCTATGAACTTTGCAAAAAAGCATGTGCGTGTGTGTGTGTGAGGGAGGGGAGGAGGGGGGTGTTAATGGTTGCCTTGTAAAATTTTTGTGAATTCCCAATTATTAACTTCAGAAGCGTAGAAATAGGCACAATGGCCAAAGACAACTCTTAAAATGAAATTCAACTATGATATGAGCTTTGGGCTAAATCAACATCAACCAAAAGAAGCAAATACTAATGCCAAGTATCAATCTGGTTTTATTCTGAGAGAACACATGTACACCATTTTTAATGACATCAGAAGCAAACCCACTTAATAAAAAGTAGTTAGAAATTAGAATTAATACGTAACAACAGAAGGCCGGTTTAAAATCCGACTTATGTAGACAAAAATACAGACACATTTCAATAATGTCATTGGATATTTTCTAAAACAAAACGAACAAATTATGCTCAAATGTGCTCTGATGTCACATTATAATTTGTTTCTTACATTCCCCTGATACGTTACAATAAAAATATTAATACTGTCATAATAATAATAACAACAACAACCGTATTATAGGTTATGATATCTGATTATCACAACAACAACAAAATTCTAAAGGCTAATCAGAGATGTTTTAAATAACACTACAATGGAAACCTTATGATTCACATTGCTTGAGATTGGAGTGAAAATTTGAAAGAAGACAATTGGAATGTCTGAAGAGGCTGTACCTGAACCACACAAGGGGTACGCTGCTCACACTTGAACAAATTTCTCTCCATTTGTTTTCTCTCAATAGCAACATTTTTTCAACCCCATTACTTCTAAAAAGAAATCTTGAGCAGTGATAGGCATTGAATACTGTTTGACAGATAATCCTTTTGTTATCTACTCGTAAATACTGATTGTGGGTGATAGCTCTTTATAAAGAGAATCAAACGCAGAAAGACTTCAAGTTATGAGTCAAATTCTAACAGAGCCAAAGAGAAAAAAATTAACCATCCTTTTGCAAATTTTGATTTCCGAGAAATCATTGTTTTTTAGGTTTCCACTGTATGTAACATCAAACTAGTAGGGAAAAATATATTTTGTCACAGTGCTACAAAAATGGCATAAGTGAGACATATGGCAAAATGCAAGTAACATGTCTTTTTAAGATGAAAACTAGATCTATGTAAGTTGTAACTAAATTTTCAGATTAAAAATGTCCTAACATGATATTGCTTTATCTCATTAGAAGCGGATGCAGAATTAAAGAAATGAAAGTTTTCATTGATCATCTCAAGCGTTGTGAAAATGACATGCCAAATCGTAGCACAGGGATTATCCACTTGGTCTGACTAGAAAACATCTTATTTCATTTTATCTGAGTAGGCCTAGGTAAAATTCACAGTGAGGGGGCGATGATGATAATGATGAACTGATTTAACATATAGTGTCAACACTGTATAGGATATATTGTGGACGGGCCCCAAGACTGACATCTGACAATTTTATGTTGCCATGAGGGCAGGGATACCATGACTCCAGTCACATTAAACTGACACCGATCCAACCAGTAAGAGTTGAAGTCGTCAGGACTCGAACCACGGACCTCCTGCGACGAAAACCGATGTTCTACCCCTGGGGCGTCGCAACCCCCAGAGTGAGGGGCGAGAAAAACAGCATTCAGGATTCATACAAGGTGAAACAGTTGAACATACCAGCATGTGACATAAGAACTCAGGAAAACAGCATTCTGACAGGACCAATGATTACATATATAATGATTATGTGACATAACACCACAGGCAAATAGCATGTTAAATTTCATAGCAATACAACTATAAGGCTATAAAGTGAATATCATTTAACAATGGATGAGCTGTTACTTAGGTAGGTAGGTAGGTAGGTACGGGTGTTAACAACACTCTTTGCTGACATAAGCTCCCTCGGGCACTGTAGGAATCACAGTCGGATCCACGCCGATCAACTTCATCTGCACCGCCATGTCAAACAGGTAGTCGTAACATTCACACCTGGGGGTGGGGGGATGTGGGGTGGGAAGAAAGTTTATTGGTTAATTTGGTGTTGGCTTTTTCATCTACCGATGGCAAATTTTTTAAACATAGGAAAAAAAAGCCCTAAGACTAAGTAAAGCTTTGAATAAACTTTAATAGTAAAAACTACCCTTAGACTGTGGTCTAAGTTTATGGCACTGTTGCACTTACTATGCTAGATCAGTGAACAAAAAACTTTTCCTTAAGTTTAACACCGAAGGTAAAAAAACACATCTTTTTTTAGTTGCTTAATTTTAAATTCACACACAGATATTTTAATTTTCAATTTTGTGGGGGTTTTTTTTCATTTGATGGAGTCCTCAAATATCCATTTGGAATGTTTTAAAAGTAAAAACACTGAATTGGCATACAGAAAAGAGTTAAATATAAAACATGATGTACGGTAAGAGTTAGGGTACAATTAAGCTAACAAAATACACAGTGAAGTATTGGGGGGAAAACAGGGGATATCAACATACATTGTCTTGCACTTCTGCCAAGATTCACCCCACACATAGACTCCGTGGCGTCGAACCAGCACCGCACAAGTGTCAGGGTAGTCTGCTATCGCCTGGGCCAGAGCGGTCTGTAAGAGATAGATATAGATATTATTATTATTATTATTATTATTATTCTTATTATTAGAAAAATTATTTAAAATTAAATAAAAATCTTACCGGAAATATTATGCCTACTTTGTAATAATTGAATTAATTTGCCATCCCCACTTCAAATTTTGGCCTCATTTAAAATAAATTTTACCAATATTTTTTATTAGTTATTATTAGTATGACTTTTCAGAAGCGCCTTGAGTCATTTAGGGAGATCACCACATATGATGGGAATAATGAAGGTAAACAAAGAGAGAGAGAGAGAGAGAGAGAGGGGGGGGGGGGGGCGGGTTGGGGGCGGGCCCCTGGTTGGGGCAGATTGTGGTCCAAGCCCTGCTTTGGTGAACACATTTTTTCCCTTCTGTTATGGTCAGTGCTTTGGTGAACACATTTTTTCCAGGACCAAGTCCCAGTTACCCCTACCTGGGGTCCACTCGATGTACAGGACTTTTCTTTAATAGTCTTAACACTTAGAAGACATTCATTTACTAGAGAGCTTCACTTTCTCTGAACAAAGAAGCATTGAAAATATGTTTCTCAGATATTCCTCCCCCATCCTCCTTCTACTCCAGTTCAAGAGAAATTCCCCCCAACTCACAGTCAAGTCCTTCTCAAACGGTGTGTTCTCGATAATCGGCACAACCAGTTCGTCGTCGTATCTGAGGTAGCCACCTGCCGTGACAAGGAAACAAAAAAAACTTTAAGCAATGGACAAATGTTGCTATGGTGCTGGCTTAACCTTTTCAGAACACGCTACCTAAAATACTATTATTAGCTATGGACGCACCATTTCAATATGAATGGTTGTAAAATATAGTAGTTTGCCAAGCAGATATCAGCTGCGTGAGAAAGTTAAAAGACAATTTTTGAAACGAACTGTTTGTATATGTAGTGCACAGAAGTTTATTTAGGGCAATGATATATTGATTATCTATGGCAAGATTTACATAAGTCGTTGGTAATACTCTTTTTTTTCTGGAGTCAAATGGGAAATGGATCCAATTTAGGATCAGCTGGCCACATAGTTTGGAACAAGTTAATACAACTGGACGGATGAATTAAAGAAGAGTGAGAGGTTCTGGGACAGGTTAGAAAAATAATAATACGACTGGTGGAGGCAAATGAGTCGGACTTATAGAGAACAGCTAAGATGAAGAGATATGGAGACGCATCATCGCTAACGCCGATCGTCACTGCAATCCATGAAGACAATCATTATTGAAAATGGCTTAAAAACACAAAGCATTTTTATCTTATCCAGTCTTTTCTGGGACAGGCTGTTAATTCTATAAACTTGTGAAGGTGTGGAATTGGTGTAAGAGTTCAGAAATATGTTGATATATTATAAATACGGCCGTTGTGAGTGTTGCAGCCAACCTGTGGTGCATTTCTTGATGCCCTTGATCATCTCCTGGTGGGTGATCCTGAACTCTGTGCCAGGGAAGATAAGCGTCGCCAAGACTGCTGCCTTAGAGTGGGTATGGATTACTGCCCCTGCATCTGCACAAGAGAGGAGAAAATTGTATTATTTTTTGTTCCACCTAGGGAATTAATAGAAATATAAAGTATAAATGAATCACACAAATCTGACACAAGATAACTCTCTCAGTCAGATGTTACAAAAGGGTGTTGTAGTCTAGGCATGAAGTTATTGATCGAGAGTAAATACAGGTATCAATCAATCTACTGATTTGCGTTCAGTGTTTTTAAATGAGAAATAATGTCTTAAGGTAACTGGTCCCACATAATTATGAATTTTAACTTACAGTTATGCTATATACAATCACTGAAAATCTTTATTGAAGATCTTCCATTCATAGAGTACTAATACACCGAGACAGGAAAAAAGGGGATTTATGTTGTTGTTGTTTTTTTAATGAAGGGCTCAACGGGAAAATTTCTATTACCTCTCAATGATTTTAAGACATAAGTATTGGACATCTGTGAACTAAGTTGTAGTTTTCATGTCTAAAAAAGTTGCACAATTTTATTGTCTATTTCAAACAGAAGAATATACTCTTTAACCGCTATCAGTTTGACATATTATACTATAGGATTTTTACATAATTAATTATTCAAAAAATATAAAGTAGCAATTTTTTTCCATTGAGTCCTTCAAATACAATTGTACCAAGAAACCAAAATCTTTAACTAATGACATAGACAATTTTTCTTTTCTCTTTTTATTTCAGGTATGCACACTATGTCGCCATACTTCTCATGGTGTACGCCTTCATGAACAGTGGGGTGCACTGACTTTTCGTCAAGTTCTTGCATGCGGGAGGTAAACAAAGATCCTCGTCCTTTATATTCTGTACAAACAAGTCGTCCACCTGGGTTAGAGACGGAGGAGTCGAGTTGATTGGAGTTGACTTAACATATATCAGTAATATATACGTTATATTGTTGACTGGACCCGAGACTGGAATCTGACAAGTTGCTTACACACACGCGACAAGTGGGGAGACCTTGGCTCCCGTTCAAGAGGTCACATTATATTGTTGACGGAATAAATTGGGAACGAAATTAGACAAATAAAATTTTTCACTGTCACCAGTGAAAACACAGAGATGAAAAAGAAGAAATTCATAATAATACAATAAAAATATGGATTTGTATTAATTTTATATAAAATTAAATATATGGAATATGAAACATCTAATAGGTTTGTAAGATGTGCCAACAGATTCTTATCAATTAGGAGAAAAAAGAAAAAAAAATTTATACAGGTAATTTCATATTGCATTAACTGCAAGGATTTTATTGTACATTTACCTTTATTCTCTCTTTCTGTACGGCCGATGGGGCAATAAAGATTTCTTCTCTGGAAAGGAAAAAAAAAACAAAGAGAGATTTTAAGTAAGTAAAAACTCAGAATCCAACACTGAAAGTATTGGATTACTTTTACAGCAACAAAATCGAACCAAATTACTTTAACTCTATAACATTTAACCACTTGTTGGGTTGGTGTAAGATTATGTGATCAACCAAGTCCCAATTCTCGCGGCCTTTGTTCATGTTGTGTAGAATTTTTTATTGAGAAATGTTTTAATGAGATGCCAAACTAGAAGAGAGCTTGCCATTCTCCAATCAAAGAGAACAATAATTATAAACTTCACTCTCAGTCTCACCCCCTGGGGGGCGCGGTGGCCCAGGGGTAGATCATCGGCTTCCGACGCAAAAGGCCCCGAGTTCGAATCCTGGCGGTTGCGTCAGTATAATGTGACGGGCTGAGACAGGAGTCATCCGGGTCATGATATATCCCTTCCCTATCTCATGTGTGGCAGCACATACAATTGTCAGGCGTCCATCTTGGAGCCCGTCCACAATATAGCCTATATAGTGCTGATGTTGGACGTTAAAGCCAACTCTACTCTATTGTCAGTCTCACCCCCTCTTGATGGTCATCCCGCCGCCAGTGCCTGTGACCCAGCCCAGGTGGTAGAACTGCCGGCACAGATCCACGATCAGCTTCCTCGGGTGCTCCTGCGGGAACAGACGCACGGCAGAGTGTACAACACAAACTGTTCCTTCTTTCTTTAACTTTTCTTTTTGCAATAACTTTTGCATTCATACAAGAACAGCTGCAAGGTCTACTTTTTCTTTTTTTTTTTAAGGGACAGAGGGTGGGTGGTGGAACAACTATTTTTTAATTTATATATTTCTGGTAGCTTTTATAGTCGTAATATACATAATTATGTACAACAAAAGGTTTAAATAGTTTGCTTGTTTTATTTCTATTCATAAAATAAAATGTTTTTAATATGTATTAGTAAATGAAGAAAATGAGCAATTTGCCCTGAAAGTCAGGCATGGAAAACTAAATCTGCAGCAAGCACTAAGTTTTGTGTTTAATTAGACTGTAGAGTGAACAGTTTTATTACCTGGTATCTTTCATTTCTGTTACATTCACAATTATTTATGAAATAAATTTTAAAAAAGGGATAAGAAACTGCACTATACCGAAATTACACATTTCACCTAAAACATGGTCTCATAATAAATTAAGTTTTAACATGTTTATTTTTAAACGAATTCATTTAAAAATATCAATATTTACACTCACTTCATCAAGATTCTCAAACTGATTGTTTTCTGATTGTGCCATGGTTGTGTATATTGAACTGCAGCAGAGTTTGATCCAGAAATATTAAACACTGAAAAATAGAGAAATCTGAGGATGAAACATAAAAAAGGCTGGTAATTTTAACGGATATCAGCTTAAAAAAGAATCAGAGATATCTTAATACATATGTTTCAAAACAATCTGGTAGCTGGCTCATCTTTGTCTGATTGCAAATACTGAATCAATCATAAATTGACTTTCAAAACCAATCCAGTGTTAAATTACTTCATTCCATAAAATAGTTAGAAGTCATGTAGGCCTAATGAATGACAACAAAAAAATTGAAATTCAATGAAGAAAAGACTGATAATATAATAATAATGTTGTAAATAAAATTCCAACTATTTCTCTGCAAATAAACGCCATCACTGCAGATGCAGTGGAAAAAGTAAACGACCTTGCTGGCACTAGATCTATTGACATAAATCTTTCCAAGTCATTTTTCATCAGTTCTCTGTGCACAAATTCGTATGTACTAAATCTATAGGCTATTAGATATAATTTCTATCAAGATTAAGATATAGAATTTAAATTAATATTTCACGATTTTAGAGCTATAAACAGTGTTAGATCTAGATTCTAGATTTCTACTTACAATCTTTAGAAAATATAAACCTATGAACGAAGGACTATCCAAGTACTCTGCATCAACATGATCAAGGATCTAGGTGGTTTTATTATCTAGAACAGTCTAGAATCTAATCACATATTTATGTCAATTGTTCTTTTTATTATCTTTTCGTGTCACACGATGTACGGCTGTACCAATCATAAGAGCCATCCAGGCCACGGTTCACGTTAACAATAATGATGAACAGTAGGCTTGTTCTATTATCATTGAAATTAAGCTTCATCTATCTAGAACAGTTTTTATCGCTTTTTCATCCAAAACCGAAAGTAAAAGTGTACATGTATACTTTTTTTCGTAATAGAGTGGTTTCCCTTGCTATGAGCTCTTCATCGAAGGCGCTGAGAAGAAAAGATTAATGCTGCTGTACACATTTTATTTGTTTATTTTTGTTTATCTTTATCGCCTCAAAACTAAATAAATTGATACACATTGTATGGTAATCATCACAGAGGTGTGGGTCTAGGAGATCAAAGACCTTTCCTGGGCACCGGTTGGAATGACACCCATTTTATCATTATAGTGCAAGCTAATGAAGTTTGGTGTTGTTTTTGTAATTATTTTTTGGGTGTTTTTTTTTTTTTTACCCTGACCACAAACCCAATTATAGATAGACCCGAGTCTAGGTTGGGTCGTTGTTGTTGACCTTCAGTATGTCTTGACACCATTCCACTTAAAAACATGGGCAACTTTAAAAGTTTCCGAAAGTTGTGTGCGCGGTTTGCTAAATGGTGACGGGGTGTTTTGTTTTGTTTTGTTTTGTTTTGTTTTTATTTTTTTTTGGGGGGGGGTAAGAGAGAGAGAGAGAGAGAGAGAGACAGAGACAGAGAGAGAGAGAGAGAGAGAGAGAGAGAGAGAGAGAGAGAGAGAGAGAGAGAGAGAGAGAGACAGACAGACAGACAGACAGACAGACAGACAGACAGACAGACAGACAGACAGACAGACAGACAGACAGACAGAGACTGAGAGGGGGGGGGAGACATACAGACAGAAAGACATACTAACATGACCCATATAGACACACAAACAGAAACACTGAAATAGACACACATTAAAGAAAAGAGACTGGCAGAAAGAGAGAGAGAGAGAGCGCTCTAGGAAACGAGAAGGGTGGGGACTATAATAGACTGTGGTAGTCAGCGGTCAGTCTATAGTAGCGGTCACTGCGCAGTCGAAAACGTGATGCGGCCACTGAGCACGCCTGGTGTGACTAGTGACTGGTGACCATTGGCTAATGAACCACGCCTGGTGTGACTAGTGACTGGTGACCATTGGCTAATGAACCATGCCAGTGACTAGTGACTGGTGACCATTGGCTAATGAACCACGCCAGTGACTAGTGACTGGTGACCATTGGCTAATGAACCATGCCAGTGACTAGTGACTGGTGACCATTGGCTAATGAACCATGCCAGTGACTAGTGACTGGTGACCATTGGCTAATGAACCATACCAGTGACCAGAGTTATCTACCTGCTCGATCTACAGAAATTCTTCTTTGCCTAATGGACGCAGATTTAGCTCTAAACCTGAGTCATACAAGCAGATCGATTTGTTTATAATCATAGGCTGTGTAACAAATATTATTAAGATCTATGAACTGATCCTATGGGAACCAAGACACAGAAAAAGAAGTGTGTGTGGACAGCAGCGTACATATTTATATGAAATATTGCGTGAGGTTCGAATCTAAGTCGGTGACATGCCGCCCCTAAACGTTTTGCGTGAGACAGTGAAGCAGCTGCCTTCTACTTTAGTGGGACTCGAACGCCGGACCCCCATCATCGAACCACCACGCTCTATACCAAGAGACACCAAACCTGATTCTCCCTCTCTTTGTGTCTCTCTCTACCCCTCTCTCCCTCTCTATTTCTATCCATCTACCTATCTATCTGTCTGTCTGTCTGTCTATGTATCTATTTATCTATCTATCTATCTATCTATCTATCTATCTATCTATCTATCTATCTATCTATCTATCTATCT
>RQTK01000052.1:24829-44331 GCA_003991915.1 Elysia chlorotica | reverse complement strand
CCCCCCCCCCCCCCCCCAGACTGATGGACGTGTACACGAGCTGCCTGACGCGCAGTCTGAGCTCCTGCTCCGAGGACAGCTACTCACGCCTGGCCGAGACAGTACTCACGCTCAGAGGCGACATCCACAACACATACAACTGTGAGCTTCTTTCTTTGGTTGTTTGATGTTGTTGTTGTTGTTGTTGTTGTTGTTGTTGTTGTTGTTGTTGCTGTTGTTGTTGTTGTTGTTGTTGTTGTTGTTGCTGTTGTTGGTGTTGTTGTTGTTGTTGCTTAGCGTTCCACGTAAGCACCATGGAAGTCTTAATGTAGACATATGTCAAGATGAAGGTCTGACAATTTTATGTGCTAGCCCACAGAGACAGCGCAGGGATACCTTGACTCATGTCTCAGCCGGTTACATTATTCTGACATCACCCATCCCAATGGAAAAAACACGACCACCAGAGCGAAGCTCGAACCCGAACCTGCTGCTTCCACAGCCAACGCTCTTATCTGACTTGTGGGCTCTGCAAAGTAGAAATTGAATTTCAAGGTGGTGTCAATTTCTATCCTTCCAAGCTGAGGGAAACAAAGATTATTCAAAGATAAACCAATGCTCAAATGTTATAATAGAGGAACACTTTTGGTCAAATCATCAGATCCATTTGTTGCAGGTCTTGTTCTACCTTTCCTCCACCTTCTATGTCTATTCATATCAGGTATCGAGGCGAACAAAAACATACCATTTGGGGACAACACCAATAGCAATAGCAACACCGGAAGCAGTAGCAACACCGGGTCTAGCGGAAGCGGAAGCGGAAGTCAAACTGGGTCAACTGGTGGCTCCTCGGATACCGGATCAGCCAGCAACTCTGGGACTGGAGGTTCAAATCCTAGCAACACCCAGCACAGCGGTGAAACAGACGGTGCTCATGGAGGAGAGATGGGAGGCACCGGAACAGGAGAAGACAACCACTCAGCCGGAAGCGGAAATGACGACACAAGCTCAAGTTCGGCCACCAACAATAATTCCAACCAATCAGGGGCAGGGGCGACGGGTCGAAGCACCGAAAACGGAGCAAGTGAGTCTTGCTAAGTCTTAGTTTTTTGTTGTTGTTGTTTGTTTTTGTTGTTGTTTGTTTTTGCTTGCTTTTTTTTTTTTTTTGATGTTTTTTGATATGTGGGTGGGGGGGGAGGTTAAGGAAGAAAAAAAATTGCATGGATTCATTATACGCTCGGACATAATTATAATAGATTTATAGGAACTTCAGTAATCCATGAACTTGTTGAAAAACAATAGGTATAAACAATGACTTTAATTATTACAGTGAAGTGAATAAGGTGGTGGGGCGAATGGAACCTCTTCATAAACAAATAATTATTATTGACGTTTTACGAAAACAAACTAATCACGCTCATGGCACATTTTTGTCGAACAGTAAAAACAAACAAACACTATTTCTGATTCAAAAGTAGTTCATCATTACGCTGTACACTTTAGTCCATAGAAAGGTTGTTCTTAAATGTACTACCCCTAGACTATCCGCGTCTATTAACACGTGCACCTCTCTTTTTATTCCTCTCACTCTGTCTTTCCCCCTCTCTCTCTATCTCTCTCTCTCTCTCTCTCTCTCTCTCTCTCTCTCTCTCTATCTCTCTCTAGTCCTCTATATGTGGGAGCGTGGTAGCACTGACGTTAGATCGTCGTCTTTCTAAGCAGTGGGTCCGAGTTCGAGCCCCGTTGTGGCTACAACGTTTCACCCTGCTAGAAGGCCACTAGTTGACTTGATTTTAGTATAAAGTGACCAGTCAAATCGCGACTATCCCGCCCCTTCGCGATCTGGTCTATTTGCTAACTTCAAGAAACCAAGCTTTACTTTAAAACTGTTCCTCCACAGATGCAAACCGCCAAGAATTTGTGGCTCTGACCTTGACTTTGATCTTGTCTGCGGTTCTGGCCTTGAGAATGACGTAACCAGCTTTGGAGAGTGGAAACAGGCAGCATTTACCACAGAGAAACAGCCCTAGTGTAGTAAGTGCAAGAACGAAATAGATTCAGTCGCCCGACAACGGCATGTAAACACAGTTTTAGTCGGGCGCCTATACCTACTTCCTCGTTGCACTTACTAAACTCTAGTCTCTGTGTAATTATATAGCAATGTATTAAAGAATTTAACCGACTTTTTTTTCTCTAATAAACTCAAATGAAAACCAATTTATGTTTGTTTAATTCTTGAATGTACGGTATGTGTGAATTCAGCCGACTTTCGTGCCTACCAAGATGAATGTCTAATGTTTATTTGTTTGCGTATCTGTCTGTCTTTATGTCTGATAGAAATCATATCAGAAACCAAAAAAATGTTGAATATTTTTAGGCTACGTTACTCATTCGACACAAATGTTGGTTTATGACTTCAGACCATATTTGCTGTAAGCTGAAAACAGAGTTCTTGTCTTCGTGTACAGGCTACATATTAGACCAATTGTCTACGTTGGTAAGGAGCTTTTTGATGAGGGAAAGGCTTGATACCTATACTTCCAAAATATAACAGACTAAATCACCGAAGTAGAGACAATTTCGCTATGAGAGCAACATTTTGGTATATCATTAAACATGTTTTGGCAGAGGCAGAGGCAGACGACCTACTACATGTACTTCGAGAAAAAAATCAATATTAAAATGGTGTAACACAGTCAAGATGTTTTACACCTTTATGTTATTAAGCTGAACAACAACAAAAAATACAACTTAATTATCATTCCTTCCTAAATTTGTAATTCCTTTTTAGAGACAAATTACTGTTAAACTTGGATTGGCCAATAATGTTTTCCATTTACTCAATTCGGTGATATAGTACATTTTCGCCTATATAGTGTGACGGTATCTTTGTCCTTGTGTATGTGTGTGTGTGTGTGTGTGTGTGTGTGTGTGTGTGGATAGACAAAGAGGAGGGTGATAGAGGGAGAGAGTGAGAGACAGAGGGGGGAAGAAAGAGAGCGAAGGCAGCAAAGAGAGGGGAGAGAGACAGAGAGAGGGCGAAAAAGATAGAGAGGGAAAGAAAGAGAGAGATGGAGAGAGAGAGAGAGAGAGAGAGAGAGAGAGAGAGAGAGAGAGAGAGAGAGAGAGGAAGAGAGAGAGAGAGAGAGAGAGAGAGAGAGAGAGAGAGAGAGAGGGGGGGGGTCTATTTTGCAAAACATAAAGCGAAAGATAACTTCTGACGGTCTATTACATGACGGCATATTCGGGAATGATGTCCCTTTGTGTTTCTATGACCTGTCGGAACAACCCGATTGTTTACAAATGGCTGACTAGGGCCCATGCAGTTAAGCTGTACAGCCTTAAACTTTATAAAATGGACAAATTTTACTTTTTGACCTAGAAACTCATGATATAGTTTAGGCAAACATGCAGCTAAATATTAAATGCATGGTGTTCAATCTAGGTAGTAATAATTTAGATCTAAACTTTAGATTTTAGATCTATATCTAGCGATACAATTTCTATTGGTAGGCTATAGGCCTGTTAATTAATATATTCTAGATCTATGTAGAGGGTCCCTTTTAGAGCATAACGAAATAATAATTAAAATCAATGTGTTGTAGATATAATTCTAGATCCAACCCATTTGCAATAGAATCCAAGATTTAGACAGTAATACAATTTCAGAAGTCAGTTTTTTTCTTTAATTAAAACTATTGAGTAGGTCCCTACCAAAATATATATATCTAGACAAATCCTGTCTTGATATAATCAAAGCTGACCTCATAGAAGAGGCATACTAAAATCATGTCGATGCGAACAAGAATTCGGGGCATGACAGCATGGGTGAATCTCCGTCTGATGCCGTACAACCAGCTCATGTCCAATGTTCTGATGGATCTTCTCTCCGGCACTGGCATGAAATATTTGGTGGAAAGCATCACAGGCAGAGACATCCGGAGGCTGGACAGCATGGATGGGTAAGTCTTTTGTTTCTGTTTCCTTTGAATTATTATGGGAGCAACCATGATGGATAAAACATAAGGTTACATTTCCTTAGAATTCATGGTGAAAATTGTTCCTAGTTTTAAAGGCTAAAAGGCATAAGCACTTATCTTGTGAGGGTTTTTTTAAGTTATGGAATTGCCTTTTTTTCTTGTTCCCGCTCAACTTAATAAAACAAGCTATTTCCCCCGAAGTCTCAAAGTACCATACATTTCCTCAAAGTTCACTTTAAATTATGTACTGTGAAGCTAAAACTGATTTTTTTTTCTCCCTTTTTTCAATCCTTTACCTTTCAAATCTAAATTTATTTTGACTTTTACCTGTATACCACCAATGTAATTTCTATCTTGGAAACAGTTCCTCTCCACATTAATTTTTACCTACCACAATTTCGCCTGCAACTTCCTGTATTGTATTGACTTTCAAACTTCCTGATGTTAGACTCTCCCAGCAGCAGCTGCAGACGCGCGTGGAGTGGGTTGTGGAGGAACTCAAGAACTGCGAAGTTTTGCCCACAGACGTCTACGTGGATCCCAGAATGTTTGCCATGAGGAGTGCTGATCATGTAGGGACAGTCTGCTTTCCTCTTCATTGCTTCTTTACTTTGTACTGCAGAATTTAACATAGGCCTATAGATTGGTTTCTTTTTTCACAATCATTATTTCAAACATAATAGTTATTGTATTGACTTTCAAACAAAGTCATTCTTTTTCCTATTTTAAGGCAACCAAGGACTCGGAAAAGATCCAATGCAGCATTTCATTTTTTTTCTTTACGAGTATATATACCTTTATTTTTGTATTTTGCTTTAATGATGAACGAATATTCAATGTTTCATTTGTACATAACATAACATGCAGTAGGAAATTTTAGATATCCAGATAAAAAGTAAGAAAAAAAAACTAAACACTTCTCTCAGACAAATAATTTCTGTATTTAATGTGAGCTATAATAACAATTACTTTCTTTAATATTACAACCTGCTTGTTATCTCTGTATACTGCATTTGAGTGATAGGGAATTGTTTTATATGTAATCCATCCATCAAGAATCAAGGTAGATTCATCATTGTTTAGTAGTCTAGCTTCTTATATCTCTTTTTCTTTATTTCTGTCTGTTATCAGTTGCCTTGATGTTAAAATTGAAAGGGGTTTCTTTCCTCTTTGTGTAATTCTTTGTACGTTTTGTTAGCAATCTCCCTCTAATATTGTTATTTAAAATCTTTAATAATGTAAGTCACATACATTGTCTTCTAAATTTCGACATACTTGCTGTGTGACAGGTGTTTGATCTCATGTGGAGACTAATCAGCCACGACGCGTGGTTTCTGTGGGAGCGAGTCGAGTACTTACAGCACGAAGACCAGGACGTCATCACACAGGTGCCTTTCAAGGTCAGTGCGGCAAAGTCTCATTATTATTAATATTTCTTTAGATTTTTTAGATTATTTATTATTATTATATTATTATTATTTTACTATCATTGTTGTTGGTTTTATGCCTATTCTTAAAGTTTTTTTTTGTGAGTTTGTACCCCCTCCCCGCCATGGACATACCTCCACCCAGAACAAAGCAAAGAAATCGCTTTTGTCTGGGTTTGGAGCCTCAGCAACGATGGATGATTATGATGATGTGAGATTTTCTTCTTTAGATCTGATCTAATATTTGATAATATCAAGATACAATTGATCGTAATTTTCAGAATCTTTTATTATTAATGCAGATTATAAATGCAGAATTAAACAGTCATTAAAAACATAATAATTGTTTGAAAAAAATCAAGATATAAAATTAATATTCATATTAATAATCATTGATTGAGTAAAGGAAAACCTTTGAGGTGTTTTTGCAACTTACAAAATCTCCTTGTATCACTGCAGGAGTTGGTGGATGCTAACTGGGTGAAGTTCCCTAAGTCGGACTTCATGAAAAATTTCAAGAAGAAGAAGATCGAGCCCGGCAGCTACCCACCCCCAGACGCATGTATCCTGGAGATGGTGAACGCTCAGCTTAAGGTTGGAGGCTCTTAGCATTTGTTCACTTGTTTTCATTTAGGTGTTATCAACGTTAGAGTATATTGAAATTGTATTTAATTATAGGGTTATAGGCTGTTTAAGACAATTCTGAAGATGGTGAACACCCAATTCAAGGATTGATGCCCTCAGCATTTAGTTGCTGGGTTTCATTTTGTGGCCATCAAATATAATTCAAGGGCATTGAAATCCAACAGCTGTATATAACCAAATTTATAACCTATTGAAAAGACAATGCTTGAGATGGTAAAAGCACATTTTTAAGATATTACTGGAGTCGGGTAACCGCCCAACTCCAAGTTTGACACCTACAGATTTAAGTCTCTTGTTTTCATGTTGTCATATTCAATTTTATAGTGTATTGAAGCTCAATACCTGTTGATAATTAGCAACAATAACTACAAAAAATTATATTGCATGTTTTTTCCCTACCAGATTTATTTATATGTAAAATGTATGATATTGTGAATGATTAGAAGAAAACATTATTATTATTTTCTCCTTTCTTCTCTTTCTGATAATCAATTTGTCAATATTCATTTAAAGATAATATGTTTTTTCTATAATTTTTTCCCCCTGCCTTTGATTTTTTTTTCTTAAAGCTTTTAAAATTATCTTCAATCGTTTGATCTACAGAAAACAAATGAGGGAAGGAATCTGTTTTGCTATGTGAGTTGACTCGAGTCATATTTGGATTTAGAAAAGGTTTATATTTCAGCCTTAAATAAAGTAAACTGCACAAACATATATTTTATATAGTTATTATTTAGCTGAAATTCAAGTGTTTTGATTTTCAAAAGTTAAGTTTAATGTACAGATATGATATAATTATGTGTAGTAGAATTTGAAATCAAATGTGGATCAAAAGGTGACTACTTTCTTCTAGTAGTGATTTTACTTGCATATTATCTTTCTTCAAATTATACTGTGTTTAAAAATAGGAAAATACTGTACAACATTTTGTTTTCCATCACGCTTAATTATCTGATGTGGTCTGAGTAGGGTAAACCCACAGATAAATTATTGTACAATACAGTTTGTCCTATTTTCTTTGACACAGAATTGGGTAAGCAAGAGTTAGGGTTCTGATTTTTCTTGACAAACAACATTGTAATGTGTATTACCATTATTCTCCTTGCCGCTATATTGGTGTCAAAGTTATTTCATTTTTTTACCTGCTTTTCAGAGCTTGGATGATCTTGTAGATAGCCGTGTGTTGTGCGCTCTCGTCAACTCGTTTGTGCCCAACATGTTTACCACAGATCTGCTGCTAAATGACAGGTGAGAGATACTTTAATGACCAACTGGTGTAATTTCTGAGAAGTTTGCAGTGAAATATCATGTCACGTCTCCCTTTTATTGTGCTTTTCCTGTACATTCTGAAAATTTACTTCAGTCTTTTATTCGTTCACAAGTTTCTTCTTGGTCTTCCTGTGCCTCTTGTCCCCACTACTCTCCCTCTTCCTCTTCCTCCTTCCCCCCCCCCCCCTTATTAATCATTTACAAAGAAAATAATGGTGTTTCGGGTGGCAAAAATATCTCAGCTTTCTTGTTTCGATATTTTGCAATAAAATAGGCCTTACTCTCTGTGGCAGACATACTTTTTTGTTTGTTATCTTCTCCCGCCAACTTATTCAGCCCATGTGACAATATTTCCAAATTCAAACACGGCTAAATGCCTTTGATATATCTGCTTTTTTTTAATTGTACCATTTATGAAAATTTGATATGATAGTAAATCTAAAACTGCTTACAAACTGGAGGGTGAGGTATTGTTTTAAATCAAGCAACTCTCTTGTTTTCTGATTAGTAAAAACTTAAGATTTTGAAACATTTGGTAGTTTTCCAGGTTAGATCATATATGGCGGCTCAACTTTCTTGGTGTTTCCTTTTTTTTTTTTATAGGTGGACCATAAATTTAGCGCTTCGATCTGCGGAGAAGATGTTTTATGCTGAGACTCCGTTTGATTCAGAAGATCTGGTGGAAGTGAGTGATAGTATACGTTTTCTAACGTACATGGGGGAAAATCCCTATTGTACTTGTGTGTCTGGTTCACCAAATGTAAATTCTCAACACTTGAAAACTATTTAGGCCCAAAATATCTCTGCAGGTAGGAATTTTATCCTGGACAATAATTTTTATTCCTTTAATTTGATTAGTTTCATTCTTGTGATGTGACCCCTCAACTACACTGTTGTATTCTAATATTGTTTTAAATTATTTATGGGAAATGCTTCAGCATTTTTTCTGAAAACTACCAGGACACCTTAAATTTACTATGAAAAAAAATACTGTGTAAAAGTTTTGTCTTTTGTGAGTGGAATTGTATCCCCTCTCCCCTGCCATGGACATACCTCCATTTACCCATAATCACCTCTATCTCAGGAAATAAACCCCTTCATTCTCTCTCTCTACAGGCTGACGGAATGGCCGTTGCTTCATACTTTACTTTTTTCTTCATGGTGGCTTACAAGTATCGCCAATGCAAGATTGTTGTCGAAAGAATTGTGAGTTAACAACATCAAGTCTTAAAATGTATCAAAATTGAGACAAAATTGCATATCCAATAGTCTGTGTTTACTTCATCAAATGTCTATAAGTAAAGAAAGATTAAGATTGTATTACTGTGCTTACATAACTTTTTACACCAGTTTTTCTAAGAGCTCAGATGTTACATCTATCCCCGAGAGAGTTTTTTCAATTCATAAATCTAGTGCCATTAATATAGTGCTCCCAATTTTTTTTATCTTTGAGCTATTAACATAGCAACTTGAGTTCTTGTCTTAATGCTGTAATTTATGTAATGCTTTAAGTTCTTCACCCTCTGACTGCCTTTCAGGACTGGATCGGTCGGCTGATCCGAGAGTGTAACCACGAGTTAGAGAAGTTCCCTCCCATTGTGTCCAACATGCAAGAGTTGTCTCGCCGCAAGGAACTCAAGTCGGAGATCGAGAAACACAAAGAGGGTCAGGAACTACTAACATTTTTTATATTTTAGCCTTTCTTGCCTTTTATCTTGGAGTAATTTACACCCTGTACGTTTTGTATAAATTCTACTGCAAGAGAATCAGTTTAGTCTGATTGTCGTACTGGTCAGAAGATTTTAAACCGACTGTCTATATTTGTGCACATCCAAATATGGAATACTGACTGATTGTCTTCCAATGTTTATTTGTGTAGAAAAAAAAAATGAATGTAGGTGGTCTATGTGTGAGTGATTAAGTGAGCTCTTTGATTAGGAATTTAGTATTGTAAACTGCTTTGATATTCTTTTTGAGAAAGCTCTATATACAGTAAGAAGAATGTTTTTAAGTTATTTAATTTTAGAAAAATGATATTTAGCTTATACGTTATACTTCAAAGTCTTTGGTAAGTATTGTATTTCAATAACTAAAATAACTTTTCTGCATATCATTCTGACCCACAGAGATTGAGAAAATGGTGCGCCGATTTGACGTTGAATATTGCAGACGTTGGGTTGAACATGTGCAGGAGACACAACTGGAGGTAGGCTTATCTACCTTGCTGTCCATTGCTTTGTGTCTCTCCATTCAAAATGACAGTGCTCAAGTTTTTAGAAAGCCAGTTTTTAGAAAGCCATATGGCGTCATTAGTTATAAAGTGGCAGAAAATCACAAGTAATAGGAATGTAATTTGAACAAGAGTTATGTAACTTTTCCGGAAGACACAAGTTTTACTCGAGGTTTTAGTTGACTCAGCAAGTACTAATGTCTTAAGACGTGTCAGTGATTCTAAATGGTGCGTCTTTTTCTAGTCTTTAAAAGACAAGATAAAATGCACCAAAGGAAAAGTGTTTACTACATAATGACACTATGATGCTTCTGTTTGCCGAACATGAAAGAGAGGGATGATATTAAATTTTTGTGATTTCTTTCAAAATGTCCCTATTGCAGTCTCAATAAAAAAAAATTTTTTTAAATGGGGAGCATGCCCCAGAATCCTGCTAGGAAAGATCTGTCTGTGGTTTGAGATACCTCAAAACAAAGTTGAGTAAAGATAATTGTGGGCAATTCTCACGGCTCTATGTCCTGCCTCTCACAGGTGAGGCGATATATCCAGGAGAGCATCCGCAACAGATTCGATTCCGTGACCATTCCGAGGAACATCACCATCAACGACCTCTGCCTGTCTTACGTCATCAACCTCGTGAGTTTGGCATTCTTTGTGAGCGATTTGCAGTCAGTGTTTGACAAAGACAAACGCGCATTGTTTTGGATTTTACCTTATTAAAGAGATTTTTTCTTAAATGAGATCAACTGAAAATAGTTTTGCATCCAGATTATTTACCCATAAACTTCATGTCATTTCAATATTACACAAAATGTTTTCTTTTTGTGTGTGTTTCGTTTTGCATCTTGTATTCGTTTTGCAGTGAATCTTTGTAAATCAAAAAGCGTATGATGTTCAGTTGTTAAGACACCTGTCGTGTTTATGAGACTAAGAATGGTTTCTTGTAGAAGCTTTTTTTCTAGTTTGTATCCTAGGTTCCCAGGAGGGTTATGCAAGACATTCTGGACTTTTCTGGCACAAGCCACTGAAATAAGCTAAAGCCTTCTGATAATAGAAAACGTCTCTTTATTGATCTGTTTCTTATGCGAATAAAAATGACTATCTTTGGTTTTAGGAAGGATAAATTAAGATTTTTTTTTCAACGTCTTTCAGTGCTTTTTGTTGTTGTTGTCAGCACACGTTAACAACCTGTGCCTGAACCACCATGACTTAATCACAAATAATAATTGTATGTTCTCCTGTCTCTCCACAGAGCCTGACCAACGGGTCTGGGTTCTACCTGTCTGACTCTAGAGAGATGCTCACCGAGGGAAGACGACTCGTGCTCAAAAACAAAGAGTCCGGGGAGTTCCTCGATGACTTCTCCTCCAAGAATAAAGGTCTGTCATCTTATCAGGAATGAAATTTCATCATATTATATAATGAATTATTATTTTACATGTTTTAAAAACATAACGCTAAGGTGAACTCCGATTCTTGCTTACTTTTGAGTCTGCCATTATTAATAAGACAAAGAAGTAAAGCATGTTTACAGATAGAAAAAATAAAACATAAACAGAATTTTACTCATGTGTTTTCCACTTCGCTCACTTGGCCGCAGTGTCTATCAAGACGATTCTGGGTCTGCCAAAAACAGATGCTGTGGAGATAAACCCTGTGCACTATCCGCAGTATGAGGTGAGTTCAAAACTCAACACCTTCATTACACTGGATGAAAGGAAGGGTCAATCTTTAGGCGGAGAAAACCAAAGCAGTCTCCTTGTTAAACGTTTTCTAGGCCACAATAAAGTTCTAAATAGCAACAAGAGCTAAAGCAAGATACAGGTGTGTATATCTTAATATCTTGACCTGTCACATTGCACTCACTAAACTCAACCAGTATAAAAAATATGCTGCAGCCAGTCTGGGAGTCAAATCTCAGACCTCTATCATTGGAGGCCCAAGCTTTAACCCCAGCGCCATCACATTCCTCAAGGGATTATTTTAAGTGTATATATAATTGATGTGGGATCAGGTTAAATTGTTACTGTCAAAATGTTCTGGGCCTTACTCTTATAAAAATAAGTTGTGTTTTTTTTTGGTGTAGAAATAAATGAGCAGAGGAGAGGAGTGATGCTATAGCTGAACATGTTTGGGTTTGATAGGGAAGTGCTGGAATAAAAATTGGGAACTCACCCTGGCATTACTGGAGTTTCATTGATTATTTGATTGTTGTTTTTCCGCTGTCCCTCCCATCAAACAGTTTTACTACGAGGCGCCCAGTCGGAACAAGCACCTGAAGGCGGGGACCGTGTTCCTGTACCAGGTGTTCCCCGGCAACTACACCAACTGGCAGCGCACGTTCATCCGCGCCGCGCGGGAGAACCAGATGGAGACGGTGGAGAAAATGATCACGTTTTTCAGGAGTAGCTCCGATTTCATCAACGCGAAGGAACCGAAAACCGGGCACACAGCTCTGCATCACGCGGCGCGACACGGACATTTTGTAAGGACGGGGGGCAGCCTGGTTTACTGGGATGATTTTCATAGGCTCTTTAGGGAAGTCCAAACTTTATAAAAAATAGAAATTGATATTTATAAAAATGTGACACCTATTGAATAAAAGAAACAAAATTAAACAATTTTCGAAAACATATTTTTCTCTATGAAAAGTGCATGTTTGACAACCAAAAACTATGTTTAGAAACCTTGAGGGACAAAATCTGACAAATTGGTATTTTTTCTAAATTGTAGGATTGCTTCTAGTACCTACTGAACATAAGCCCAGCACTCTATGACTTGAGTCAGCTGGCCTAAGTACATTGAGGATGGAGGTAGCCTTGGCTGGTGTTAAATGGTTTAAGTGGTAGAGCTCTGGGCTTCTTTTTTGGGTCTCTATACAGTCAAGCAAATTTACTTGTCGGAATTTGTCTGGTTGGTACGTATTAGTTTAATGTTATTTGCTGTGACAAGGGGCTCTGAAATTGGCTTATTGCCACACCAAACAAGCTTTCAGCTGATGAAGAGGTTCTGGTTTTTTTTTAGGTATTGTCCATTTCATTTTTGTTGTTTTAAGGCTGCTTATTTAAAACAAACTACAATGTTGTTTTTTTATTTTTATTTTCGCAGCCCCACTCAATCAGCAGCTGCAAACAGCGGGGAAAGTTTGTTAGTTGGTGGGTTTCTTAGTGTCCAAATCTATATGACGCTATTAATATTATTATTATTATTATTATTATTATTATTATTATTATTATTATTATTATTATTATTATTATTATCATTATTATTACTATTATCAGCTGCTGATTGAGTGGGGCTGTGACATGCACTGCAAGAACGCCAAGAAGCTCACGCCGCTTGAGGCCGTCAAGAACGACGAGTTCAGACAGTTCCTGGCTAGTACGAGATTTTTGTTGTTCTTTAGACGCAAGTTTCAAATTGAAGTACTTAAATTGTTCCCAGAAATGGAATTGAAAGTATGCTGTTAGAGATAGGCAGATTTCTCCGAAACAAAGTTTGTTTTTAGACAATTTTTGGCTGCTATGTGATTTCTTTACTGGTATCTCGCTAGTTGTTTTTTCAGCGGAAAGCTGATAAAGTAAAAACATTGGAACTGGAAAAAATGTTTCTTTTAAGCGAGATATATCTTCATTCGGTTCAAAGTTACTTTAATAAAAATAGATAAAAAGTAAAGTGAGGAAAATGTTGATTCTAAAGGTTTTTATTTTAAGTACATTGCGTTGTATTTTACTCGCCAATATGGCATGATGACCAACAGTTATTCTCAGAAACCGTGATCTCAAGTGTGTCATGAGGGAAAGCATCCTTTCTAAGATAGAATACTTGATTTGTTTTTGTTTAAGTTGCTGTATGAGGGAAGCTAACGACTAGTATACCGTCTCAAATCTTTAAAAAGGGCATCCTATTAATTTTTCTTTCACGTTTTCCATCAGACCTGTACGAGCATTACTCAAACATCGTGCCGCAGATCATGAAGGGAGATAAGTCTGTGATGGAGAAAGTTTTAACCGATCACAGCACGGGCCAGAGAGAGTTCTGCTGTCTCAGAAGCAGGTATTGGATGGTGCTGATGATGGTGATGATGGTGATGGTGATGATGGTGGTGATGATGATGATGGTGATGATGGTGGTGATGATGATGATGATGATGATGATGATGATGATGATGATGATGATGATGATGATGATGATGATGATGATGATGATGATAATAATGATAATGGTGGTGGTGATGATGATGATGATGATGATGATGATGATGATGATGATGATGATGATGATGATGATGATGATGATAATAATGATAATGGTGGTGGTGATGGTGGTGATGATGATGATGATGATGATGATCGACCACAGCATATGGAAAGATAATTCTGCTGCCCCAGAGTAGGAATTTGATGAAGCAGTTGGTGTTGCATTTTCTTTGATGATGCTTGAAAAGGATGATAGCTATGATGATAATGATGATGATGTTGATGCTTATTATATGATGATGATGATGATGTTGAGGATGATTATTATTATTAGCCCAGACAATAGATCACTTGATACACGAGATTTTATATTATTATTATTATTATTATTATTATTATTGTTATTATTATTATTATTATTATNATTTTGATGACGACAATGATGTTGATAAAAATGATGGAGATGATGATGATTATGATGATGATTATTGTTGATGATTATTCTTATGGTGATGATGTTGTCGACAATGGCAATGATAGGATCCTGATAGTACTTAATTGCCTGACTTCGCCCCTTACTGGTGTCTGTATGATGTGAACTCCGACAGAAGTCCTGGCATCTCGCCCTGTCTCTGGGTGGCAGTATCATGCAGACTTGGCAGACATTAACTCCCTGACCACCCTCCTCCCCCCAGGTGTATCAACGGCTCCACGCTGCTGCACACGGCCTGTTACTATGGTTACCAGGAGATTGTTAAAGACCTGCTCCAGATGAGGGTGGACGTGAATCTCCAGGACTACAAGGGGGCGTCGCCCCTACACCGCGCCAAGGACCATCAGACCATGCTGGTGGGTGGGAGAGGGAGGGAGAGAGAGAGATAGAGGAAGGAGAGAGAGAGATAGGGAGAAAGAGAGAGAGAGAGGGAGAGAGAGAGAGAAGACAGACAGACGGAAACTGAGGTATAGAAGGTGACACAGAGAGAAAGAGAGAGAGAGGAAGAGAGAGAGAGAGAGAGAGAGAGAGAGAGAGAGAGAGAGAGAGGAGAGAGAGAGAGAGAGAGAGAGAGAGAGAGAGAGAGAGAGAGAGAGAGAGAGAGAGAGAGAGAGAGAGAGAGAGAGAGAGAGAGAGAGAGAGAGAGAGAGAGAGAGAGAGAGAGGTGGGTCTTTAGCTGAAATTTGATTGGTCCTAATTCGCCACTTGCAAAAAAATATATAAATATCCTTAGCCTGCAAAATTATGGGTTTGCATTTTTAATAGAGAACTATAACACATAATGCTTGCTGAATTATAACCTATGTATACAAGAAAAGAATGTTTTCCGAAACGAATGATAAACTTTATCTCATTCTTGTTTTTTACCAACTTTGACTGTCAGATTCTGCTGGAGAACGGAGCAAACATCGGAGCCGAGGATGCGGAGGGGAATACGTGCCTGCACGTCAAGTGTTACGGCGAGATCGAGAAACCCTCGGAGCTTGACTGCATCGAACTGCTGCTGGCCAGGGAGGCAAATCCAGTCAAGCGGAACAACCGGGTTTGTTGGTGTTTGATAGTGGGTGGTGTGTTCCTATGATGATAATAATGATAATGATAATGATAATGATAATAATAATATTAATTATAATAATAATAGCAGTAGTAATAATGATAATAGTAATAATAATAATGACAATAACAAATCCTAATCAAACACCCCCCCCCCCCAGGGCCTGCTCCCCATCCACTGCTGTGCCATGCAGGGCCGGATCGACGCCATGCGTCTGCTGCTCGACTACGACAAGGACGACGCGATCCTCAAGGCGCTGAACAACGAGTCGGACCGGAACCCACCGAGCCTGCTGCACCTGGCCATCGCCAACGACTTCCTCGACTGCGCGGAGTGGTCAGTTTGCCAGCCTGTAGACTTTTTACTAGAACACACGGTCACTGTGCTGAGTAACTGTGGGCTACGTATAAAAACAAAACAACAACAAAAAATGTGTTATTTTAATATTTCTGCTTCAAAAAGGACACAAGATTCTAATAAGAATAAGGGAAATCCTATTAGTGCATTTATAATCTGAAGTTTTGTAAGATAGATCTCATTTTTACCTTTACAATGTTGCATCACTTCCATTGTGGCATGTGTCACAGTCTACACCAGGCCTTGGCTAACGACTTCCTTGACTGCCCTGAGTAGTCGGCACTTACAACAATCTGCAGCGTGTAGACTTAACTCTTTAATTGTCAGGGACCATATGTATTTTACCTCTGATTTTCAAGGTTCAGCTAGGATTTTAGAGCCCTCTACATCTGGTCATTAATATTGTATATTGCATAAACGGGAATCAGTTTCTGTTTTGTTTTTTTTTTTAACTTAAAAAATAAGTACTGATTTTTTTCATTTAGATATCCACAAGTTTGTAAATTTCAATTAGACTGTTGAAAAGTGTTTCCAACTTTTTCCATGTTTAGAAGGTTGCTTAATATAGTATATCAGCATTTTTAGTAATTAAACAAATAAGAAAATGAAGTTATGTTTTTATCAGGATGATGAACAAAGGTTTCCATTTCAAAGACAAAGAGCAGGACATCTTGATGAGGAGGATTCTGACAGAGCAGATCAAAGTGTGAGTACAAAGTAAACGAAAATTTTAATTGCATTTGTAGAAAATCAAGAGAATCGTGAATAAGAACAAATGCTATTATGAAATATTATACATTAATTGATGTTAAATGGCAATGCCCAAAACAAATTTCCAAATTGAATGAATAAAGTTTACTTTCGTATTAGAGATTTTGAGTTCCTTATAACGTTTTAAGAAAACATGTTTCTGAAAAGCTCTACAGTAAATATTACTAACTTTTACCATCCTGTGTTTTTTTTTCTTTCTGAAACGCTGTCCAGTAAATATTACTAAGGCAAAACTTATGGTCAAAATGTGGTGACATTTTTTTTTATTGTCAAGTGAGATTCTTGTTGACCAGGTTTGTTATTTGGCATTTGTTATTATCTCGAACAACTGATGTACACTGATAAAAATGCACTTTGGCTACTATGACTCTCTTTAAAAATGCAAGTACCAACTTCTTTTCCTCTTATCCATGCTCATTTCACGTCATACCTCACTTTGAAGAATGGATTGGTTCTGGATATTTCTCAGATGAAATAACAGCCAGGCTAAAAGGTTGGTCTCTGTCTAATTAATCATATAGCGTCCAGTCCCTTCCATCCTTCCCATATCATTCTATGGGATCCAGAAAGCTCAGTTGATAGAGCTCTTCACAGGAGCTAGGTTAGGTCCTTTTTGTATGCTTTGCGAAGGTTTAAGAGATTGTATAGTAAGCCTAAAGCAAAACTTAAGTTCAAAATGTGGTGAGATGCTTGTTAATCAAATTTGTCATTTAGCATTACAAAATTCAGGACATCTGTTAAAATCTAGAACAGCTGATGTACCTGATAAAAATGCACTTTGGCTACTATGACTCTCTTTAAAAATGCAAGTACCAACTTCTTTTCCTCTTATCCATGCTCATTTCACGTCATACCTCTCTCTCTAATTCTTCATTCCTCCTCATACCTTTATGTGCATATCTGTTGGCCTGTCTGTCTCAGTCTCCTTCCCTCTTCCCTCATTTTTGTTTAACAAACTCACTTGTGTCAAGCTAATATTTTATCTACTTTTTCACTATTTTGAAATTTGATGGATATGAATCTATGTAATTATATAATTAATTATGCTATAACAGGCAGGGCGTTGAATGCTTGCTGTACAGTCTGTTATTTGGAAGACACACTAAAAAAATTATTATAAAAACCACAGTGGTATCCATTTCAGATAAATTGTACCTATTTATAGACTCTATGCTTGACCAAGCACCATTTTCCTTTTTTTTTATTACTTCATAGCTCTTGTGCCTATATGATAGCTATATGAAACAAATATTGAGATGTTCCCAAAACGTTTATTTAAAGCAGTCCACAGCATGTATAGAACAACACAAAAAGATGTAGGCTTCCAGCCCTAATTTTGAGAGCTGCATTGTACCAATTTTTTTTTCCTTTTAAATTGTTTAACATCTCTAACTCAGCATTCCCCTTTATTTGATCACACAACCTCTGTCCCCGCAGCGTACAGCCTCAAACATTCTCGTGACCTGATCCGCGCCATCAGCAAGAGGGTCAAACCGATGACCTTGCCACGGGCTGATCCAGCCTTGACCTTGGAGTCAAGGTCACGAGCAAGCAGTGCAGCCAACTGGTCCAAGTCCCCAATGTCGGCCGTTTCTCAGAACTCGCTCAACTCCAACATTGTCCTTCCGGCCATCGGAGGCTCGGTAAATTAGTGTCTTGTTAGTCTTCCAGTGTGGAGCGAATATATAGGGGTGATCACAGTAAAAAGGTTTTATCTACATTTTTGGTGGAGTTAGAAGTCATAGAATACAAAGGTTGTAACTGAGTAAAAGAATCTTCAACAACAAAAAAGTTGTATGTCATGGCATGTTTCCTTAATTTTATAGGCAGGCTGACATGACATTGTTTTTTTTAAAATTATTTTTGGACTATTTTTATACTCAGAAAGAATTTTATCATTCTATCAACTCTAATGTGGAAGAACCCTTTTAACAGCACCTTACATACATGTGGTCATTAAATAGAGGGTTTACCAAGACAAGTCTTTGTAATATGTTAATGAATTTTGTGTGGACTTTACAGCTGAAATCAAAGGCATTTATTTTGTGTGTGTGTGTGAGAGAGAGAGAGAGAGAGAGAGAGAGAGAGAGAGAGAGAGAGAGAGAGAGAAAGGGAAAGACAGTCAACGAAAAGGATATGTCTCATCTGATATAGTTTTTCTTTGTTAACCGATATTTTAACAGAGACCTTTATTATGCATTGCTTAATGTTATTACCTTCCATTAAATACATGTAATTATGTTGACACTTAGCTCAAAATCATATCTGCTGACTTCATTATGAGGGCTTTCTCCATTCACACATTCAAAATGAAATAATTTACATATAATAATAAAATAATAATACACTGCATATTTTTGTATATTGTAGCATCACTTTTCTGATGTTTAAAAATAGAAACTCTGACCATTTAATTGAATATACTTTTATGCTTTTGATATTTTCCACACAACAAAAATGAACACTCCTTTATTGCAAACACACAATAGTCTATGTTGAATTTAACATGACAAGCTGTAATTGGCTGTGATCTCATCTTCGCCTTTTTATTTTTTTGTTTTGCAATCAAATATCCAAAGATTATACAGGTGTTTTATTATTTGTATTGAAGATTCTTTACACTACTCTCCAAAGTTCTCAATCACTGTATACCAAACTGTATGTTTAGGTTTGGAAAATACACCTAACTCTAAACATGCTAGACACTTATTGTATGTTTTTTGACTATCTGTATAACTTAAAAAATTACTTCTATCTCAAAACATGCGAAAGGTCTAATGCATCTTTTTTGACTCTCTATCTATATGTTTTTCATGTTTTACATGGCCATACTTGCCTCATCTATTGTGCCAAAATTTGACTTTTATCGTCATTATTTTGAATCTTCATTATCAAGTCCTCGAACAGCACTGAAGCCTAGATCTTTGTGGGGAAATCAAAGCAAAGCTTTCGCTTCGTTTAATGTCTCTTAAGTCACGATAAAGATTCTACAATGACGGGACCTCTGGGTGGATACCTCGATCTCGCTTAGTTTAATGTCTCTTAAGTCACGATAAAGATTCTACAATGACGGGACCTCTGGGTGGATACCTCGATCT
>RQTK01000052.1:0-24699 GCA_003991915.1 Elysia chlorotica | reverse complement strand
ATCACACAAGATAGTCTATATATATTCTGGGGGACTATATGGTCCAAGGGTAGAGCACATACTCTCTGTAAATATATAATGGCAAGAATTCAGTGTATGCACCAAAATAAACATGTCTCAAGGATAAAGAAAGGTAAATTGTATCTGTATCAAAATACAGATAACTCATGGACAATATGTCCAAATAGAAATTATTTATTAATAACTTGGACAATAAGTCTCTTTCCATGACAATTTTTTGTTTTCAATTTTTCAAATCAACACTATGATGTATAATTATTGTTTATGTAGTTTTCAGTATATGAAACCGGTGTGTCAGGTTAAGTTCGAATTAATATTTATTTCTCTTCAATGTTATTGGAGAGAAAAAAGTTGTGATAATATTGACCCCAGGTCTCATAACAGTTATTTAATGAAACCCCAAGAAATATACTAAAATTGTAATTTATGTATTAGAAATACCTTATTGCCAAACAGCACTATAACATATGTTATTAGAAAATTTTATAAGAAAGCAATTGTGATGGCATGGTTGTTTTAAACTACAATTTGTACAATAACATGGAATGTAGATATTATTTTTTGTTCATCCCAAGAATTAATTTTATATAAAACCTTTTTCTTCTGGTGCCTTTGATTTAGCATTAAAAAAAATAACACCTGATGCAGCAGATTCCATTTCTATAACTGAATATAACATGTAATGTAATTGTGTTTAAGTTCTTTTTCTCATAAAACCTGAGCAAAAAGTGTTCCTGTCTGACTACATTTTTGATAGCGTCAGATTTATTTACAAGGAAATGTGTTAGGCCTGATAGAGTGATGTCGCGAGTGTTTCAGTTCACTTTCACCTG
The DNA here is from genome assembly GCA_003991915.1 of Elysia chlorotica. NCBI lineage: Eukaryota > Metazoa > Mollusca > Gastropoda > Plakobranchidae > Elysia > Elysia chlorotica. The sequence continues at coordinate 23,845 of RQTK01000052.1, read as the reverse complement.
GCCAATCAGATGCAGGTCCACCCACAATCATCAAAGAAAAGTTAAGGGCTGAGTACAGTGAGACAGTTTGCGACTAGAGGCTACAACTAGAAGTTGCAATGTGACTCCATTCTGTCTGGGTCTTTAGTTTTATATTTTATCTTTGACAAGCCTTATTCAGCACCTGCCCAACATAATTGTAATACTTTTTATATTTTTCATAATTTAACCTTTTACTTTGCGCATCTTCCATTTCGAAATAATAAATTTCATAGCTTCAATATTTTGTAAATTGTTTCTAAATAGTGCACACACAAGGAATAGTCCTTTAAGTATGTGGTGTGAAAAAGGTTTGATTTTCAAAACAACACCAATTTTCTCGATGAATTACTGCATAACAGTTGTTGAAAATTCATACACTTTTTTTTTTCAAACAATCATTTTTTGTTTGCTTACAATTCATCTTCTGTGTCTCCCCCATGACTGACTAGTCAAGGGAAAGATGAAGTGAGAGGATCGTTACATTTATATGTCACAGAATATTAATTGATGCTTTTCTAGTCTTCTAGTCCTTCATTGTCTTTCTTAGTTTTTAAATGATGCTCTTGCTGAGTTTCACACAGGAAAGTTAGCTGTGCGCGGTTTGCCTTGCAAGTTTATGGAGCCTGAATGAAGAGTTACACAGAGGTAGCTGGGTGGCAGTTTTGGTAACTTTGAGATAATTAAAAAGAAAAATAATAAGTGATTTTTCCTGAGATGCTGTACAAATTCGATTATTATTGTTTGTTTATTTCGTTAATGAAAAGTAAATTGACACATTTTAGTTTTTCACTCTATAACAAGATAGATATTGATCTGCAACCACAATGATACGTGTTAACATGGCATCCTGCTGACATTGTGGCATCATATATGTGACTTCAATTTTACACATGGATCTGGATATCTCACTGAGGAAACGGAAATGTTAAAAGTAAATTTTTTATAGTTAATGGTTTTTATATTATACACCCCATGGTAATCTGTTAAGTATTTTATGAATAACTAGAGCATCTTGACTGGAAGTTTGTATAAGGAATGTTTGATGTTAGATTTTAATTGTTTAAGCATTTATCCTCATTATCAGATTTGTTGATTCTATTTTTTCCATAAGACTTTTCAGCCCAAATTAACAGCTGATTTAATCACGATATTATGTACCGATGTTTTCATCTGTTTAGATCTACCTTCAGATTTCACTGTATGTATTGTTACTTTAAACATTTAACTCAATTTCCAAAACCAGTGAGAAGCAAATAGGCCTTAATATTTTCTTTCATTTGTCTCAAAAGATGGTAAAACGAAAAAATATATATTGGAAGTAAAACCCATTGTAATTATGGTCCTATTTTAATAGTAGGCCTATTCATATTTTAGTTACTAAAATGAAGGAGAGAGAATTATTTTCACATATTTTAAATGCATTAAACCTATCACTTCAATATCTTCTTCCAGTTTCTCTCTATCACATTGTAACCAAATTATTTTCTGGAAATTTTACTGCCGTTGATTTTTTTTTTCATGTTTGTGTTGTTATATCAACAGAAAAGCAGCTCATTATACATAACTATTATTAGTTTATACAACAATTGTCTTTGATATCAAAAAAATGTTTACATTATGTGTGACAGAGTACCAAGGTCAAGGGTATTATAAGTCAATGTTTTCCGAAGTGTGTATGTGTGTACACAAAGATGAGGAAGGTTTAAACGATGAGAGAAATGAAAAGAGAAGGATGTACATGTCGGGACATGGTATAATTTGTAATGCACCAGGGAAAATTGCACGTCTTTATAAATGCACTGAGTATATAAATTAAGCACATTATTAAAAAAAAAAAAAGATGCTTATCCTACTGACTTCGCCTCTTGTTATTTTTTATGAACTGCTTAGTGGTGTGAGAGGACTGATACAAGTACTTTAAACTGAATGGCAAGTTTTCTCGAGAAATCATATGCAGCGATGCCAGCTTTCCGTCAAGCCAAAGATCGTGAGCCAGGTGATATTCGAACCTATATGTCCCACCTCTCAGTCTAATGCACTGTCAACCAGAGAAACTCGGAGAGTCTGAGTCCTGCTTTATCTTTTAAAGTTTTGTGTGTGTGTGTTTGGGTTTTGTTGAATCTTTTTGTTGTTGTTCTTTTTTCAGATTGTTTTTTGTTCGTTCGTTTTTGTTTTGTTTTGTTGGTGTATTTTTTTTTTTAGGGGTGGAGTAATTTGCTTGGGACTTCTCGTAAAAGAGCTTTATTTCATTACCTATCTACTTTATATTAATGCTTTGTTTAGATTTTAAATGGCAACCTACCAAGAGATGCAGTTTGCCAAGAAAACCCGAACCCCAGCTTTTGATTACCAAACACTTTGTCGAAAAGCATGGGGGAAAACTGAAATATTTGTTACCAATACATAACTGAGCTTTAAAATTAACATAAAGCACAAGTTCTTTGTGGGGTTTTTTCAATGTTTTATTGTGAACAAAGAAAGCAAAAAATACATAGAAAAAAAGGCTAAGTCACTGTCCATGCGGCTCTGAATTGGTTCCATATCTGTAGCAATTGATCTTGAAGCGGGTGGCTTTAGCGGACGTACCAAGATCCCTCGCCGTTTTTTCCGAAGCCCAGGAAAAATGATTCCTGTGAAATGAAAAAAAAAACACGTTGATATCGAAAGAAGGTTAGTGTGTTTTACGATGACGACAATCAGGGGCGTGTTGTGGTCGTTTTTTTTATATTTTACTGAAGCTGCTAGGGATAATACCGATGGTTATGGAGGATGGTGATGAGGACGAGGAGAAGGATGATAGTGGTTCTGATGATGATGATGAGGAGGAGGAGGGGGATTGTGAAAATGGGGATGATTGTGATGATCGATGATGATGATAATATATCGACGGTTCTTATATTAATGATGATGATGATGATGGTGGTAATGATTTTGACGATAACTGTGATGGTTGTGGTAATGATATAGATGGTGATGAAGATGAGGAGAAGTGGGAAAAGGTGAGAGAGAGAGAGTAGAGAGATTATTTTAATATGCTTGCTTATTCAAGAGAAAATACTGGTCTTACCTATTAAAGTGCCAAGCTTTTCTTTTAGTGCATTGAATAGAATCGATTCCGATTCCGATTCCATATGTTGTCAGGATCGACATATCCACCAGCCTCGATAGAGTCATAATCCGATCCAGAAATAGTTTCATTTGATCCGTCAGTGGTCGGGTCGTCCGATTCCCTGAATTCACTTTCGTCTTGGAATCGATCAAAACTCTCAAGGCTTTTGTCTCGCTCATTTGATGAGCTGTCACTGTTTGATTCTGTACAGTAGGCGTGGTCTATCAACTCTACTGTGACTTCTTTGCAGTGTTGATGAGACAAGAGTGTCTTTCCATTATTTGTTTGAGGAGGAGGAGATTGCGCTATGATTACCGAAGCAGACGAAGGTAAGACATGTTGGGTTGGAGAGTATGTTTCATTAGAATTTATAGAAAGTGGCGCCTGTGCCAAAATGTTCAGAGATTGCGGCGAATTCTGGTTCGGAGAGTTTGGCAAATGTGTCGAGTCCAGTTTCGGTGAACTTGGTGAAAGTGACCTAAGAGTTTGGGGGACATGTGGTGTTGGCAAATTTGGCAAATCAATGCCAACTGGTTTTGGTGATAATGGTGCATCAATGTTAGTTTTTGTTGATGATAGTGAAGCATCATATATGGATTTTATTGGTGATAGTGACGTATCAAAAACGGCTTTTGCCGGCGATATTGACTCGTCACAAATGGGTTTTATCGGCGATAGTGATGTATCAGAGATGTGTTTTATTGGAGATAGTGATGTGTCAAAGATGTTCTTCGCTGGCGAAAATGGTGAACCAGGGACGGAAACACATGGAGAGAGTAGAACATTACCATCATTGTTGGGTGAAAGTGGTAGCGCTTCAATGTTTGTTGATGCAGGGGAGTAGTTCGAAACCGACACGGTTGCTCGCATAGTCTGAGGCATTCTGAGAAGCACGTGACTTTCCCTCCTGGGATATGTTTGGATGCTGGACAGATATGGTGAAAATATACAGTGAAATAACTATGTGAACTAAACATGGGTAAAAATTAGTAACGTGATTCATAATAATGTTTTAAAAAAAATAGAGTGAAGTATTTTTTTTTTTTTTTTTTTTTTTTTGGAGGGGGGTATCTTGGATTTTTTTATGGGTTTTGTTGTTGTTGTTTTTTGTGAGTCATTTTTTAATGTATTTTATTTTAAAGTTTTCCTACAACTCATTCCCACACACACCTACACATAAACAAAAAAACAACTAAATACTAGATAGTTAATACGATTTAGAAAAAAATAAATTGGGATGCCAAATGGCGCAGTCGGCAGAGCTCTTGACTGACAAAAACCTCAAATTTTTCCCCTAAACACATTTTTAAATTTGTCTGAAAATGTATGTGCCTTAAAATTTATCACAGATTACATTTTTTTAATTGATTATAATAATTGTATTTTATTCCGTACTTACAGTGAGTTTGTGGCTGTTTTGGGTAGTTTCGAACGAGCGCCATGTTTGTGGGACTTGAACACAACTCCGTTGATTCTGAGGCGAGGGAACACAGAGCCCACCGTCACCATCTTCAAGTCTCTTGCAGCTCTTACAGATGTAGGTCTATACTCGACAGGCAGAGCTGGGGGACTGTCGGGCTGTTCTGCTAAAAGATGTCGCTCTATCCGGGTATTTCCGATATTTGTTAATGGTGAAGCGTCGCATACTTGAATGCTATGGCTATTTTTAGCAGGCGAAGAAGTTTCGATCTCTGCTACAGCCCCTAATACGCAAACTGAAAAACAACAACAAAGAAACAGAAAAAGAAAAGGAAACACTAATAATAATAATAATAATAATAATAATAATAATAATAATAATGCGCTACCTGGTGAACTTAATAATAATAATTGTCGATCGTCATAATAATAATAATAATAATAATAATAATAATAACAATAAAAACAGTAATTTTCTTATTTAAAGATTAAAATAGTCTGCTTACCTTCCATTAAGTCCATACTAATGATATCAATTCAATTCGAAATTATTCCACAAATACTATATTAAATTGAGAAATTAATAGGTGTAGTTTCTCTCTTTTTAAGAACTTGTAGATCACACAGAGTATAATTATAAATGATGCTTCTCCCCAAGATGACTACGACAGATTGACTGAGCGCACTTTCTTCATGTCCCTATTAAATCATGTTTACAATGCAGCGATCTTGAAACATGGAATTGCAGTCCGACGCAACTCAAAGTGCGATACGATTGGTTAATCTTTGTGTAGTAACTTCACAGTCATGTATTACGGTAACAAGATGGGGAAGAACACATTCATTAAACCCCCTTTAGCCAAACCACATCCCTATGTTCAAAAAGGCGGGGGTTGGGTTCACCCCTCCCACTTTCCTTTCCCATGATACGGTAGTTTTTAAAGTCTGGTCCACTCCATGTATTCGGTAGTTTTTTAAGGTCTGGTCTACTCCATGTATTCGCGTGTGATTCACTCACTGGCGGCGCCGCTCCAATCTGGGCCATTGTCCGCCAACACTGACACCAGGACTTGTGTCAACAAGCAGCCTCGCCCTGGTGTGTCCGTGACGTCTGACCACCTGGTCATACTGATGACCGTATTGTGGCCACGAGGCAACATTAGAGACCTTGTGACCCACACGACGATAGCGTCTCTCAGCCGTGGGCTTTTCCGATCGTTCATTCAAGCGTGGAGTTTTCCGTTCGTTGACTCCGAAAGTTTATGAAGACAAATTAATGAGTTGGCACCTGTGCAGATTCTCCGTTGGAGCCTTTCAAATGTAATTTTAAGTCTATAGTATGGGAGAGGGGTGGGAGGCTCATAGGTTGCTGCAAGAATAGTGTTAAGATATGGGGAAAACAAGTGTTTTAAAAGGGAGGGGAGGGGGTGTCAAAAGGTCCCAGAACAGGTGTGAGATTGTATACTAATTACTATTTGAACGACCCCTTACAGAATTGTCGTCTTCGTTTTCGTTATGGGCCATTTTGTCATAAGGCCTCTGTTGTACAAGCGCGGAGACAAGATGGTTGAAATCACTGGCGCTTTTGTTCAGCCGTCAATCGTCGTGTTGGCTGATTTGGACTGAGTGAGTCTTAAAACCAATAATTATTTTAAAGCGACACCTTGGGGCATAAGTACAACCTTGCGATAGCTTACGACCTATCGTAAGAATAAAAATTTAGTTATGCTAATAAGAAGTCTCACGACGAGTGGAAAACCTCCGCGAGGTTGTGTTGATAACTTGTTGTCAGGGAGAAAAATCGGACATAACTGAGCCATATTGTGGGTTCAAACCGGAGACCTCCCAATTGAAAGTCCAATGCTCTACTACTGGTGCTAACACGCTCCTACATTGTGTCGTCCACAATTATTCCCAACACCCCCCCCCCTCCCTTTTTTCCTCTCCCCACACACACGCGCAAACCGCGTTAGCTCTTGAAAGACCGCCCCTCAGGAAATGACCAGTTGGTCCTAACCAATGGTAGACCCGCCCCGGCTCCTACACGAATGACGCCAGCCAATAGAAGACCGCCGTGACTGTCAGAGCCCTAGGATTTCACCATCAACGTCTTCAGTGCCAAATCCACGCGGCATTTTTTGTTTTCTTTTGTTAAAGATAAGCGCTCAACTTCAACCATTCATCTGTACTACAACAGACAAGTGGACGTAGAGCGTGCCTCGTCTAAAGGAAGGTTCCGGGATTGATCTACGATTTGGTCACCCTGTTCCCACCCCTCTAACTGTGGCGGCATGTAGAACTTGTCACATTTTATGAGTCTTGGATTTTGCTGGACTATAGAATACTCCTTGTGACTTGTGAGACGTTAAACTCTCCGACATGCCAGCAGTGGTAGTAATTGAACAAGAAAAAATCTCGGAAATGATATACACACACAAGTGTTATCTTAACATTTGCTCTTGTTCATTATTATTATTATTATTATTATTATTATTATTATTATTATTATTATTATTATTATTATTATTATTATTATTATTATTTTTATAATTATGCTGATGATGGTAGAACTGTTTTCATAGAATATCAAAATACGCATGATTTCCGGCCATAGGGTCTGTAAAAAGATAAGATTTAAAAATTAATCTAGTTATATATACCTGTAGATCTTGCATTGTCATGAAGCATGCACAGTGATTTTAATTTATTAATTTTTATGTGGAGTGTAAAATTATACCTCAAAGCAGGCATTAGAATATAAAATGCAGTATGGCAAGGGTATAGAGCCAGAGAGAGAGAGATAGAGAGAGAGGGAGAGAGAGAGAGATAGAGAGAGAGAGAGGTGGGGGGTGGGCGAAAGAATACATAGTTTATACAATTGCATAACATAGAAAATTAGGACAGTGTTTTAACTGACCTGACAGTATGAAAAACAATGTCATCAAAATCTTAAAATATAAACTAATCACACGGTGAAATGAACACTAACTCTGCATCTCACTTTTCAGTTGCAAGACAAATTAACTATGCTCACAAAAAAATGTACAAGTAATAAAACACAAGACAGGAAGGCGCTTTACCATAACTTTATTATTATTTTTGTTCAATACCTTTAGTTTAATTACAAAAACTTTGAAACAATGTCCAAACTTCTCTTTCTTTTATACTTAACAACAGATTAACACTAGTATCAGTATAACATGCCAGCGTAAATCATTTAACACACACAAATCGTATGTCAGTTGTCATGTTATGTACCCTTGTTTATGAGTCATAGGACCTTCATGGGATCCTGCTTTTTCAATAGTCAAAATGAATATTCGAGGAATACATACAATTTAAAAAAAAGGAAAATTTGGAATTTAAAAGACAATTTCCCACTTACACTTGAAATATTTTAATTCAAAAAAAAAAAGTGTATTTTTCGTTTCTATATACTGTATTTTTGTTTCCTCTGCAAACATTGTACATGTATTCAACATAAAACCAAATTTATTTATAAATGTTAGAAACATTACATCAGGCCAAAGTGAAAGTACAATGTACATGGTTTAAATGTTGTTAGTGCTACATGACCAAAAGGTTGTTAGATTGTACTAATGTTAGAAAGGAAGTAAATTTATAACTGGAACTCTGAAACTTAAAAAGAAAACATTATAATATAAATATATAGAATATAACAATCAAATCATATGTACATGGATGCAATAATGGAACACCGAGGTACATGTGCCGCTATTCATCAGAGGTGCGACTGCATATGTATATATATGTATTTTAATTTTTATACAGAAAAAGAAAAAAAAGATACTGATCTCGTTCCTGAGTCCAGACAGACGTTCAAGTTGAACAATTTTGTTCAAGATTATCTTGGGCTCAGGCAAAGTTCTAAAAACTCTCAACTAAGCCTGACATTCTGAACCTCTGAAACATGGACAAATGTTTTCATTGTAAAAGATTTGATTTTCTTTTTTTACTTTAAATAATAATATTGATAATATAGATTCTTTCGAAACCTGTTTTTACCAAGGCCCTGAAAAAACTTCCATGCACGTGAATGTGTGTGTGTGTGTTTGTTTGTATCTCTATGTCACCATTCAAATAAAAATACTTCTATAAATAGATGGAAAATAAATTAAATGGAATTACCAAGAAACCAGTGAGTACTGACAATGCTCATGTAGATTGTCTTAAACACAAGTGTTTGCAAGGTAATGTCAACAAAATAACACTTTAACAGTGAAAGATTCCGATCAAAGAAAAACAAGTGTAAAAATCTAAAGAATATGAATTTTTGGTATATGTATATTGTTTTCAAATGGTTATTGTTAGTACCAAACTAGATACGAGTAATTTTTAAAAGTAAAATGTACACAAGAAAAAGAAAAGCAGATAAAAAATTCATGAAAAGTGACCACTGCCTGAATTATTAAATGTCTATTTTAACCTGCTACACAATTGTTTATAAAACTGTACACAAATGTAATTTGTTTCCCCTTCCTTTTTAATTTAAATTGAAATAAAGAGCAGCCATCTAGAAACCACCACATGAAACAAAAATGCACAATCACCAAATTAAAAGAGATACAATTCAATGTTGTTATGGTAACAATGGACAAAACATAGGCAATTTGAACAAAGCATTTATAATTATTATAGTTCAAATCCCATAAACTTAAGATTAATCAGCTAAACTTTTAAGGCATATATATCCAAGCAGTTCATGTAAAAGCAAATCCTGCGGTAAACATGTGTCCAACATAGTGATACTCGATGCATGCACAATTGCAATATAAATAAATTACCCCTCAATAGCTGCAGTTGTTGCTCCCATTGAAGTCTGAAGTATCACCGTAGCAAGCCCATACTTAAAATACATCTAAGCAGCCCTCAAAACTTCCTGGCTCCCCTGTGGGCTTTGGGTGCATGAGTAACGAAGTTCACTATCAGATTCAGGAGAAACAAATGTAGACAAACACACTCATCACACTGCCACTCATTATTACATGTAGGGTGTATTCAACTGACAAAGTTGATAATTTCATTGCAAGGTTATCTATCAGTCTAAATTAGTGATTTCACCTGCTTTTTTCTTCTTTTTTTTTAAATGGCTAGTATGTTATATTGATTTCAAAACATGTCAAAATAAAAGAAATGAAGCAGTTTTTCCTAGAATTTTTAAAGCAAATTAATATGCAAGAACTATTTGAAGAAGATTTATTTCAGACTTTTTAGTATGTCCAATTAAGGGAAATATTGCATGATCAGATGCCACATGAAGTGAAGTGCTCTGTAACAAGATAAGGAACAAAATTCATTTACCTGTAAAAGTCTGACCAAACATATCATGTACTCTACTTACAGCGATAATTCCCATTTAAATTGTCTATGTATATGAATGCAAAAATTCGGCCAAAGATAGATAACTTTATTATTATAATCAGACTTATGTTTATAAATGAAATACTAAAAGATCAGTAATATTACTACATGTATAGTATTAATCTTAATTTGACAGATCCCTCTGAAATTGTTTAGATGCTAAAAATAACGTGATTAGTGCAATAGTGGTTGTTTCCACCTGAAATACATGTAAACCATAGATGAAGTTAAAATGATTTTATAAATGAGATCTATACAACAAACATAACTGCAATCTTCTCAGTGGAATCAAGAACTGCTGGTGGTCACCGGCTGTATTCCCGTTGATGTGACCACATAGACGGTACTCATCGTGGTCTGCTCCGACAGCTCAACAATCTCCTGATGCACAGCGCCACCTACAACAGACACGCCCGAGCCTGTTCCACCCACCGGCTGTTGATCCACCACCGGCACAGTTTCAGCAGTGTCTGCCACTTCACCCATACTGACAGTAGGACGGGCAGTATTGTCCTGTTGGTTCCCTGGCTCCGCCTCTACCATAGCATGGTCTTCAGACTGGACGGCCGTACAAGTATTTCTCCCAACCTGGTCAGACTCGGAGCCGCTGTCACTGGCAGAACCGGCACCTAGCTCAGGTCCAGCAGAATGTCCAGGATAAGTCGATGTAGTCAGACCCGCGACACTGACACTAGTGACATGAGCCGGCGCGACTCCGACCGGAATGACGGGAATGTCCTCCTCAAGGTCATGACAGCGTACTGCACAATTCTCCGACGCTTCCTGCGTCTGTGTCTCAGGCCCAGACTGCATAACAAGGGCCGTTGGCTCTCCCTGAATCCCGCTGTCAGCGATGTCTTCAGTGTTATCTTGAGGTGTGTTGTCCTCGTAATCTGTGATACACAAATTACTGCTGTTACCTGCAATGTGGGGGTCCGATCCATCATCAGTATTGACCAACTGAACGACAGCGTGGTCTGTTTCACCGGTAGTCTGACCCTCAGTGTTACTGATGCTAGAGACGCAGTGAGTTACTTGCTCGCTCGCAGTTTCTGCGGCTTGATCATCTAGAGAGGTGACTGCCGCTTGTGTGTGGAGTGAAACATCCACATTGTCGTTTTCAGTTTGGTCTTGATAAGTAACAGCTTGCTCGACAGGGAAAGTGTTTTCAGTCCTGGCATTATCGACAATTTCATCTTGTTCTGAAGGCTGCTCATGGTCGACTTCCATGGGCACCAAATCTTCTTCACCAGATGTGCTGACAGCAATTGATGTGAACTCTCCCGCGGCTGAGTTGAAGTCCATATCAGCATGTGGCGTATCAGACTCTGAAGCGACGATTGCGGCATGTCTAGGCACGTCCTCCGTGCATGTTTCTCCACTGACGTGATCTAGAGTTGTGCCATCTGCTTGTGCTGAGACGTAGACAACCTCGTCGCCGGCTGGTTCGGCAGAAGATTCCAGGTCCCTAGTGAGACAGCCATCTTGACTGCTATCGTCTCTGGATCCTTCGTCAATGTGTTGTACGACCTGGTGTCCTGTCACTGGGTCCACGATGTAGCGTACAGACTCGAGCCCCGACACGGTCCCAGGCTTGACGCTGCCCTCAGATTCCGACTCGGCCTCGATGTAGAGTTGGGTCGCCGAGCCTGCAGTGAGCACTTCCTGCAGCGTCATGTGCTGCGCCCCCACAATGTGATGATGATGATGGTGGTGGTGCTGGCTTTGGGCAACTTCCTGCTGGGAGGTCTGGTCCCCGACTACGGCCACGGATTGCGACGTGGGATACGTGTACTGGATGGTCACGGGGTTTCCGTACCGGTACGTCTGGACAGTCTGGGCGACTGCGCCGGCAGACTCAGACTCGCTCTCGGCCAGCTGGAGCATCTCCACCGTCTGAGTCTGACCTTGACCCTGGTGGAAGGCCGTACCAGATCCGCCCGTCTCCTGGTGCTGCTTCTGGATAAACCCGCGGAAACCTGCAAGCTGGGCCAGAGTGTTGGCAGCGTCCTCAGCAGTAGGCTGGCCCTCCTCCTCGTCCTCTTCTTTGATGGGCGTTTCCACGAGGGATTCATTCTCAGCCAAAGTCTCGCTCCCAACCTGAGGATCATCCGGCTGCATGCCAGCATTGGCGTGATCTTGGGTCTCAACTTCGTACATGTGTGTCGTCGCCGGCTGCTGCTGCTCTCTCGAGGACTCGAGGACAAAGTCCTGTGCCTGCAGCGGGCCCGAGCGAGACTTGTCGAACACGATGCCCTGCTGCGAGAGCTGAGTGAGGAGATGGGCTAGGGAGAGCTCGCCACCATCGGAGCCCAGATCCAGGTTCTCCACCTCGATCACCGTCTCGCCTTTCTCGTTGACGTAGATTGTCGTGGGCGTGAGGTTCTTATGCTCCTCCTGGTCAGAAGGCAGGGCCGACGTCCCGACGTCCGCGTCGTAGGAGACGGCCTGGTTGTTGTAGCAGTGCTCCCCGCCAGAGTCCTGCATGTGGACCTCCACACTCCCCCCGGCCTGAAGGTGCTGCTCCAGCACGTGCTGCTGCTGAGACTGGCCGGGCTCCTGCATGTACGACGTCACCGGCTGGTGGATCTCCAGACCCTGGGTCTGATCCCACGAGTGCCGAGCGGGCATCGACTCGATAAACACCGGCACGGAATTCTTCGGGTGGGGCACGCGCGACGTGACGATTTTGCTGGCGTTGCAGGGGTACTTCACGTGGTGCCTCATCTCGTCCATGGACTGGAACTTCTTGTGGCAGATGAAGCAGGTGAAATCCTCGGGTGTCGTCAGGATCTCGATTCCGTTCTCGTCTTTGACGTGGACGGTCCTGGCGCCGGTCGCGAGGTCGGCCATCTGGATGCTCTGCTCCACGCGCGCCTCCACCGGGTTGAGGACTGTTGTGTTCTGCAGAGCCTTGGCCTCCAGTTCCCGCCGCTTCATGAAGTTGTTGACCACGCCGTAGCGGCAGGAGCGACTGTGGCGCCACCTGGTGATCGCATCCTCAAAGACGGACATGCAGTGCCGGCACCAGAACCGCTTGGCAGAGGGCAGGCTCAGCAGATGGCACGGGTGGTTGGTCACCTCCTTCGCCTTAGGCATCTTTCTGGAGAGAATGTGTAACAATCAAAAAATCAAAATCTCTTAAAAGCAAATTGCAACAACCAATGTTATTTTCATCTACAGTGATATCCACTGGATCAACATTTTTTTATTGCACTTTTTCAGGTAAAGCAGTATAGCATAATGCATAGATAAATCATAGAGCTCTGCTTGAGAGACCTCTAACCTGGCCTGACAACTTTTCTTTTACTGAAAATCTGTTTAAACTTACGGAAAATACTAATAGACCTATTTTGGTCACCAAAGTTTTTTAAACAGGAAATCTCAGCCTTCCCTGCATCTGTGCATAGCTAATAAAAAAAACCTCAAGTGGTCTTATGACTACATACCATTACACGTACCAGACACTAAAAATCGAGAAGGTCGCCAGTAATAGCGTGGGATGTGTGTGTGTGTGTGCTTAAGTGTAGATTGGAAAGTGGAAAGAAAATGTAAATGGAAAGTTGTTGATAGAAGCTGGGTGTGTCATTGGCTCAACACCATCTAGGTATAACCATAGAATGTGGGTCTATGGATACACTAGTACTAGTAAAACCACCTCATGACTTCACTGAACCTTACATCCAACAAACTATAAAAAACAGACGAGCTACATTCTTTGAGTCTGAGTTATAATAGAAGCTAAAATCATGCGACTGAAAGAAGGAAAAAGTATTAGAGAGGAAGAGATCATTAGGAACGAAAATGGATAGAAATTGAAAGACAAACAGAAAGAAAAAAAAAATGTCAGGAGGGCAAGAGAGAGAGAGAGAGAGAGAGAGAGAGAGAGAGAGAGAGAGAGAGAGAGAGAGAGACAGGCAGACAGCTATCTAAAGAAAATTTGGGGTTATGGTAGGACTTTGCTTCTGTTTTAGAAAGAAAAGAAAAACATAACGGTAGAGGGGGTGTGGGTGTTGGTTTAGAATAAGAATTACACCGACAAATTTGGTCAATTTAAACTACTCTAGAATCGATTAGGCCTGGGGTAGACTTTATAACACAGGCAGTTAAGAGATTACAATTACATAATATGTTATGTCACAGCATAGACCTATTTTTTTTATCTTTGTCAATTGAAATCAATGGGACACACACTGGCTTTGGATACTACTGCTGACCATTTGACCCAGCCAAGTGCATAATTTAGGAACTGAGAAGGGGTTGTTTTTAGTAATCTGAGTACTCGCATTAGGGAGTAATGTTGCTAGTACTCAGTTGACCTTTATCGCCTGAGACGTCCACCTATCCATGGTGACCGTAGATGATCTTCGGTGGTGGCCGCGGCAGGTTCATTTGTCATCTAGTGTTTAGAAAACTGTCTAATCAAATCAATAGTTATAAACACTGTCTGTTGCAATTATTCTACTTCAGACAGTAAATTATCTTTCTTTAGACCTAGGAAACGTTTAATTAGTAGGAAGCTTAGCTTTATTCGACGCTTAGATCAAAGATTTTGATTTGAACAAAAACACTCAAATATAGGGGGTATATAGCAAAATTTGGCGAAAAAGGAAAACACTACATCTATATAGTACTTGTGCCGAAATTTGGACAAAAACATGTAGGACCTTGCCGACTTCATAGTATAAAAAGGCAGCCACTCCCCACTCAACGACGAGAGGGGGATTAATCATTAATATGCTGACACTATTCTAACCTATAGGGAGAAAGGCAGCTACTGAGCTAGACCCGTAAACGAAATATGAACCTCCTGATAAAAAGCTGAGATCTATTATAGTATCTACTCTAATCTAGTAGACCGTCTCTAAATCTATCTACTGATGAGCCACCCCATTCATCCTCTTTGTAAACCTTGGTAGATCTAGGCCTGTCTCAACGAGGTCTAGGTCTAGAGTTATGGTTTTCTAGATTTGCTTAGTTACATCTTGCTTTGACCTTAAAAGCTATTTAATACAGTAAAAAATAACAAAGCTGGTCTAGAAAATCTACAGGGTTGACGATTGATGATCGTCTTGATTCAACTTCAACTAACTAACTTGCAACAATGGCGCGGGGTCACGCCAGCATACCTTTGCGGTCAGAGGACCAACTGTCTTAGTTTGAACAATGTGATTTCTTGTCTTTCAGAGCCAGACCTTCAATATCACTGTCTTCGGGGACTAAAATCTATCAAACGGCTTTATGTTTACAACAGATTTGCTAAAAATGCGGTTTGTTGTTATGTTTCTCCAGAAGTGTTGGAAAAGGCTTTCTGAGAGTAGCCTGCCTCTTATGGTTGTGATGAAGAGTAGTCTCCCCAAAACTGGGTTACGCGGCTACGCGCTCTGATCAAAGATGGCGGCGCAGGCTAGGGGCTCAGTAATCGAGTAAAGGTGTTAGACATCTACAGTAATCGGTTGAGAAAAGTAAAGGGGGCGGTGGCGTGTAAAAGAGCTGTAGAAAACAAGACTACCGCCACGATAGTTTTTGGTTTGTTTGGTTTTTTGTTTGGCTGTTGCTTCTTTGTTTTTATTTTGTGTTGGTTGTTTGGTTTTTTTTTGTCTTTACAGATAATCTCAATAATTAGCTTAGTGTGTTTTCGTCAATGTAAAAAGAGAGAAAAAAAACCCAGCAAAGTTGATGCATGTCCACTTATTATTTTCGTTCAAATTACGCCTATGAATCAACTGTATCGATCTCAGTCTGTCGGTCTCTTTCTCTCTTTTTCTCCATCACATTCTTCTAATTCCTTTCCGATGGAACTAGTTATTTTATCATTGGTTTTTTCCTTTTTCTTAAACGACATAATCTTGAACATAACATTTTGTACATGTAGGCCTATCCCTCTCTCAGTTTTCATGCTTACCGTCATTGAGATCTAGACTACATGTATTTCGTATCTTCTTTTTTTTCATACCAAAACCGATTCTCCTCACGTCTGCAGTTAAAACAAAGTTCAACTAATTGCCGAATTAAGGCGAGGCCCGGGGTGAAATTTACAAATCGGAATACAATGAACAATATTGGTTGACACTGATATCACGACACTTGAGTTAACAGACTGATGCCAGGAAACGTGCATATGTCATTCTTAGGAACAGCTTCCGTCACAGAAGAGGCAGGTGGATCTCATTTGTACCTTCCACAGTTGGTGCATTTTAAACATTTCTTTTTGTCTTAAATTAGATTGAGAGATCTGAGATAATGATAAAAACGCCGTCTTATGATCACCAGTCTTTGTACTGTTATCTGCTTCACGGACTGTTTACAAGCAAGGAAAACGTTGTTTTTTTAAGATCATCATCATCATCATCATCATCATCATCATCATCATCATCATCATCATCATCATCATCATCATCATCATCATCATCATCATCATCATCTAACAACAACAACGACTACTTAACCAACGAACTAAACAATCTAACAAACTACCCAACCAACTACCCGAACCATCTAAGCATAATAATAATAATAATAATATAGATCGTCCCCATCATCCTTGAATGTAATAATGGGAGGTCAGCAAGTGAAAAGACTAAAACCTCAGATTAACGCAGTTGTCGTCCTTGCTATATAATTGTAACTTTTGTTTAAAAAAAACGTGCGTGCGCGCGCGATAGAGACAGAGTGTGAGTGTGTGTGTGTGAGAGAGAGAGAGAGAGAGAGAGAGAGAGAGAGAGAGAGAGAGAGAGAGAGAGAGAGAGAGAGAGAAGAGAGAGAGAGAGAGAGAGAGAGAGAGAGAGAGAGAGAGAGAGAGAGAGAGAGAGAGAGAGAAACATAGCATTGGAGAAATATCCTAGTCGGTATTTACTGTAACTAAATAAAACATGCATTTGCTTCTACTTGCACAACAATAATCAATATAATGTTTACAACTGCTAGATGTAGATAGCAATGTTATTGGTAATTCCATGATGATTAAAGAAATGAGTATGATTTGAAGGTTAACGTTTCGCTTTTAATTTGTCTTTATCAGAGATAGATAGATACATAGATGGATAGATAGACACGACTACTACTACTACTACTACTACTACTACTACTACTACTACTACTACTACTACTACTACTACTACTACTACTACTACTACTACTACTACTACTACTACTACTACTACTACTACTACTACTACTACTACTACTACCACTTCTACTACTACATCATCATTATCATTATCGTCATCCTCAAATACTACTACTACTACTACTACTACTATTACTACTACTACTACTACTACTACTACTACTACTACTACTACTACTACTACTACTACTACTACTACTACTACTTCTACTACTACTACTACTACTACTACTACTACTACTACTACTACTACTACTACTACTACTACTACTACTACCACTTCTACTACTACAATTACTGCTTTTACTGCTATTACTGCTATTACTGATGCTACTACGGCTACTGCGGCAATGGCTAATACTACTCTGAAATGTCTCTGTAACCATAACCATAACTTCCTGCACGTTACTTTCTACAGTGGCAGTGTAGTTGGTAGCGCATCAAACAAAACAAAAAACGAAAACAAAATAACCAAAAATACAACACACACACAAAAATAAAAAAATAAACGTCGATGCTGATGTAATCGTAAAAATGTTTTTCTGGCTGCACAAAAAACCTAACTGAATTGGCCATTGGCACGATTTCATAAACACAGGTTTCTATAATATCTTAGATTTTCATACTTATATTTAGAAAACTGTATTTTGTGAAGTTATATATAATTACCCGTACACTGTTTTGGTTTGAATACGCAAAAAGAAAAGGATCTTTGAATTGAGAGGTCTAGGTCTAAAAATCCAAAACCCACCAAGTCTTGGAACAAAAATAATCTTCACAAGAAAAATTGCGCAGAGCTACACACTCATTCACACACACACACACACACTCTCTCTCTCTCTCTCTCTCTCTCTCTCTCTCTCTCTCTCTCTCTCTCTCACACACACACACACACACACACACACGCGCGCGCGCAGTAGGTGAAAAATTGGAAAGGCAATCATTGAATCAGAAGTTCCGCATGAGAGATCACCGTGTACGTAGTCAGGCTGACTAGGCACACCGTTACCGTGTACGTAGACACTCCCACTTTAATTGAGGAGAGCAGAGAACAAGGGAGCCATCAACACCAATATGAAATAATCGTATTTGGTTATTCAGCGCCGGATTTAAGACGCCCCCCCCCCTCCCCTTACCAAAAAAGGGCCCCCACCAGAAACGATACCCCTTTAAAACGCTTTAAAAACTATGCAGCGTAGGACATTCATAAGGGAGTGACAACCCCCACACACCCACACCTCCCACACACCCCAACAGAGCTGGGTTGGTCCAAGGCCTCCTGAAACCTAAATCCGGCACTGCTGTTATTGACAAAAAGAGAGATCTCGGAGGCAGAAGTCTAGATATAAATCTAATTTACAAGCCTGTTCTCTTTGTAATAGTAACCAAGGATACGAAAAGCAAAGAGGAAAGAGAATTTGAACACCCGAATAAACGTAGAATTATTGAGATGACATGGTTGGCCGTCTAAATATAGTCCTTTCTTGTCCATCCCACGCCATGTCGAAGAAGTTGTAAAATTGATCGAATTAGGGGTTAAAATTAGAGAGAAAGAGAGAGAGAGAGAGAGAGAGAGAGAGAGAGAGAGAGAGAGAGATAGAGAGAGAAAGAGTTAGAGAGATTGTGTGTGTGAAATTAAAAAAGAATCATACTTGATTAATGATACTAATGTCAATAGATGCGCATGGCGTCTTCGTTGTTAATCAAGTGGGGGATAATTAAATCAATGGAGGATAGCATTATTATAGAACCCAAAAAAAACATACATACCCTCAAATTGATACGCATGAAAAAGAAGGGGGTTAATTTATTTTGATTTATTAATTTTACTTTTTATTTATTACTTTAGTTTTAGACGGGGAAAGGGAGGGAGGGGGCGTATATTATTAATCACAGTTATAAATCTACGCCTTTTATAAAAGCTCTGTGCTGTTACTCCAATGTCTACTCTCGTATCATCTCGTGATATCACCACATGACCGTGTTCCTGATTCTCGCTCCATTGCGCATGACGGGAAAACAACCAACCAGCTGAACTCGGCCTAGATGCCATCTTAGTTACAACAACAACAACAATAACGCCCACATAGGCCTACAAGAGTAAATAGCACTTAAAGCCATCCTATTATGTTGGCTGTTAACACCATAAAACTCACGATTTTTATTACTACATAGAACACTCCTGTTTTTCATTGACTCTGTAGCGTGTACGCAGTGGTAAAACCAGATATGTTCAACTATTACTTTAAGAAAAGGGAAACGCCTGAAATAATATTATTCTGAAAACCTATATTATAATGCGATTGCTCTTGGTATTTCTTTCTGCTTTTTATTTTTTGTTTGTAGCATGTTTACGCCATTTCAGCGTTAAAAGTTAGATTTAGCATGTCAGTTTATGTTGTTATCGAACCTCGATTTAAATTGTTTTGATTGTCTTAAGTTCGATTTGGACATCTCTGGTTTTCACCGTATACCTTCGTTGTAGACGACGATTAGGGAGAAGACACACTTTGAATTAAGGGCTGCTTCTTTGAATGGGTATGGTGCACCACTTGCATGTATCAATTGTTGGTTTGCTGGGCTATTATTTTACAGGATGCGCGGTAGTGCTGGAGTTAGAGCATCGTCCCTAAACACAGAAGGTCTGAGTTCGATCCCAGCCCTGGAGGACGCACTTTTCCCAAACTGTTGTGTACACGCACTACACGTACTATGTAACCGGCCAAGTCCCTGGTAATCCGCTCTGGGGTCTCGTCGCCGTAAAGGGACTTTCTAGAATCAGTTAAACAATAAGAGATGATTTCCAAAGTCTATTGCCAAAACTATCGTGGATGGGACCCAAAACTAACGTCTGACTTTCTCAAGTGTAACTACAAAGAGGCCGAGCGGGGATACCAGAACTTCTGTCTCAGCCAGTCACATGACATCGACTCCAGTCCAACCGGTAAAAACCAAGGTGGCATGATCAGAGATCAAACCCGTGGACTCCCGATTGGAACCCGCGATCTCTAACGCATGACCTACTTCGCCATCTGGTTCTTAATATTTAGCAGTTCGAACGGTTATTTTGGTTAAAGCTCCTAGCAAAGCCCAGTTCGTGCGCTTAGAGATAATGTTTTCTTCCTTTGTATTCATTGTACTTCGGGTTAAATTTATTACGCTATTTTAGGAAGAAAGCAGCAATAAATCGTTTCTACTTGAATGCACTTTGGTATTATTTATTGCATGTGTTGAAGGATGTTGACAGAACAGTTATTTGATAACCCTATCAGCCTGAGGGCTCTCAGTTCGCTATGAAGTAATCGTGTGGTTAGAATTAGAATTAGAGTTAGGGTTATGGGGTTTTATCACAAAGAATATGGTGGATTGTACTATTATACTGGTTTTGAAAATCTTAACTTGGTTTGTAGGTTGTTTTGTTGATTTCTCAACGCCTAATTACAGTGAATGGGCTATATAGGGGACGAGTCCCAATGCTAACGTTTGACTTACGTGCTGCCACAGAGAGGGCAGGACATCACTATTTTATGGTCTCTGAGGTTTTTCCGATGATCCAATGCGATGACCGGGACCACTATCATAGATTTGAATCTCGAAGGTTATGCCCCTTAGTCCAAAGCGTCATCTCTTAAACAACGAATGCTACCATAACTTTTGGTAGAAATAAGAGGAGATAATACAATAAGAATTACTATTTAATCCCTTTTAGGGGGATTCAAATTGACATGCCCATTTACAATGAAATAGATTCGACCGCGGGCTTCCCGATCTGGAAACCAATGCTTTACCCCTTGAACCAGTTCACCCCCTGGAGGTCCATGGGTTGAATCTCAGTCGATTCCTTCCTTCTGCCTGCCAGGACATCCAGGTAACCTCGCTTCCCAGGCCATAGGTTAAGGCTGACTTTTGTCCTTGGTTGGGTAGTGCTCGGGGCTGGGAGATGGAAGTCCGTGGTTCAAATCTCAGTTGGTACCCTTGTCTCTTTATAGTATTATTCGGAAAACCTAGAGAAATTATAATTAATAACGACTGTGGTTTGATTAACCGAGGGGATTTGAGCTGGTACAATTGTTAGAGCGCTGGACTCCCAGTCGGGAGGTAGCTGATACAAGCCCAGGCTCAGGGAAAACTTGGTCGGATTCCGATCCCTACTGGTTGGATCTGTGTTAGAATAATTGATGTAGCTTTGTATCTTTGCGATATCTTGTGTGTGGCTTCCTGGAAAATTTTAGACGTAGATCTAGGAAATCGTCGCCGTATACAGTTCTCTTTGGGAACCTAGGAGACGTAATATAACTCCTCAAAATATTATGGTTATTTCCTGAGAATTATAATAATTCTCACAGTTTATGAGCCTTAACCGACAGCAACTGTCACCGAAATGTTAAAGTACCCAATTATCGATATACCCTTTCTCTAGCTTGATTTACTCACCAGCATTTTAATGTTTATCAAGACAATTAGAGCTGCCTATCCAAATAACCATACAAATTCATATTATTTTTAGGTAATCGGTATTAGAAAGTACACACAAATAATGCGTTTACTTGGGCATACGATTGGCTGATCTTCGAGGACAGGAGACCCCCACGTGTGGGAATCCCAGAGAAAAGTTTTAATGAAGCTTTGCTCTGATAACTGCCAAGACTAGATGTGGAGAAATAAAGCGCAGACTCTACTATTCTATAAATCAAAAGTATTGTATATCTAGCCCATGGCTATAGAAAAATTAATGGCAGTGGGCGCGCGGATGTTTACGGGCGTGTGGCGGCTAATGAAGAAAAAATAGTCCTTGTAAAAATGGCTCCTAAGCGATAAATCAAGAAAACTAATAACAATGTTGAAAACATACAGAACATTTTAAAAGAATGTTAAGCTCTCTATTTCAAAATAATAAAGAAAAGTTGAGATAATTGTAATGTTTCCTAGATACAACTTAGAGATATTTGGTATGGATCTTTAGAGAGTAGGGCTAAAAATAGAGCTCGATATTTTACATTACGACACCGACTTTTAGTTAAAAATGCAAACTGGGGGAGGAGGAGAAGGGTATATTTGCAGTTCCATTACATACCATTATCAATGGCATTATCTATTCTCCACCCAATCATGTGCATGGCCACCTTCATCATAATCATTATCATTTTCATCAGCGTTGTCATCACAATCTTGATCGTCAACAATAATAATAGAAATAAATAGACGCGCGCATTTTTGCCTCTTGTTTCTGCGGTGCTGCTGCTGTTGTTGTTAAGGTCGTCGTTATTGTTGCTGCTGTTTTTTGTTGATGATATTGTTCTTGTTGAAGATTACGACGATAATGGTGATGATAGTGATGATGATGATGATGATGATGATGATGATGATGATGATGATGATGATGATGATGATGATGATGATGATGATGATGATGATGATGATGATGATGATGATGATGATGATGATGATGATGATGATGATGATGATGATGATGATGATGACGACGACGACGACGACGACCACGACGACCACGACGACGACGACGACGATGATGATAAACATGACAGGGTAAATAATAGAATGATAATGACGTTGATAATAATATTACTGGCTCTTTCTACTCAACATAGTTCTCCACCATCTTCTTCCTCTTCTTCTTCTTTTTCTTCTTCATCAGTTCTGTCTTCTCATCATCATTTTATTTCTATATCCATAGAGGGGGCGCGGTGGTCCAGGGGTAGAACATCGGCTTCCGACGCAAAAGGTCCCGAGTTCGAATCCTGGCTGTTGCGTTCCCTACTGGTTGGGTCGGTGTCAGTATAATGTGACCGGCTGAGACAGGAGTCATGGTATCCCCGCCCTGTCTCGTGAGAAACAGCACATAAAATTGTCAGACGTCAGTCTTGGGGCACGACCACAATATAGCCTATATAGTGCTGATGTTGGACGTTAAACCAACCCAACAACAACCCAACATCAACTCCAGATTGTGCACAATCGGCAGACACAGAGGCAGTGACACAGGAAGTCAGCCAGCCAGACAGAAAGACAGAGACAGATAAACAGAGACACAAAGACACAGACACAGAATGGGTGTGAAACAGCGCCGAGCTCTTCTTGAACGAACTCTAACTTTAGATTCGATTGGCCGCCATTTCCCACACAAATCCCTTTAAGCTTGATTTTACTGGTCAGAGAATAAGAACCTCTGACCTTCTCATAGGTCGTGTCCACCTTCACAGACTACAGCTTGTTGGTTCCGGGTTTTCCCCATGTTTGGGTTACTGTTGGTTGCGGTAACAATGTTGGCAAGTCACCCTTTATCTCCAAGTCCAAGTATTACTAGTTTGAGAAACGTGCCAAAACCCTGCGTTTCTTTTTCAGATGTGTTTGAAGGATTTAAAAAGTTTTAAAAAGTTGAAAAGATAATGCCCAGGTCCCGGAGATGGGAGCCATATATATAAAGTTACAGAGGAGTATTACCAAAATAATCGTCAAAAAGACTGGCTTATGCCTAGGATTACGTTACATGCACATACATGCATTCTAAACCTGGGAAGGGAAACCACAATGTGTCGATTTTATAAAGTTACAGAGACGGAAACCCAAAAAGTTTTTTAAGTGTTTGCCTGGGTCTAGGTTTATGCAGCTTTTTGTATTATACTTTTCTCAAGGAGCATTTAGACCTAGATCTAAAATGGAAAAAAAGAAGAAGATTATGCCTATTAAGATCTAGATCTGAATTCAGATAGGCCTAGGCAAAGGGTATTTATATGTTTCTCAGACTATACATCTGTTTCTCTGTC
>RQTK01000051.1:955391-973340 GCA_003991915.1 Elysia chlorotica | reverse complement strand
TGACCCCTGCCGGCCTTGAACTCGGCTACAACTCGCTGCAGCTCTGTATGCTCGACCTCTGACACCAGCGGACGCTGAGCGTTGAGGTAGCGCTCGCACGATTTCTCCAGCTCTGGAACCGGCAGTCTCGGCAGGCTTGCCTGGAAATGATAGGTCGGGACACGCGTTCTGTGCAGGTACTCTCGCTCGGCGGAGCTTCAGGATGATACAGGCCATGCAAACAGGGAACAAATCACAAACTTTGAGCAAAGCGGTTTGAATTCCTCATTTATTTTCATATCTAACATCCCAGGTAACAAAATATAGCAGGAAAATGATAATTGTGTCTAAAGGTCAAACCAGTCAAATAGGTTAGTTTTTCTAGAGCTTCTTGTTAAGAAACCCGAGTTTGGTCCTCTATCAGTATACACTGTCCCTTACTGGTTGGGTTTGGTTGGTAGAAGAATAATGTGGTCAGGTGAGCTGGAAGAGCTTCTTGTTAAGAAACTCGAGTTTGATCCTCTATCAGTGTACACTGTCCCTTACTGGTTGGGTTGGTTGGTAGAAGAATAATGTGAGAAAGAAGGCTAGGTGTCCCTGCCACCATCTCCCTCTGTGGCAGTAGATGGCATTGTTTTACGTTAGTCTTGGGAAACAGCAGCAGAGCTTGGCACTGCCTGAAAGATGAAAACCTTTCTAGTTGGTGCAGCAGAACGTGATCTTTGGGATCCTCTGAGAGCAGACTCACTCTCTGCTGTCATATAAGAGTAGTCTGCCTGATCAAAGTGAGTTATCTCACTCCGTGGGATTTTTAAAATGGTATCTATTATATTTTGGAAAATGACAATTAGTTTTATAGCTAGAGAAAGCTGTTTTTCCTGTGTATATTTTACAAGCAATGGAATGTCGATCCAGAATAGAATTTTAGCGTAACAAAGTTTAATGTAAAAATTCATACTATTGCAACACAGTTCTTGATATGATATAAACCGTGGATTGAGTTGTCAATGTTTTTGATGACAAACTGTCAGTTGTTTGGTAACACTTCAAGGGTGGAGGAATATGTCAGAGATACATTTACCATTTGCCTCTTCAGGAACTTTGCGTTAGGAGCTGAGGGAAACCTCTGAGTGAACTATGCCTAATCACATAGATGTACACATCTTCTATTTCCAATATGGCAATTTTTGTGGGCTTAGTTATAGCTGTAAGTACTTTGTAAATCATGAGGAAGCTTTTTTGAACAAGCACATGTGGTCAAGATAAGTGGAGATATAGTAAAAGAGAGGAATTATTTTTATGTCTATTCTCCCACGTTTCCTACCTGTACAATGTGTTTCCTTTTGTTTTTGTTGCAGAGCTCCACAAGCAGTTGGTTGAACAAGACAAGGCAAACAAACACACCAACTATGTCTCAGGTAAGCATGTCACTGCTGAGACCAAGTGAAGATCCCTCTGCACTATGGAGATGCATTCATGTAATTAATCCATACTGAATACGTTTCTAGAATCTGTTTGGTATATGAACATCTTTCTGATAATGTTTATATTTTACACATTTCTTGGTTTTTGTGTTTGTGTATGTGTTTGTGTGTGTGTGTGTTTTTTTTTAGCTTTTTGCTAACTTTTAAGGGGAGACTATGAGACCAGTTATACATGACAAAATAAAAAAAAATGTGTTGTCTTCAAGTTAGCAATAAGTGCAGATTTATCTATTATCAAGAAAGTTGTGAAAGCATCCGGTTTAGTCTATTTTTAAGGGACCTGCGAGCTATTACATTTGTGTACAGCAACTTTCTGAAAGTTCTGACTGTTCCCCACGTCCTTTTCTCCAGATCTGTGGTTTGACATGTACCTGAAAGACCGCCGCTCCATTGTTCTTACCCACAATCCCTTTTTGAGCTTCGCTGATGATCCCAGGCCGGAATACAACACACAGGTGAGTTTCCTGTTGCATGCTATAGTTCATGTAGAGGAGAAACAGTGAAAACTCGATAACTTAAAATGACCAGTTGCTCCTACTTCTTTATTTTATTTGTTTGAAAAATATTTTGCTGATAAGTTTGCCTCACATTGCCTTTTCTTAAATTTCAATGTTTTATGGGGAAATTGTAACATACGAGGGCATCATTTTCCATTTCACATTGATTGGATGCATTGCATATATATATATATTAGTACTAAGTTTACCATCTCAAAATCATTACCATTTCAATTATGTTTTTGCTGAGAAAGGAGCAGATCTTGTATCACTTTTTAATGAACAATAATAATTATAAAAATAATAATGGCAGTCCGTCGATATTCACGATGACTATCTGTGTTTGGTAAGGTCAGATTGAGCAGTTCCTCATGTGAGCGAGCATATCAGCCTTAATCTCTCTCTCTCTCTCTCTCTCTCTCTCTCTCTCTCTCTCTCTCTCTCTCTCTCTGTGACAGCTGCTCCGCTCTGCCAACATGCTGATATCGTCTGCCCGCTGCATGAAGACGCTGAGAGACGGACTTCTGGAGCCGGAGGTTTTCCACTTGAATCCAGCCAAGTCAGACACAAACACTTTCCGCACTGTGACCAGGTCTGTACAGAATTTGTTCATAATTTCTTGACCAGAAAAGAACACATTTTTGTCTCAAACATTTACGCCATAAAATTACTTTGTTTCTTTCAATATCACGAATAAGATGTGCAGGGATAAAAAGTGAGTTTGCTTTCTTTATTAATACAGGTATAAATATTTTCAGAGTATTGTGTCGTTTATTTGTTATGTTTCCAGTCTGACTTCCAGTTTAATTGAAATGTTGGATTGGTTAGCAGTTTGCTTGTTATGAAGTCTACTTTGAATTTGTAATTTTTTTGGATAATTTTTATTATTTATTATTATTATAATTATTTGAATAACTACTGTCTCTACTATGTCTGTTCACACAACTTGCACAAATACTGAATAGTTGTGAAACTTGCTCAGTCAGCAGAGTGCTTGAGTTACTTACAAAAAGTAGAAACTAAGAATTACAAACATTCATAGTAAGCATCTTAAACTTAATACATGTAAATGTCATCCATTATACTATCTCTTAACGAAAATGTATTTTGAGAGGGAAGACCATATTCCTTTAAAAAAGAAAAGAAAATCAATAGAAGCTAAGATGCGAGTGTTGTTTTTCCAGACTGCTGCCCCCCTCGCTGTCCTGGTACGGGGCGTATCTGTTCAAGGCATTTCCGCTGGACATGAGTCAGTACAAGGGCCTCTTCAACTCCTGCCGCATTCCCAGGTAGGAGTTGCACCTTCTTCTTCCAGTGTTGATCTGAGATTAGCGCAACAGTTTCCAGTTGATGTTTTTTTTTATATTTTTTATTGGAATCAATTTTATCCTCAAGTTTACAAATCAGATATGTTGATCAACACTATGGGCTGTAATTACAACGTGGCGGTAGCTAACAAGTGTCACAGGAATATATGATAAAGAAAACTTATGATGAGTTGTAAGTTACTGCGACGTGGTACTATGTTATAACCATACCAGGCCTGTCATCGCTGAATGAATACCAAAACACATGGAGTGTAGATGGCCTTGTGGCTATTTTTACATGGCATTTTAAAGCAGTGGCAAGAATCAATGAAATGAAGAAATCAGCAAATTCTTTCGAAATGTGTAGCCAATTCAGGGCTTTTCTTAGCTTTTTGGGGGCATACGAAAATGTGACTGGCTTTCCAAAAAATCAAATCCAAATTTAGAATGGCAAACAAGCTCAGAATACTGTTTCTTTGAGTTTCATATGTTCAGACAAATAGTTGAACAGACTGCAGAAACAACAAAATTGGCGAATTGATTATCTGACACCCCGCTAGCCATTTGAGGTCTCACCTTTTTTCTTAATTTTGTCAATGTTTTTAAGTATATTCCCGTGGCAGTGTGATGCTTTTTAACAATTTTTTTTTTGTTTTGTTTTGTTTTCTTTAACTTGCACAAAGTTGTTACTTGTTTTACTGATTGTGGCAGGCCTGTCTAAACATCAATAAGAGATCAGATTTGAGATTTGTATAAAAACCAGCATAGATCTGGAAAAATGCACAGGGTTATTCCTTTTATTACATTTAGGATTGGAGAGAAAAAAAGGCATCACCATTCGAAATTTGCTGGAATTTTTTTTTCTGTAATTTCAGACCAGAGAAAGATGAACTGTTTACAGATCGAGATGCCAAACATGTTCTGGTCATGAGGAAAGGAAACTTTTACGTGTTTGATGTCTTGGACAAGATGGTGGGTTAACACTTGGAAATTTGCAAGTTGAATAATTAACTAAGCTTGTCAATAAAGAACACACAGCTCACTTATTTTCGATATTTTGTTGACTGCAAGGTTCATTGAAGCCATGTGTGGCTCAGTACTACAAAGTTATCATGGCTTTGTCTGTTTGATCTCCTATCTTGCTGCCACTCCTATACTCCCTCACCTAGCTGCTCACCAAATTTCACTAATTGACCAACGCCAACTCCTTTCCCGCATTGTACACTACACAACATGTTAGTTATAGGTTAAGGGAGAACTTTAATTCTTTGAGCACAGGGCGGCAAATCTTTCATGGTCAAATTTTAAGTAAACCAAGTGTCTGGTAAACAACTTTTTGAGTTTGCTGTCACCTCTGATTAGTTCAATCCAAGTTTGGTTTGACGTTAGTTCGCTGGATCAAAGATTGCTCACTAAAGACAAAGATTAGAGAAGAAAAATAAGATTTTTATCTGTTTATTGAGTGCGAGTTTGGTGTATTCGAGTTATACTGTATTTCCCAATTTTTTTTTTAGGTAGTAGTGCCCTGCCTCCCTATAGAAATCCTCATGATTAAATTATTATGATTATCATACAATACTGTTTTTATGTGTGTTTGTTTTTGTTTATGTGTAATAAATATAGTCTTTGATGCATATTTGGATTTTTCAAAATATTTTACTTAAGAGTAATTGCAATATTCTCATCATATTCAATTTAGTATGTTTTATTTTTGTTTTTCGTAATTGCATTTGCATATTTGAAATCTATTTACACTAGCAAACCCTCATTCTACATAATTATATAAAAATAACGTTTGATTTGTAACCGATTTTTATGTACAGTAAATGATACATTTTTTATGTCTTTGAAAAAAAATTATATTTTAAATACAGTTGTATTTTTTGTTTTATATGCTTTATTTATTTTTAATGCAAGTGGGCATGTTAATCTCAATTTTCTCAATCAAGTTATTCTTATCTTATCTTATGACACCTCCATTAATAACATGAGTTCAACATTTTTCGCTCGATCACTTTGCTAATCATAGGAAGGCAAATATTTTGCCATATAATGGGCACAAATAAAAAATTGATGGAATAAGGGTAAATCCATTAATGGTATAATACTGCTTTAATAAATAGAATCATTTCATAGGGTTTAGTTGCTCATAGAGGTTGTTGGGAATTTTCAGACAATTTTCTCAAGATGCGCTCACAGGTCTGCAATAAGAGCAAGTGTATTTCTTAGCTGATGACTTTGTGATATTAACTATGTGAATGGCTAGTTTTTTTTACAAATTGTCTTTTTTTTACTTTTATCCTTCTTTAGTCAACATGTGTATGTTTACTTCGATTGTTCTATTAATAAAATGGCTCCCCATAACGCAGGCAACATAATTCCCGAGGAGGAGATCCTGGCCCACCTTCAGTACATTTTGTCCGATTCGAGTCCTGCCCCAGAGTTCCCAGTATCAACGCTGACTTCAGATCTCAGAGATCCCTGGACTCAGGCAAGGCAGCAACTTGTCGAGGCCGGTACGTGATAATTTTGAAGATTGATATATGATCACGTGTGTAGGATTCCTTGGCAACCATCTCGGATCGAGAACTAGACAAAAGTGACATTAACTGCTGGAGTGAGGATGAAGATAAAGGTTTTTTAAAATTTATTTGTGAATCAGTTTTAAAAAGTTAATGTTTGAATGTGCCAGTACGTCCTGACAATTTGCCATGGTTGTTTCCTTCAGAGCCGAGAGCAAACAATGTAGGGTGGGCCGAGCGAAACAAAGAGAGGGATCTCTGGTCGCAGAGAGGAGCTTTTTTGCCTCTACAATCAAAGGAGGGTTAGATATATTGATGTTTTCTCAGACTAACGTCTGACAATTTTGTAGTGATTTTTGTTATGTGCTGCGAAACAGAGACAGGTCTGGAGTACCAGGATTGCAGTCTCAGATAGTCACATCTTACTGAAACGGCCCCAACCAGTAGACAAAGTGATCTGAAATTTAACCTGTGAGATTTTTAAATGAGAAGCGCTTGCATAGTGGCATAGTGTTCACTCGTATTATGATAATCAACCAAGGTGGTAAGTGGCATAGTGTTCACTCGTATTATGATAATCAACCAAGGTGGTAAGTGGCATAGTGTTCACTCGTATTATGATAATCAACCAAGGTGGTAAGTGGCATAGTGTTCACTCGTATTATGATAATCAACCAAGGTGGTAAGTGGCATAGTGTTCACTCGTATTATGATAATCAACCAAGGTGGTAAGTGGCATAGTGTTCACTCGTATTATGATAATCAACCAAGGTGGTAAGTGGCATAGTGTTCACTCGTATTGTGATAATCAACCAAGGTGGTAAGTGGCATAGTGTTCACTCGTATTATGATAATCAACCAAGGTGGTAAGTGCCATAGTGTTCACTCGTATTATGATAATCAACCAAGGTGGTAAGTGGCATAGTGTTCACTCGTATTATGATAATCAACCAAGGTGGTAAGTGGCATAGTGTTCACTCGTATTATGATAATCAACCAAGGTGGTAAGTGGCATAGTGTTCACTCGTATTATGATAATCAACCAAGGTGGTAAGTGGCATAGTGTTCACTCGTATTGTGATCACCAACCAAGGTGGTTAGTGGCATAGTGTTCACTCGTATTATGATAATCAACCAAGGTGGTAAGTGGCATAGTGTTCACTCGTATTATGATAATCAACCAAGGTGGTAAGTGGCATAGTGTTCACTCGTATTATGATAATCAACCAAGGTGGTAAGTGCCATTCACTGTAGTATAATTTATAGGAAACAAATTGTTGCATAGTATTAGTGGCATAGTGTTCACTCGTATTATGATAATCAACCAAGGTGGTAAGTGGCATAGTGTTCACTCGTATTATGATAATCAACCAAGGTGGTAAGTGGCATAGTGTTCACTCGTATTATGATAATCAACCAAGGTGGTAAGTGGCATAGTGTTCACTCGTATTATGATAATCAACCAAGGTGGTAAGTGGCATAGTGTTCACTCGTATTATGATAATCAACCAAGGTGGTAAGTGCCATTCACTGTAGTATAATTTATAGGAAACAAATTGTTGCATAGTATTTACTCCATTATGATGCACAGAAATAAGACTACATGCTATTTTGTCCATTGCAATGTGAGCTATTGTAATTGATGTGCAGTATAGACATTTAATGCCTTTTTTCCCGTCTCTGAGAAGTTTTAGATTAAGAGAACACTGTTTTCCCTGTTTTGTTTACCCAAAAAATGTCCCCATTTTCTGATTACCAACAAATTGAGCTGTTATCCACCCCCCCAGACCCGGAGAATGAGAAGAAGCTCCGCGCGATAGAAAGCGCCATGTTCAACCTGTGTCTGGACGACGACCAGCCGGCAGATCCAAACGCGATCTCTCGCTCGTTTCTTCACGGGGACGGGATCAACAGGTGACTGCACATCTTTACAAAATTGAAGTAACTTGATTTGATTCTCCTAGTTTGTTTTCTCGGTCGTCAAGGAAGATTCTAGAGCAGGACAGCCAGGACGCGGCTGGTCACATTAAACTGACCTCAGTCCAGCCAGAAGGCCAAGAACAGGTGGATGGAGCAGGGAACTTACCTGAGCCCCTGGATGATCACCTCATCCTTCAGGTTTTTGGCAATATTGTCAAAGATTAACTGTAAAAAATAAATTTTCAGAGTAAGTTCATATGTTGACTCTGAAAGTGTTTTATCTCTTTTATGTGTGAGATCTGTAACAGGCATCGACAATCATGGCCATCCATTTCTTTCTGTTCGATCTGTGCGATCCTTGGGTTTCCTTTCTCTTTGTGTAACTATTCAGACTGCGGGTATATTTTTCTACGCTGTTTTCCTCTTCACTTTATTCCCTCCATAATATATTTTTTTCTAATCTATCGGCTTGATTTATGAGCCCATATAGATATCTAGGAGAGATTAGAACAAATTTTATATGTTTTTTTTATGTCTGCAAAGTGGAGATTAGATTGCTCCTAGTGTTGCAGCCAGAACTGTTTTGAGAGCTCACATTGCCTGTGTGTCTAGAGCTCACATTGCCTGTGTGTCTGTCTCTCTCCTGGCATAGTGAGTGACTTCAGCCTAGAGATTCTATGTCCGAGTTTCACCCTCCTGGTCCTGGTAGTCTCAAGCCTGGGAGATTTGGGAGCCCGCTAGCTCAGTCGGTAGTACTCTGGTCTGTCAAGCGGAGGTGCGCGCGGTGGCCCAGGGGTAGAACATCGGCTTCCGACGCAAAAGATCCTGAGTTTGAATCCTTGTGGTTGCCTTCCCTACTGGCTGGGTCGGTGTCAGTATAATGTGACCGGCTAAGACAGGAGTCATGGTATCCCCGCCCTGTCTCGTGTGTGGCAGCACATACAATTGTCAGACGTCTGTCCTGAGGCTCGTCCACATTATAGCCTATATAGTGATGATGTTGGACGTTAAAACCAACTCAAACTAAAAAACTCAAACTTTCAAGCCGAAGATCCTTGGTTCAAATCTCAATGCCTGCCTCTGTTTCCACATAGGATTTTTTTGGACAATCCAGGGGATTTCAAACTGAGTTTACCTGATTAATATTTGAGATTGATGTTACAGCAACAACAAAAAATAACAACTAACCAATCCGTGACGAGTTCGCAAAGCCAACCTCTTTCAGCAATAGCACAGCAGGTTGACGGAAACTGACGGCACAGCAGCAACATAATACTTAACTTTTGAAGATAGTTTGTGAACTTATTCTGTACCTGTTCTAGTGATACCTTGTAACTGTAATCTTTGTCCAGGTGGTATGACAAATCCTTTCAGCTCATCTTCACCAAAGATGGAACAGCTGGGTGTCACTTCGAACACTCGTGGGGAGACGGCGTTGCAGTTTTGCGTTACATCAGAGAGCTGTTCAAGGACTCGACAGAGAAGCCTCGCGTCAACCCGCAGACAAAACCGTCAGCCAATGCTGGTTCAGCAGAGAAAGTCCGTAGGCTCGGTAAGGAAACCTCTGTGTCAGTTTGTCATCTTGTTGAGAGATATCATGGTTGAGCTAGGGGAAGGTTGTATGGTGTGACCAGTACAGCTTTACCATGAGGATGTTATCAAGGCAGTTCAATGAAATAATTGCCAAAGCTAGTGGAATCTGCTTCAGACAACCTATGGCTTTAGGTATAGATCATGTCTGAAGCACCGACTCCCTTTTCCTTGCTTAACAGATGCTGTTCAATAAAACAGAAAATGAACTCTGAGACTCTCCCCAATACTTTTATCCAAATTGTATATTCGATTGGCTTCATAACTGGTAATTTTTCACAGAATATTTTTGGTTGCTGGTGTCATCATCATCATCATCATCATCATCATCATCATCATCATCATCATCATCATTATCATCATCATCAACATTATCATCGTCATCATCATCATCATCATCCTCATCATTATTATAAGAAGTAGTAGTAGTAACAGCAGAAGCATAAGCATTGTTATTATTATTATTATTATTATTATTATTATTATTATTATTATTATTAATATTATTATTGTTATTATTACCATTACAATTTGCAGGGTAATAGTGACAAACAGCAAAGTGGGAGATATTAAATATTAAATTTTATTTACTATTGAAAGCCTGCTCCGTGTTTCAGAGTTCACCCTCACACCACAGGTGAAGGAATCCATCGTCACGGCCAAAGAGCGATTTGACACAGCCACAGGCTCTCTGGACGTACATCATTTGCGATACCAGAAAATGACCCGGAAAAACTTGAAACAGTTTAAACTGAGTCCAGACTCGGTCATGCAGCTTGCAATTCAGGTTTGCACTTTTTTTTCTCTCATTTGTCTATCTATAGTATATAGTGCTATCAAAGTATTAAACATTAAATTGTGGGTTACCTACAATGTTTAACTTAAATATTTATGAAATTTTTAGAATTTAAATGATTCTAACACCAGCCTAACATTTAATAGGATAATGTACTTATTTCTGGGTTTAGTTGGGTTTTTTTATGTCTGCATATTTTCATATTTTGTTCATAATACTTACAAAAGCAAGTGTTATATGAATGGAATTTTCGAAATTTGTTACTCCAGGAAATTTCAATATTAGTAAAACAAAAAATCTGTATACATCTAATAACCTTTTCTCAGTTTGTCAAATTATTTCAAGGACATACACACTGCCATTTATATTTAAGCATGTCCAACCTGAGTGAAATTAAGTTGTGACAGGTAGTATTTAAAGTGTAAGACTAGTTCATGAGATATTACTACTGATAGCTTGCACTTAAAATATTAAAAGTGGATGGGATATACCTGACATGAAGTGTTTAAAGTGTTTAATTCAATGAGATTTTGCTACAGATAGCAAGTACATTAAGTGTTTAAAATTGGATGTGATATTCTAACTGATACAGCCATTTTGTTCTACAGCTTGCGCACTATCAGATCCACCAGATGAACCGAGGCACGTACGAGTCGTGTAGCACGTCTGCCTTCAAACACGGCCGCACCGAAACGGTTCGATCATGCACCACAGCCACAGCAGCCATGTGTGAGAAGATGTACGACCAGTCAGGGACCCGGTCCAGTGTGGATGAGTTGATGGATGGGCTCAGAGCGTGTTCCGAGACGCATGGGCAGCTGACAAAAGATGCGGCTATGGGTACTTTAAACTTTGACACTCTTATTTATTTCTTATCTTTCCATCTCCCTCCCTGTCTAAGCTTCTATCGTTTTTCTTTTTCTGCTGTGCCCAGTTTTTTTGTTGTTTTTTTTTAAACAATTGAAATAAAGTTTTGTGGCTGATCTTTTTTCTTTGCAGGTTTTTTAACCTTTGATAGGTAAAGATACTATGCTGTGCAGTGAGAATCCATTTGTGCGAAGGTTTCTGATCAGTTAATTACAATAACAGCCAAAGTCTTTCAGCAATAATTTACGACCAAATGAAAAATAAAAATGACATACTAGAATATGCCTCTATATGTAATTATATAATTAAAATTGTCAGACGTCCGTCTTGGGGCCCGTCCACAATAAAGTCTATATAGTGCTGTGTTGGAGTTAAACCAACCAACTCTTCTCTTTCTTCTTCTTCTTCTTCTTCTTCTTCTTCTTCTTCTTCTTCTTCTTCTTCTTCTTCTTCTTCTTCTTCTTCTTCTTCTTCTTCTTCTTCTTCTTCTTCTTCTTCTTCTTCTTCTTCTTCTTCTTCTTCTTCTTCTTCTTCTTCTTCTTCTTCTTCTTCTTCTTCTTCTTCTTCTTCTTCTCGACCACCCCGCATACGCGCGCCTGAATCACATCATCCTGTCCACATCCACACTGACCGACCCGGCCATCATCATCGGTGGATTTGCCGCTGTCACGCCCGATGGCTACGGAGTCGGTAAGCTGCAAGCTCGCTCAACCTCGATCAAGATATGTCTAAATCACCAGGCGCTGGTCACTTTACAGCCTGCCTGTTTGCCTTAACTTGAAAGTTATAACTGGAAAAATTGTTTAACAATTTTTTTATACTTGTGCAGTTACGAATCGCCGCCCCCCAGTCCCCCCTTTTTTTTAAATAATCAAATATTTTGTGATGCCATCCTTCCTAACAGTCCCTGTGTATCCCAATTGCATTCAAAATATTAACATCTTCTATTGTCTCATCTCAGTTCATAATTCAGATTTACCTTTAATTTGATGCAGGCTATGCCATTACAGACGATCAAATTGGCTTCAATGTGACAACCTACCCAGCATGCAATGTGAGAGACTTCATTTCCTGTTGTGAGACAGCATTAGATGACATTTATGCCGTGCTCCAGACTGCAGCCAAATCGTGATGGCTACTAAACTTAGGAGTCCAATTATTTTTTGGTTTTTAGGACTATGCCACTCTGATTAAGTGTATAATTATGGACCAATGATACTTTTATTTTTTACTTCCTACCTGGACTTTGTACCACTTTGCACTAAGACACTATGCCGACATTACCATTCTTACCATGAGTACTCTGGCAAACATTGTTTTCTTTTGTTTTAAAGTGCAAAGATTTTTGTTTAAGTAATAGTTGTTGTAGAAGCATTGAGAAATTCATAACATTTGAATTGTGTTGATTTATGTCAAAATGTTAGTGATGAACATTGAATTGATTGTCAAGTTATTTCTAAGCAGTTCATTGTCAAGTACATGTGTCAGCAATAGTAGGTACAAATCTAGAAACATTCATGGAAAATGTTATATTAGATTCATAAAGCTCATCACTTTGTAATCCAAGTGTCTTGAAAGGACAGTGGACTTCTCACAAAACAAAGCCTGATTATTGGAATTTTGCATAAACCGTTAATTTTTTTTCTCTTTTCTCTATTAAAATCAAACTCATTATTCAAAGTTTTTCTGGTTTGATTGTCTTAATTCGAAGCTCACACTACCAACAGGAATTACAAGTACAACAGTACTACCTGTCAAGCAGAATGCAATGCTTATTGCTGCCTAAGACACGCCTTTAATAGAAATGGGGTCGGGAGAAGGTTGCTATCGAAAGAAAACAATAGGAAAATTACTATAAACGTTTTTGAAATAGGGTGAGTTACTGTCTACTAAATTCAACATTTCTGTAATCTGAATCCTCTTGATTTGAAGTTTATATAAAATCCCAAGCAATTTGAATTATGAGGTTGCCATTGTGAGTTACCTTACTTGAAGTCAAGACAATCAGGAACTTCTGTAGGTTCTCCTGGAGTAAGTGGCTATTAAAGAAAACTTAACTTATGTTACAGATGTTAAAAGCTAGATCTCATAAAGTTGTAAGTTCTGACTTTGGAAAAAATCTGCACAGCAAACAAAGTCCCACCATGCCTTGCTTGGTAGCGTTTAAGCGTTTGGTTTTTCTGCAAGAATGAGTGGAATACTATTAGAGGCATAGAGGACATAAACAAGGAATCAAAGCTGCTTTGCAAACTTGTTCTTTTTTTTTGGGTTAACATATTTTATGTAACTTGCACAGTGCTTTAAAAGCTATGCAAAGGGAAAATAAAACATGGGGAAAGTTTGTGATATATACTGTGTTAAATCTTTTGTTACTAACACTTACTTGAATGCTTGAATGTTGAAAGGTTGAAACTTAATGAAGGGCTTCTTAACTCTTTGTCTCCGAGTGTCAGCTGACAGCGGCCGATAGATCATTCCCATTTACAGAGAGGCTGCTGACATCGACTTAAATAGTCAGTGTTACTATGCGACGAATAAAATAAATCTAAAGTCATACAACAACAAGCATTGACATGTGTGTGAGAGATAGTTTATTTAATTTCCTTTCCAGTGGTACAAAAATTATGTTTGTTTCTAAACTGGAACCAAAGATATAGCAATTTTTCTATAATGGTACGACCACTTATTTTCGCCACGCCTGGAAATTACGTCCAAATGTGGAGAAAAATTCCGGAGACAAAGAGTTAATATGATAAATAAAAACTGTTTTACATCTGTTTTTCTTTTTTAAAAATCATACATAATGTTTACAGGAGTGATTCCATTAAGATGATGAAAGTAGTGTTTGAGAAAATTTGGTATTGGTTCTTCTACGACAGATGGTTTTAATCTATTGAAACTGAAAACCATTTTGTACAGAGAGGCCAAAGTTTTGTGAACTTTTACTTCAATAAATCAAATTGTAGACATCATTATCATAACATGTGAATTTTTTATTATTTCTTTTTTTTGTTGTTGAAGCTTTCTTTTGATTGAAATGAAGTGTTTCTTCTCAAAGAAGAGGTTTATCAATGTGTGTTTGTCCCAAAAGGAAATTCATATTCCAAAGTCTCAAAGAAATGATTTTCATTGTCACTGGACTTGGTGACAGAATGCAGGGGAAACCCCATAACTCAAATCCCTTGCGACCGGATCATAACTTTCAATTAAGAGGCTACGAATTACACAAGGGAACATTCCTGAGCTGCAAAAGTGTTAAAAAATAAGGATAACACTTTCTTTATGGCATTTTATCGGAGTTAACTGTTGTCATAATTATTTCTATGGCAACCTTCATCCAAAGCCATTTCTTCTAAGAGCAAGTCTTGAAGAGCAATAAGCATCGAATGCAGCTTGACAGACAGTACAGTACTTTTGTAATGCCTGTTCATGCTCCAAGCTCCGAACTAAGAGAATCAAAACAGAAAGACTTCCAATTATGATTCCGATTTTAACACAGCCGAAGAGCAAAAGATAACCTACCCTCTTGCAAAATTTGGTTTATGAGAAATTTGAATTGTCAGAATTTGTTCTTAGAGTTTTCCATTGTATTGGCAGGGCAATGAAGAGCAACCGGGAGGAGGCAATTTATTGTTTGTTTTTTCTTAGGATGTCATAAACTGTCATAATCCAGTACATGGTGAAGTTAATGAGTTATTCGATGCGGCAAAATTTCGTGTGGTTGAAATATATAATTAAATCTATAGTGAACAATGTTATAAGGTTTTTCCTGTATGCTTTTTTCCTCTCATTTTTTTTCCTTTATTTCTTTATACACACCAATATGTCGTTATTTGCTATCAAAGGACAGATAACCATTAAATTTTTACTACCTGCCTTCTTTTTCCTTTTTCCTTTTCCTCTCCTGGCTGTTGCGTTCCCTACTGGTTGGGTCGGTGTCAGTATAATGTGACTGGCTGAGACAGGAGTCATGGTATTCCCGCCCTGTCCCGTGTGTGGCAGCACATAAAATTGTCAGACGTCCATCTTGGGGCCCGTCCACAATATAGCCTATATAGTGCTGCTGTTGGTCGTTAAACCAAATCCACCCCCCACCCCTCTTCCTCTCCTCCACTTTCTCTGCCTGGCCTATTTTCGTTTTTGTTTTTTGTTTGTTTTTGTCCTATTCTGTACTAGTAAAAATGTCCATTGATTGTGTCAATAATAATGACCACCTAACTAGAAGGTTCCGGTTTCATCTGGACAAGCAAACACAGTGGTATCAGAATTAAGAGGGTCCTAATTTTAAAAACCTCTTTTTATACCTCCATCTGTAGACCTATCTAAAAGGTCAATAAAATACGTCTCACTAACAGATAAATGGTTTCTGATTTCTCATCAGTTTCAAGCTAAAACACTGCTTATTTTACCAGATCATTTCTCAAGGTTTATAGATAAATTTAATTCACCATGGTGCTCAAGTTTTCCTTGAGTCAATTACGACCTGAGAAAGAGAAGAAAGATAGGCCTACCGAGTTCAGATCCATCGATATGATTATCGATCTAAATTGCACGCATGTTCATGGAATGTTTGATTGGAGAAAGCAAAGCTCTGTCATGGTTTAACATTTCCTAGGTTGTCAAGGAAGATCATTTAAGGTTATGGTCTTATAATGACAGTGACACCAACCCAACTAATAAAGATTAAGCAATCCTGCTTGTGTGTGGTTCAAACCTGCAAACTCCTGAACAAAAATTTCACCCTCTACCCTTGGACAAAATTTTCCCCAAAATCATATACGGGAAGATCTTCTCTCCGTCATTATAGGAACATTAAAGGTTATGGGAAAGATGGAATGTGCATGTACATGTAGTATAATTTCATGTCCTGAAAATGAGTGAAATCCCTAATGTCATCTTGAACCGTCATCATGTTGACTGAGACGCGTGACCTTGGGTGTAGATAAATGAACACCAAATTATCAAGTATGGCTATTCTTAGCCTATCTGAGAATTGTAGTTCTATACTATAAAAACATAGCTTGGAAGTATACATCTACCACCGTGTCGCCCGAGAATTATACATAGATTTTTATTTTTTTTTTATGGTGGTCAAGGTGATGGTCGTTGTCTTAGTGCTAATGGTCGCAATAGTTGTCGTGGTCGTGCTCGCGACGGTGGTATTGTAGTAGTAGTAGTAGTAGTAGTAGTAGTAGTAGTAGTAGTAGTAGTAGTAGTAGTAGTAGTAGTAGTTTTATTGTTTGTTGCGTTATTGTTGCTGTTTTTTTTTTGGGGGGTGCATCACATGAACCTATTCGAAACTAAAAGAAGCACGTTTGTGCAGCGGTAATTTTTGTTTATTTACCTTTTAATCCAAAAGATAGGTCAAAATTTTTACATTTTCTTTTCGTTGAGGTTTCATTGTTTTCAAGATGATTCAATATCCTACATTAAATGCAACATTCATTCGAATGTATCACAATCTATATTGATTGTTTTTTTAAACGATTTCATGGCGTCAATATATTTTTATATGGCAACGTAAAACATCTTTCATCATTATTCTTCAAAATCTGTAAAATTCTTAAGACGCAAAAACCTATCTGGCAAATAAGACTGTCGTCCATATTGGCATTTCCTGTGTGTGTGAAAACAGACGAAAAAACTCCTCACAACAATTGCAACCTACCCCAAAGAGAAAAAAAATGTCGGGGCTACCTCGGAGAATCATCAAGGTATAACAAATAAGTTATTGTTGATCGTAGAGTTATAGAGTTTCTGATTCATTATTGATTTATTCAAATTTAACAGCAACCTACGCTATAGAACTGCGACTCTTAGAATCTTAGATCTAAAATCCAAAGCAAGACGAGACAAAGTCTAGGCCTAGATTCTAGATCTGCTGACTAGGGTCTAGATCTAGTAGGTCTAATATTCTAGAAACCATTTAGCCCAGGGTGAGAGTCCACTCTTAATTTTACCTTTCCCAACGGGATTAAACTCCACTCTTAGATTGGCTTTGAGCGGTAGATCTAGTTTAGATTAGCCCACACCGCAAATAGACTCGACCAGACATCACCTGTCTCCATTCTGATTCAAATCTTTGGATTTTTTTTTGTTTTATATAATAGGCCTATATTTCATATTGTCAATTATTAACTCCAAGTCGAGAGAATCAGAGGTTTTTATCAGCCTTTGATATGTGAAACTGAAACCACCATTTAATGAAGGCCTGGTCTGAACCCTAACACACCCTTAACCCGCACACATTTGGTATGGTCTGAAATCTCCAAGGACTCTCATCTATATAGATAGAAATCGGGTAATGGTCTAGTTCTTCAGGGTTGAATTAGGCCTCGTTGCGCATGCGCAAAGACCGCTCTGAGCCTGCTGCTGTGTATCTACATTTAAATGAATGAAAATGCGTTTGTACAGCCTCAGTCCGTAGACAAAGACAATTGCAGAATGATTGTGTGTTCTAACACGGGTCTACATCTCCAAGTGTATAGATCTAATGTAGTGTCCATTTGTCCACATGTTTGTCACTGTGTGCCATGTCTTTGGTTAGGTGCGATGTAGATCTATCTTGCAGCTTGTTTATTTTTAGAAGTTCTTTTCTATTCACAACATGGTCTATTTTCTAGTTCTAGACATACTATTTCCAGCTAACCCAAATAACATGATGCACTCAGTGACATCAGTGATTTAGATCTCGATTTTAGATATAGATTAGATGTGGATGATTCATCAAACCATCCTTTTTAATGAGGCCTCTTAGTTTCCTCCTTTATCTGTTTGTCTGAATCCCATTCAGAGGGGTAAAAAGTTTCAATTTCTAGTGACATTGATCAGTGATCAATCAGTTATCTAAATACAAACTGATTTTTTCAATTATTTGGATTAAATAACAGTTCCATCCATGACTAGGTATGTTGGCTTATAAACTAAATGATGTTGTGACCAAGCAGTTCTCTTTTTTTTTTTTTTTTTTTTTAATAGGTTTCTATT
>RQTK01000051.1:939920-955158 GCA_003991915.1 Elysia chlorotica | reverse complement strand
GAGTAATTTTCAAGTTAGCGAGTACGGAAAAGAAAAGCATAGAACAATGTTTATCGAAATGCAATGTCTCTTCGTTGTTTATTAAATTTACATAATACTGTTTTATCGGTACTGCAGTTGACTTCATCCGGGTTACCGATTTGAACCTCTAGTTTACCCATAGATGTATTTATATATCTATGAGTTTATTCTTCTGAATAATACCGATCTGGTAATTTTCAAGTTAGCGAGTACGGAAAAGAAAAGCATAGAACAATGTTTATCGAAATGCGATGTCTCTTCGTTGTTTATTAAATTTACATAATACTGTTTTATCGGTACTGCAGTCGACTTCATCCGGGTTACCGATTTGAACCTCTAGTTTACCCATAGATGTATTTTATATATGAGTTTATTCTTCTGAATAATACCGATCTGTCCATCTTCATTCAGCCCTGGGCGGTTTTTTTTTCTGACAAAGTGATTCCAGCTAGGGTTTGCTTGATCTGACTCGGATCTATAGGCTATTTTAATGACAGAGCCTTGGCCAAACCTGTTCTAAGCTTATTGATAATTAGGTTAGCGAATTTAACATGCGTGCTCCTCTGGTACCACTAATAATCGAGTTCTATATCTAGCTAAAGCTAGATCTAACCGAGTTATATCTTATGTGATAGCTATATTGGATCGGACGATAGGCACATTCTGCATCTAATATAAATTAATGCTAAATTCATATAACCTAGATGTATATATGTGGATTTATGCTAATTATGTTTCGGTGTGATATTCACATGTTTTGCTCAAATCTTTTTTTTAAAATCGTGTTTATTCCTTCATGAAATGGACGCACACAACACCGTTAAAATTTAAGGAAATTCTGATCACCGGTAATGGAATTAATTAAAGCAGATGTAGAGTAAAAATAAACTTCGTTGAGGCGGATATAATTATAAGTACATGTATAACACAAAAACAATAGGTCCAACTGGAAGCCGGTAAAGAAGAAAATGCGTTGTATGCCTTGTTTACCTGCGAATATCTGTTAGCGAGACTCGCTATTTCCTTTAATAAATGTAAACATTTAACTACCCAGGGACATTCTCAGAACCTCTTTAAACGAACAAAAATCTTGAAAATTTTCAGCTCCAGGGGGGGCGTCGTTCGGCGATAATACCGGGTCCCTAAACGTTGGTCCAGTGAGTTTATTAGCGGTAACATATAGTGGGCAATGGCGGACGCTGTGCATCATTAATGGTTGATTATATAAATGCATATTTGCCTCTCTCCAATGGCTTGCTGTGGTAAGGCAGAAAACAAACAGGATCTCAGAACGTTTACTTAAAAAGACGAGATTTGGAAATTTTTAAATTTCAATAAATTATTGCACATGTATATTATTGATCAAAATTTAGCTCATTTAGAATCTCAGGATTAAGAAAATAAAAGTATTTTTAGCAGCATTACCAGAATATTGACGGGTAACCTGTGGATTTAATCTGAAATCGAAATGTGACTGAACGCCACCAAAAAAATTTTATTAATAATGTGGATAAAATGCAAAGTAAAAACTAGTAATCATTTTCACAAATATTGTATTTCTAAATTTAATTTCTAACATATGAAAACACAAAATGAAACAAAGAGTATGAAAATTAATAATACAGAGCCATGTTATGCCAACTTCAGTTGATAAGGAAAAAAATGTACATAACATGCGGAGTTGATGACAGTCCCTGCAGTGATAATTTTTATAGCCTTTTTTTTTTTATCAGAGACACAGTGTCTTAACCTAATCAGATAATTCCTTTCCAAATACAAATATCAGCACCTTCAATGGGCTTCATGTATTGATGTAATAAAGCAAGCAAAAACCCATTTGTGTCAAGTGAATCTGCAAGCCAGCAAGGCATTCAGGCAGTTAAACAAGAGGAAATAATGGAACCCTCTTTATTTTTCCTACAACAATATGTGCCCTTGTCTGCGTCAAAGCATCTATCATTGTTGATTCCGACTTAGTGCTGTTGGAGAACTATCTAATATGATATTAACATTATAAAGGTTTTATTTCCTATGCAAGATAACTTTCTAAAATCTGTGCCTTTTAAAAATTTGTCGTTTTTACTTTACATTCAGTGGCACTTTAGACTTTCAAATCTGATCTGTTAGCATACTCCTTACGTGGTGTGCAACTTGTACAAACATTTTTTTTTTGTCTTCTCTTTGTGTCCATATTTACTTTTCTATTTGCGACAAAAGTGACCGGACAGGTAGTTTAGGATATGTCAGCTGAAATTGATGTTTTCCCAGCTAAACTTGTGGTCCTATTCTTAGACTGTGATTGCGTCAATATCTAGCCTGTGTCTATTTTCTGAATATAATGCAGTGGTAAGCTACTGCCTGAAGTCAGTATGTAAAGACATGTTGGCGTCAATGGTTTTGAACAGCTGTTTTTAAATTTGTCTTTCTATGTGTTTCTGTTTGTAGGAAACCCAGCGCTTGATGGCTGAGCCTGTGGCTGGGATCACCGCCGTGCCTGACGAACACAACTCTCGCTACTTCCACGTGGTTGTTGCCGGACCATCACAGGTACAGTCCTGCATTGGCGTCACATCACTTGCAATCCAAGCATTAGCAGCAATGGGTAGGAAAGTGCCGGTGCTGTAACTAGCATGCAGGCCTAAAGAGATTTCAAGAGACTCTGGCTTGTATTTTTAATTTGTAGCAGTGCTCGAGAGCTATTGATGTTATATTACTCACCCAATACTGCTAGACTAGTGCTAGCTTTATTAGTTTTTTTTAATCGATAATTACATCTTTAATGGGCATCCAGGTATATATGTTTTCTCTGTGGGTAGCGTTCAATATCATAATTACTATTTAATGTAGGCTTAACAAAGCCCAACTTTACAAAGATCAATGTTGCAATAGTCATTATAAGTGCGGGGAGTATATCTAGTTTCACAGAATAATAAGTCATGGTGTTTAGTATTCCTGTGGTCCATC
Source organism: Elysia chlorotica (assembly GCA_003991915.1). Taxonomy (NCBI): domain Eukaryota; kingdom Metazoa; phylum Mollusca; class Gastropoda; family Plakobranchidae; genus Elysia; species Elysia chlorotica. The sequence continues at coordinate 952,173 of RQTK01000051.1, read as the reverse complement.
ACCCCGACTCGATCTCACCGATGTCAGTTCATAGGGATCTGCATGTTGTTCTCACGTGCAAACAATGAGATTACTCAAAGACTGACTTAGATTGTAATGTGTGTCCCAATTATGCTTGCAATGATCTGAGGTACGGGTAGGGATGCAGAAGCCACTGATTTTCTTTGTTACTCAGATTGTAGTGTGTGTCCCAATTATGCTTGCAATGATGATTGATCTGAGGTACGGGTAGGGATGCAGAAGCCACTGACTTTCTTTGTTTTTTTGCATGATTACTACTGGCAGTAGTAACTGAAACACTTGACACAGTGACACAGATGGCCCCTCTGTACACATTGTAATTGTTGTGATCATACTATGCACCAATTTTTACATGTATTTGAGCAGGTTTTTTATTTTTGTTGTTTTTTTCTTTTTGTTTTCTACCATTTTTTATTAGGAGTGTTCTAAGTGGTAATTTCTGATACTCAATACAGAAGGACGCAGATAACCTTGTTTTTCTTTTCCTTTTAAGCCCCTATATCAACATATAAAAAGGAATGTGTTAATGCCATCAATATTCATTCAAACGATTGATATAAGAATCACCATTCACAGTCAAAACAAAACCAATTGTAGTAATACTAAATAGTTTATTATGGGCAAGCTTTTATCAAGAATAAAAATAGGCTCTGGAAGGTTTTTATTATCTATCGTTAAAATGGATATTGAGGGCATTAACTTGAATTCCTTTCATACGTTCGTACAAGACATAGATGATGCTCAAAATACAATTATAAGTTTTAAAAGATTAAAAAAAAACCATTTCAGGCATTCATTTCAAGGATTCAGTGTAATTAGCAAAGCATTTGACAATGATTAATTCAAGACATAGATCTCGATCAAAGCTGAACCAAAGAGTCCCATATAATGATATACATACTACACTATCACCATGACTCCAATGCTTTCTTTTATATCTTGATTTATATTTATATTATTGACAAAGACTATTGGTATAGCGTTTGTCTTAAAAAGTGGCCTTTGAAAAGAAGAGAAAAATATGGCATGTCTTAAATTGTTTTTAATCAGAAACATATTCCACAATTTTTGCAAGGTACAAGTGGTGGTCCAAACAGGTGGTATTGTTGTTTTTCATATTATGATTCTAATAAATCTACGTAAAAAGCAGGTCTATAGAGGTACCTAAGGAAAAACATGTGATGGGTTGCAGGCTTTTCTGGACAATTTATTAAAATGTACTCGTTCTGCAGGCGTCTTGAAATTTTTTTTGTCTCCCAGCCATGATTCTCTACAGCACTTCCTTGTAACACAGGTAGAACAGGAGGTAATTAATGAACCATGTTTAGAATGCAAAGAATATTAAGCCTCACATTAAGATAAATTTGAACTGACCACAAGACAAACTCACAAAGCTACAGTCTTTTCATTTTCTTTAAAATAAATTTAACATGTATTCTTTTCACAGTCACCTTATGAAGGAGGCTTGTTCAAATTGGAACTGTTCCTACCAGAAGAGTACCCGATGTCTGCTCCCAAAGTTCGCTTTATGACTAAAATATATCATCCGAATATAGATAAACTAGGCAGGATATGTCTAGATATACTTAAAGGTGAGTGAAATGTATCACTTCGTGTGGTTGTAGGGAATAACTGAAGTTCTAATTAGATTAGACACCATGGTCTATAAACTTCTCTTCTGTCGGGATATTTTTACCAAATACCTATGCTTTAAAAAATCAGAAGGCCAGCCACCAATTTTGCCTACCAAAAGTAACACTAACAGTGCTGTATTTTATTAAATTTTTAGCATTGTTCGGAAAGAATGAGAGTTGAGGACTAGTGGCTGCAAGTAGTTGATCATTTAGTTAACATTTGGGAGGTATTAGGTTCGATCCTGCAATCTGGGAAATTTCATGCCCAACTTGTCGAGTGGGTGAAAATATAATCAGACCAGCTGAAACAGGAGTTTTGGTAATCCTGCACAGTCTCTGTGTGGCAGCTAGTAAATTGTTAAGATCATTTATGGGACCTGTTGCAGTACAGGATCCTAGGACTAGTTAAGCTCAGGAAGAGAATTTCTTATCAAGGGTGTTTCATTTTTTCTGGATCTCTGTTTTTCTTCGAGAGAAGTTACGTTGTTGTTTTTTTTTTAGCCCCTGGTTAACCTCACCCCCCTGTCTTATCATTTTAAAGATGTGCTAAGATGTATTTAAGTTGTATGTCTTACTTTGATTCCTACTGTATAATGTATTTTTTTTCCATTTCATGACTTCACTGATTCTTTTTTTAATCATTGCTTTACTCTTATTTTTGTAAGTACAGTGCATTGTCTTTTTTTGTTGTTGTTGTTGTTTTTATATTTGAAGTGATGGTACTTTTGAAAAGATAACTTGTCAGCATGACTACTATTTGGGAGTCCAGTTTTTTATAGTGTTGAAGTCAAGACTTTTCTGAGTTTTAAAATCATTATCATTTAACCTCTGTCATTAAAGCACATGGATTTTGTTTTGGGTAAAGTAAACATACCCCGTGAATCTATCATAAGAGCTTGTTTTAAAATATTGTTAACGTTTATTTGGCCAGATAAATGGAGCCCAGCCTTGCAGATCCGTACTGTGCTGCTGTCTATCCAGGCGTTGCTCAGTGCGCCCAACCCAGATGATCCGCTTGACAACAATGTAGCAGACCACTGGAAATCTAACGAAAAGAGTGCCATAGAGCAAGGTAAGGCATGCGTATACCTGTTGCTGCTATGAGGCTTACGAATTATTTTTTTTTCACAATATATTGTACTAAACTAAACTAAATATGAAAAATAAAACTTCTCTTAGTCATGAATTAGTAAAAAATGTTAGTCCCCACAATTTCTTTCTGTGACAGGAGGAGGTAAAATTGTCAGAAGTTAGTCTTGAATTCTTGGAACAGTTCACAATACTCTCTGCTTTCTATCTCTTATTCTTTTATTTCAGGCGTGGGGTTATCAGAAAGGAATGAAATCTCATGCTTGTTTTTTTTTTAAGGGAAAGATGCATTGTTCAGACCTGTAAATTTTCTGAAAAACCGAAATCGGGCCTTAGGGAGAAAATCAGACTTTCCGACATGATTTTATTGGTCGTAACATTACAGATGCGACCTAACGGCCAGTTTAATTGACCATAAACCTGTCTAGGGTTAACACATGGAATCATTTCATAAGGTTTAGTTGTTGCTGTTTTACTGCCCATTGTTGACTAATAGTGATACAGATGAGCATGTTTTACAACAGTAACGCTAAAGTTTTGTTTGTTTAGACCAATCTAAAACATGAAGTATTTCAGAGCCTAATGGGGTTCATCAATTTTTTTTTCCTTAAACAAAAAGAGGTTTGGTATTTTTTTTTTGACTAACATACGAGTAGCTCAAAATGATCACTAGAGGGATATTTTTTGACTTAATTTTTACTAAATTTTCTGCGAGAGCATGCACCCGTACCTCCCTTTAAAAACTCACACCGTTGCGCTCATAGGTTTGGTTGGGATTTTTAGACAAGTTTGTCAAGGGGCACTTACCGGTTTGATTGTTTTAAAGCAAAGGCTGTGTAGAGGTTTAGCATTCCATGGTTTTGAAAAATACAATTTCTATATTCACCTCTCTACTTACTTGCACCCATAATGTAAAAAAAAGAAAAAGAGAATACTGTGCGTCTATGAATTGTATAAAATTACGGGTGATCTTTGTTGCGATAGCTCTCTGTATTTATGCTGGTTCTTAGACTCTGTACTTTGATAATAAATTTGTGATGAGTGTTTTATTTTTTCCTAATTGCTTCAATCATTTCTGCTCGTCCCCTCGACAGCACGCCACTGGACTCAGACGTATGCCAAGTCGTCCTCGAACAACCTCTGAGGGTTTCTGCCCAGTAGGATTTGTTTTTTGTTTTTTGCACCTATGTGTCTGCAGATGTTCTGACAGAAAGGTGAAATACTGTGGGCTTGACTATGAACGATACATCACACATGAACATCATAGCCTGGCCCTCGCAATGTTGAGAAGTGGCTCATATCCTTCTCATAAATAGGTTAGGACTAGGCATGCATGTATTATTGTTAAGGGTTTTAGGTATTGATATATATATGGAGATTTCATCTTTCTCTCGAACGCAGAGACAGTTTGGTGTGAATGCATGGGAGGATAAAGAGAGCCTAATGCAATTGAAGTCATGTTATTTTATTTTGTTACTTGTGTGCTTGGGGCTCCCATCCACTCCCTTTTCCCATCATTTTTGTTGTCAATGATACGTAGCAGTTTGGTTTGTTTGATTTATGTGCTTTTCACTCTGTCGACTGTTCTATCAGATAGACAATATATTTGTAAAATCAAGGACGTGACTTGTGGCGAACAAAGTCCCAACTAGAATCCACACAGATATGTTTAATAGACACAATGAAATGTATTGAAGTTACTTTCGTGTGAAAGGCAGTATTTGTATTATTATTATTATTATTATTATTATTATTATTATTATTATTATTATTATGCAATTCAGCTTTAAACATGTGCATTAAGTTGGATTTTTACTTTGGAGAGTATTTTTGAATTGATTACCTCAGAAAAAGCCATGAATTTATGAAGCGAGGCCCACAAATCAAATTTACTCAGCCCTGTCACTAGATAATCTGCCGGGGTGGGTATAAGATAGATAGAGATAAGTAGTAAAGATTGTAACTTGATAGACACAGAAAATGAACCAAGAACTACGCCTGAGATATGTAGTGTGTGAGCTGTTCATATGAATGCTGTCTTGCAAAGTGTGCTCATTTTTTTTCTTCTTTCTTTTGTTGTTTTACCAAAAAAATATCAAATTCCATTGCTATGTTTGTGGGGTTTTTGTTTTGTTTTTGTATCTTACTTCTACTATTGAACTGCTATTGTTGTAGGTTTACTTGATCTGTGTTCACACTGTGTGTCAGCTCAGTTAATTGGACAATGAGATAGGTTGGCTGCAAGCTACAATGATCCCTGCTCAAGACAAGTAAGCAGTTGTGTCTGAGAAGCTCAAATGGATATCAGTTTGTAGAGTTCTGCACATTTTCACCACTTTTAAATTTTATTGCTGCCCACTCTCCCATTTTTTATTAATGTAAATTCTGTACTAGAGACTTAATGGAGAGCAAATGTATCAGAACATGTGCGATTGTTTTGGAGGTTTCACCTCATTAATTTTTTGTGTAGTATTGTTTGCATTATTTGTACAAAATGTATAACTTCTCTCTGACTGGATGAATCAGCGGCCTAGTGTGTGTGGGGAAGACTTGCATGGCAGGCATCACGCGACATGCTGCACATTGGTGAAAGATAAAAGCAGACACTGAGACAGCAAACTGCACAAAGTTGTTGGAGAGAAAGGCTTCTAAATCTGACTGTCTGTATCTGTGTATGTTTGTTTTTATCTATTTAATAAAATGGTTTATATCAATATGGTTAGATATTCATTTTTGAGAATGCTTTTTTTTATGCTTTTTCTTTATCAAATGATCCACCGTTTAAGACAGTAGAACAAGTCTGAAAATTTGGACCACATTAGCACGTGTAGTTCATGCTTTAAGGAGGCTCCCCTAGCAGGATAGTAAGTATGCGTGAACTTTGCTGTATATGAGAAACAAATCTTTAACTGAAGCTCTCAGCTTTTCTTTTTTTTCTCATGCATAATTCTTAAGTTTGTCTGGTATTGTTGTAGGTAAATGGATTTGATGTGAACAAAAATTTGTATTGCACATTATGTATTAACTAAGAACTCTGCAGGGGAGATGATAAGAATTATGCATGATATAAAGCTGTGCTGCTTTCCTTGTTGCTTCATTAAAGTTTGTGTTTGGATTTCCTCTGCTCGGCTGTTCAAATATGTCAGCTCATGGTCTCTGCCTGGAGGAATAAACATGCTGAAAGTGAAAACTGGAGGAAGAAAAACGTGTTGTCTCATGTTGCTAGTTACATTGTGTATTTGGGCCATAAGGCTGACTGTGCTAGGGATTAGAGGACAGCTGTCACTCTAATGTGGTTTGACCACGAATAACAAGGCTCTCGTATCAGGAAATGTTAAGTAAATACAATAGCCTTGTTGATAACTGCTTATTGTTACTCTGATAAGTAAGAAAACTTATATTTTTGATTTAACACTTCAAGTAAAAAATGAGGATAGACTTGAGAAATTATTTCTGTACCTTGTAATTTAAAGGCCAGTGGGAAAGCAAGCAAATTTTGTTACTATTTGGTCTGAAGGTGCTGACTATTAGCCCAGTAGTACAGGATAATGGTGGGTTTTAGTGCTCGACACTGATACAGTCTAACTTGGAACTTTTCACCTTGCCAGCATACAGGGATGCCACTTTTCAAGAAATTTTCGGAAATCCTAAGAGTCTTGTGTCCCGAAAACACTTCCCCAAAAATTCACGCCACCATATTTATAATTCTTGGGGAAAAACTCCGTTACTATGTGCCATTCGGTCTTCATTACTTGCACCAAGCCTCGTTCCGCAGCGATGACCATTGTTTTTTCAACTGGCTTATGACCGTTTATGTCCGAGCTACAGACAGTCAACTGGCGATACCAAGGTCACACCACATATTTCGGAGTAATTGAAAACCAATATAGTTCTATTTCGAAACGTGCGCCCTTTTGGACGGCTCTGCTGCTTATAGCAGAATAATGTTCCTGATTACTATACAACTGCGGTTAATTATGCAACTAAAATCGCAAAGAACAATGTGTATCGACATGCAATGTCTTTTCACTGGTGATTAAATTTGCATAGTAGAGGAGGGGAAGGGGGTTAAAACACTACATGTGTACTATTAGTTTTTAGTACACATGTAGTGTTTTACCCCCCTTCCCCTCCTCTTTCCCCACAACCCAAGTTCCGGAAATTTTGCCAAGGGCCGGTGGCATCCCTGCAGCATATCAGGCGGACACCGCTGTAACTTAAAACTGACAAAACTTGCTAGACAGCCATGGGGAGAGAGTATGTATTGTTGTAAGAAAGCCATATATGTGTGTGCGTGTGTGTATGTATTTAGATACCTCCTGGATGATGGGCTTAATGTTATACGGTGTATGCCCTTTGCGAATGCATATAATTCACATTAATATTACATATGTACTTGTTTGAGGAGGATGTTTTAGCATGTGTGAATTGTTATTCCTGTTTTTTGACCTTTGTCTTGGAGCATGTAGAAAATGATGCAACTTAATTGACACTGTATACTTGCAAATGTCTGAAGACAATAAAAAAAATGGATTTCAATACTTGTCTTTGCTCTTTGACAAGATCTGCTGCCAGGAAACTATATTTGCATTTTTATCTTGAATACGAATAACTGTTGGAATAGCATCAGGTTTGGAATCAATGTTTTTCTCTAAATTTACATCCTCTAATTTGATAAAGGAATAACATGAATGCAAATTAGTTATCACAGCTCATACAGTATATTAACGAAAAGGTTAAGAATAGATTTGCTTTGTACCCAGCGTCAAATTGTAAAAAAATCATACTTTAGCAAGTGCATAAATATCCCATTTCAACCCCCTAGACTGCACACCTGTGGTAATCCAATTTTGTACAAACCCAGTCACTCTCCCGCCCCGCAGCTTTTCCTGCAGTCCCTGACATATTTTTATATTTCCTCACTCTCTCCTTGGATTTGCAGACTGGCAAAAAGTATTTGATGCAGATATACATTTAATTTAAATTGTAATTCCCTTCAATACTGCCTCAAGTCCATCACAAATATAGCCTATAGTTAATTAGTTTACAATGTTGAGATTGGACTTGGGTCGTTAAGCAACCAACTCAGCCTCAGCTCAAAGAAAAGGCGGCGTATCTTATTACAGTGTATCTATGGGAAACATTGAGTTATTTGGATGTTTCACTTATGAGACTCTTAAAAAGAGTGTATGAAAAAGGAGGGTGGAGGGACGGAACATGCAGTGAAATTAGTTTAGGCAGGAAGTACAAGTACCAGCCTGTGTATTGCTGAATAAAATACTCCTGGAAAATCATAATGCCAGACTTGGAGAAACATACAAAGGGGGCTACAGGAGAATGCAGTGTCCTTATTAAGTTATACACTAATTTTTGTTATACCTCGAGGCCGGGTTCTGTTCACACAAGATCTGGTTTTATTAACGATTCTGCTCCCTAAGAACGTCCTGGCAAGCTCAACTTTGTTAAATTCTTTTCTTGAAGTTTTTATCTCTCTTTTCTAAATCTTAAGGGAGCGTAAAGCTTGTACAGTATGTATTTCAACACACAGTTACATATGTTGAGTTTTAAGTCACCAGCGATTGCTCTTTATTGAGGTGTAACAGTGTTTGGGTCAGTACGTGTGTGGGGACCCTCAGTGAAATAGTAACGGACAGTACGTGTGTGGGGACCCTTAGTGAAACAGCAACAGACAGTACGTGTGTGGGGACCCTTAGTGAAATAGCAACAGACAGTACGTGTGTGGGGACCCTTAGTGAAATAGCAACAGACAGTACGTGTGTGGGGACCCTTAGTGAAATAGCAACAGACAGTACGTGTGTGGGGACCCTTAGTGAAATAGCAACAGACAGTACGTGTGTGGGGACCCTCAGTGAAATAGTAACAGACAGTACGTGTGTGGGGACCCTTAGTGAAATAACATGGGGACCCTCAGTGAAATAACAACAGACAGTACGTGTGTGGGGACCCTCATTGAAATAGGACAGCAGAGCATCGTGTCGTTAAAGTGAACGTTTAGATAGCTTTGGGGCTTAAGCCCTGAAATTTGTCCCCTCCTATAATTATTGTACCACTGGCCTGACCTAATGGTATAGATAAGTTTTCACCTCGGGTCTTCTCTGCTGATGAAACAATAATAGAAATACAGCACTATTTTGTAAAATTACAACCGTGCTGTAGATTTTAAAGGGAGAGACATGTGTATTAATTTTACGATAAATAGGGTTGTTTTTTACTTAAAAAACGCATCAGTAGCCATTGGATTTTTCTCATTCTGCACAACTCTGAAAAAAAATCTTTTAAACAGTGCACTAACATTGTTGGTTGGTTGGTTGGTTGGTTGGGTTGGTTTAACGTCCAACAGCAGGACTATATAGGCTATATTGTGGACGGACCCCAAGACGGACGTCTGACAATTTTATGTGCTGCCACACACGAGACAGGGCGGGGATACCATGACTCCTGACACCGACCCAACCAGTAGGGAACGCAACAGCCAGGATTCGAACTCGGGAACTTTTGCGTCGGAAGCCGATGTTCCTACCCTTGGACCACCGCTCCCCCCGTTTAAACACCGGACCTTCATTGATTTGTCGTGTTGTAAAGCTTGATTTACAAAACTTAATTGAACAGACTCTGTGGAAAGCGATCACAAACACAACAAGGTTGCTGCACCATCCTGTTGGGTGTGTTTGATAAGTTGATGTTGCCGCGCAAATCGACTCAGGAGACCGCCTGACCACAAGATTGTCGACTATGAAGATCTAACCAACAGCAGAATAAGGCAATTCATTGAAGCCATCAGATTATACGGAATGAATGGGCTTACTTTACGTGATCACAATGAGAGATGAAAATCCACCAATAGAAAAATATTTCTCTCATGGTTCGGTTTGTTATGTTTAAAAAGTCAGAGGTGGGTTATTATTTCAAAATATTAATAGAACGGCACATTAAATATCATATTGGTTATATGCCGAAACATTGATATTTGTTGTTGTTTTTTTTTAATGGGGTTTTTATATCTGTCGATACTTTACAGTTTACTTTTCAGATCCAGCAGCCACTTGAGCCTGCGCCCTTCGACTTGATGATATGCTGAAGAATGTATATGCCCTTTCTAGTTGGTCTTTTCTGCATCATAATGTGTTTTCCAAAGTAGGATTAGGTAGAAGAAGTTTTGTGCGGAGGTCCTGTAGCTTAGCACAGTTGAATAAGATAATTATGTTCGAATGTTTCGTGTGTTTGGAGACAGAGGGAGCTGAACGGTTCTTTTTGGGGTCGTAAACGATTGATGTAGTAGTTGAGTGGAATATGCTGGGCTGTCACATGTTCTTGACGTTTGAGAAGGTTAATGCTGTTTTTTAGGTTGGGTGTCGGCATGTGTTTAAAGACAGATCTTTCAGTCTCCCAGAGCCCACTAATTTATCCCTTCCTCTTTTCTGTTGTTTCTTATAATCTGTTTGTGTCGACAAATGTAAACAATTCCATTATTTGTGTTGCTTGAAAGTAGAAACTAACCGCATTGATTGGATGAAAACTTTGAGATCCGATATTAAACTTACTTTTTTCTTTGTTTGTTTTTGGTTTTATTGTCTTGTTTTGTTGTTGTTTTTTTAAACGGTATAATATAAAGTGGTTGTAGGGTTAGCTAGGATACACTCTAGCTAAATGTAATAATAGACTTCTGTTTTCATTCATGAATGCGCCAGCCTGAATTCACGTGTAATCCTGTTTTAATTAAACGGCAGATTGGGTTATTCTTACGTCACGCGGCAATAATGGAATTAAAACCACTTTTTGTGACGGATTAATTGCACATATAGCCTACAATGAACTTTATGATAATGACGATTTTGCAACGACAGAAACAGAATACATTGAGATTAGATTTCTACCACTGTAAAAACTTGCCAGCACTGCTTCAATCGTGCACTAGCCTACATTATACGATTATAGCCTATACATGTATCCAGAGCGATTACTGGAGTATGTATATGTGTGTGTGCATGGATTCTAAAAATCGCCAGGCTTCAGCTGTTTTGTATACATAGGCTATAGGGTAGAGCGTGTATTGCTTGGAACAGCTTATTAGCCTATGTGGATATAGTTTAGGTCTAAATGTCGGCAGATCCTGCCTTGGTCATTCAGGTGGAACAAGCTGACTGTTTGCGCGAATGGTCTGAGTCGGCTCGACATGATAGCCCAGGCTTTGGAATTATTAGCCAGGACTTAGCCTACTGTCGTCTGATGTAATGTAGGGACTTGTAATTTACAATCATTCCATTAAACGAGTTCGGACGTCTAGCCACGGGAGGCAAGATTGTGTCACACTCGCTGTCACTGACAGACACAGGCTCGAGGTTGTGTTCGGAGGGTCTCAGTGTCGCCAATAGAATTATGAGGATTATTATAGATCTCTAGCCTAATATCTAGCCTTTTTTTAAAATCATTAGGATTATTATAGATCTCTAGCCTTATCATCTTCTCGCCGCATAAATGGTTATCTTTGTTAAGAAAGTTTGGTGCCGGTGTATTTCACAGTGAGTTATAGCTCATATTGTTTCCTTGGTTTGTGTTTGTGGACGAGTTTCTGATTCTGCCTACTGCCGACAGCGTGGTGCTCTCTTATTGGACTGCTTTCGTCAAGCAGTTCCAACCATCTTGAAGACAAGACAATATTTTTCCTCTGCACAGATAGCACCAAAGGCTGCAAGTCAGGGAAGAGCAGTGAGCAGGTGCATACATCGTAGATACAATGGTTAAGTTTCTGCACAGATAACACCAAAGGCTGCAAGTCAGGGAATAGCAGGTGCATAGATACGTAGATACAATGGTTAAGTTGTAATTACATGTTATAACTGGGTGTATCTTGCGAAACGATCTAGATCTATTAATTTTTTTTCTTTCAGGAAAGCAGAACAGCATTCATGGTTTTATTTTTTCCGTATTACATGTATTGGTACCGAGAACAAGATTTTTAAAAATCCTGGTAATTATCTTTTAGCTTCGAAATCAAAGTATTCAATAGCATTTGTTGGTTTATAAATGTGTAGGCTAGACTTACTCCGATGGCGGAAGAAATAACACCTCAACTCAAGCAGCCTGTTACAATTCGTCAAACTTCTGTTCCGTCTGTATTTGACGCATGTACTTCTCCACCACCTCCAACCTTATTAAGAGAAAAACAGAATATTTGACATTTCCAAGGGTTTCAATGGTAGAAACTTGAATTCGTTAATCTTCAAGGATCAACCCAAACGTGACCAGATTGTGTACTCACATTTCATGCTCTTCATCTCCTTCTCCTACATTTTCCTCTTCTAGTATAAGTACTACTACTACTACTACTACTACTACTACTACTACTACTACTACTACTACTACTACTACTACTACTACTACTACTACTACTACTACTACTACTACTACTACTACTACTACTACTACTACTACTACTACTACTACTACTACTACTATTACTACTACTACTACCACTACTACTACTACTA
>RQTK01000051.1:904552-939359 GCA_003991915.1 Elysia chlorotica | reverse complement strand
TCGGTATGTCTGTACCCCCCCCCCCTCTCTCTCTCTCTCTGCATGTTTGTATCTCCCCCTCCCCCCTCCCCCTTCCATCAAGCCGTGAACTCCCAGACGAGCGTGTGTGGCGCAGGCAATAGCCCGACTGGCTCAGGCCTGAGCGTCCTGAGGGTGCTGCGGGTGGTTCGGATCCTCAAACTCAGCAAGCACTCAGAGGTAACCCCGGACCTCTACGCGTTCTGTCGCTAGAATAGTTCTAGTATAAATCTGAGAGAATATTTATTATTTTATTGTACAATTAATCATAAGTAACAGTTGCTGTAGCGTAGCTAACGACTATTTAGAAACATGATCGCTATATATCACATGACACAAATGTTAAAACTTTATTACAAGTTATTTTACAAATTAATGCAAGTCGTTAGAAGTTTAGGGGGCGTTAATTCCATTAACAATATTTATACCGCAACTCTCCATGTCTTTTTAATCGTTATAAGCACAGTCGGAGATAATGTGCAACTTATAAAGATACTAAGAAAACATCGTGCACTTTTCTTTAGCTCTGAACCGACGCACTATCATGGCTAGTTGTGAGCTTACCCAACTGTCGAAGAAATTCAGATTGACGTAAATTGTTCGTCCGCCACAATCATTCATTCAGGACATCCACCTGGCGGACTTCGCCAGCCACAGGGAGCGGCGGGGGCAAGTGCGCACCGTCAGCAACGTGACCGACAAGTCCGGCAACAGCAGCAGCGCCTACCACAACAACAACAACCGCCCCCAGCCGGGCGCGGGCCTGGAGGCGGGGCTGGACGCCTCGGGCCACGGGGAGGAGGGCGACGCCAACCACCTGGAGAAGCCGCTCCTGCTGACCACCAGGCACGTCCTGCCGCTGCCCGAGGAGGAGGACCGGGCCTCGTCCTACGGCCGGTGCATTGAGGAGGCGCTGCCGCTAAACCACGACTGCCGGGAGGAGGGCTGCCAGCGCGTCACCATCAACGTGAGCGGTTTGAAGTTCGAGACCCAGCTCCGCACGCTGGAGCGACTACCCAACACGCTTCTGGGCGACCCCAACAAGCGCAGACGCTACTGGGACGCGTCCAGGAAACGAGTTCTTCTTCGACCGGCACCGTCTGACGTTTCCGGCCATCCTCTACTACTACCAGAGCGGCGGGCGCCTCAAGAAGCCGCTGGAGGTGCCCATGGACATTTTCCTCAACGAGCTGAGCTTCTACGAGCTGGGCAGGGCGGCCATCGACTGCTTCAAGACGAACGAGGGCTTCATCGCGGAGCCGCCCCTGGCCGACATGCCCAAGGCAGGCTGGAAGCGGAAGCTCTTCAACGTGCTGGAGTACCCGGAGAGCTCAATGGCCGCCAAGGTGTTCGCCTTCTGCTCCGTGGTCGCCATCTTAGTTTCCGTGGTTACGTTTTGCGTGGAGACGCTGCCCCACTTCAAGAACAGCGGGTGTAAGAACATCAGCCTAGTGACTGCCGACGGCGTGAAAGCGGAAATCTCGGTTGTGGACTACCTGGAGCCGCTGTTTATCGTGGAGAGCTGCTGCATCGCTTTCTTCACCGCGGAAATCATCCTGCGCTTCATCGTCAGTCCGTCCAAACTGGTCTTCCTCAAGATGTCCATCAACTGGATCGACCTTATCTCCATCGCGCCCTACTTCGTCATCCTGGGTAAGTCCCACTTTTTTCTAGAGCTTTCGCTTGTTCAACTCGTGATATTGGAGATTGTCTGTGGGTCAGAGGCAAGGGTTTCCCCAATACAGCACTGTGCATTAAATGAGCACGATCGGGATTTTGGGTTTTAAATAATTTCCATATAAATATAGATCTAACACGAAAGTAAGACAAAACGATACTGGTCCACTAAAGAAAAACAGAAGAATACAAAGTTGGGAAAGAGATAACTATCACCTCCCCTGCTGCTCTCGATCCCAGACCAGCCACTTCTCTGGTTGAGCCATGTGCAATGTCACCATGACCGGCGTAAAACTTGGGAGCAGAAATCACGTGACAGTAATGCACATGTGTAGTTTACTGTTTACCTATGACGATATGTTCAATAGTTTACCAGTGTGCTCCAGGTATCCAGCTGGTTTTACTTTAAACAAAAGTATGTTATCTCTGTCATTGCTTTGCTTCTTCGTACCTCCCATATTCATTTTGAGTTCGTCTTTCCTTCATCTGAAGCAAAAGTAACATTCAAGATTCCTCTCGCACCAGCATTAAAATTTACACAAAGCCTGAAAGAACGTTATACTTTTCTTTTAAAATTACATATTATAACATTATTATGTTGTTCAAAATAAATAGAAAATAAAAGAAAACAATGAAACGCTGTGTTTATCATTTCTCCCTGTCTCTGTCTCCCCCTGTTTTCTCTCTCTTTGTGTCTTTTTTCTATCTTTCTCTTTCTATTCCTCTGTGTCTCTCGGTCCCTCACTCTCTGTATGTCTGTCTCTCCCCCTCTCCCCCTCTCTCTCTCCCCTCTCTCTCCCTTCCCCTCCCCTCTCACTGTATGTCTGTATCTCTCTCTCTCCCCCCCTCACTCTCTCTCTGTGTATGTCTGTATCCCCCCCCTCACCTGTCTGTCTCTCTGTATGTCTGTCTGTCTGTATCTCTCTCTCTCTCTCTCTCTCCCTTTCCCTTCCCCTATCTCTGTATGTCTGTATCCCCCCCTCCCCCCAATCCATCAAGCCGTGAACTCCCAGACGAGCGTGTGTGGCTCAGGCAATAGCCCGACTGGCTCAGGCCTGAGCGTCCTGAGGGTGCTGCGGGTGGTTCGGATCCTCAAACTCAGCAAGCACTCAGAGGTAACCCCGGACCTCTACGCGTTCTGTCGCTAGAATAGTTCTAGTATAAATCTGAGAGAATATTTATTATTTTATTGTACAATTAATCATAAGTAACAGTTGCTGTAGCGTAGCTAACGACTATTTAGAAACATGATCGCTATATATCACATGACACAAATGTTAAAACTTTATTACAAGTTATTTTACAAATTAATGCAAGTCGTTAGAAGTTTAGGGGGCGTTAATTCCATTAACAATATTTATACCGCAACTCTCCATGTCTTTTTAATCGTTATAAGCACAGTCGGAGATAATGTGCAACTTATAAAGATACTAAGAAAACATCGTGCACTTTTCTTTAGCTCTGAACCGACGCACTATCATGGCTAGTTGTGAGCTTACCCAACTGTCGAAGAAATTCAGATTGACGTAAATTGTTCGTCCGCCACAATCATTCATTCAGTCTTTTTTTTTTTCTTTTGTTTGTTTTTGTTTTGTATTGTTTTCGCTTTTGAAGCAAGTTTTTCGACAATGGGGGTTCTTGAACATGTGTGATAATGAGAAAACAATGAGAATTGACAGCTATTTGGCTCATGTAAACTTCTCTATATTTTATGACCAAATCCCATCCGGTGACATGGAATGAATTAAAGCCAAGAGTAGCCCCTGGAATTTCGATGTAAGCAGACTTTCTCTTGTATGATTGGGGTCGAACTGGCTCAAGTTGTAGAGCGTTGGTCTCCAGATCGGGAGGTCTTCGTTTCGTATCCCACGATCGGCAAAGTTGTTTGTCCGATTTCGTCCCCTGTAACTGGTTGGGTCGGTGCCAGTATAATGTGACCGGCTGAGACAAGAGTCATGGTATCCCCGCCTGTCTCGTGTGGGGCAGCGCATAAAATTGTCAGACGCCAATCTTGGGGCTCGTACAAATATAGCCTACATAGTGCAGACGTTGGACATTAAACCAAACCAACTCAACTCAACTCTTATCTGATATTAAGGTAGTGGAGTAATGTGGAGATGAATTACTGTTAACTCCCTTACTGAATTGTACATCTCACTGAATAAAGCATGATTGAGTCTCTGTTGATACAGCACATGATACCGATACACTCTATCTATGATTTGTTTGATCGGAAAATAAAGACTATTGTTTGCTTTCATTAGAGAAGTTCTGGTTTCAAATTCGCCCAGTATGTCCACAAAGTCCTTACTGTTTTCATGAAGCGGTCATTGACTTATGTAAGAATATTGTCAAGAGATGGGAGAAACATGGGTACTCAAAAGTAAAAAGTGTGTGTCTGTGTGTTTTTGTTTTTTTTTTGTTGAAGAGAGGGGCGGGGGTGTTGAAAGAATAGTGTTAAGAGATGTGAAAACATGTAAGCTTTTACTAAAAGAAAAAAAGGGGGGCGGTGGTGGTATAAGAGAAATGTTAAGAGATGGGGGCAACATGTGTACCAAAAAAAAGGGGGGGGGAGGCGGAGTCAAAAGGTCCCAAACTAGGTGCAACACATCACACGTCGGGCTCGTTTAGTTTGAACAGTTGGGTGCAAGGTTTGTTGAAGCCTGTTGTGACTTGCTATCAATACACTGTCTCCATCTATATATTATTATGTACAGTGTTGAGCCAGTAACACACGTACTCACTTCTTAACATACAACTTTCCCTCTGCCCCTTTTTCCCCAAACATACCTACACACACCAAGTTTTATATTCATGGTGGCTTAATCCCGTTGATATTCTATCCTGTTTGGCGACCGGTATTTTTTGTTTTAAGTTGTGGTTTAATTTTAGATTGATCTAGTGTTTGATAAGCAACGTTATGAACTTATCAACACCTCTGATTCGTTGGATTCGAGGGTGGGTATGAGATTAATTCGTTATATCAAAGTTTGTTTAATAAAGAAAAATAATAGAAAATTCGGAGATAATATTTATTATCCGTTTGATTGTGGGGCGGGTTTTTTATAGTTAGATTTCGTTGGATCCGAGTGTACTTAATACATTTTAACGGCCCCTTCCGTGTGTGTGTGTATGCAGGGTCTGAAGATCCTGGGCAAGACCATGAAGACGTCCATCCGCGAGCTGAGCATGTTCATCCTGTTCCTGGGAATCGCCACCGTCATCTACGCGGGCGCCATCTTCTACCTGGAGATGGGACAGGCGCGCTCCATGTTCACGTCCATCCCGGACGCCTTCTGGTGGTCCATCGTCACCATGACGACCGTCGGCTACGGCGACTACGTGCCGGTCGGGGTGGCGGGCAAGATTCTCGGCAGCTTCTGCGTCCTGTCGGGAGTCCTGGCCATAGCACTTCCGGTTCCGGTGATCGTTGCCAATTTCAACAACTTTTACCGCCATTACACAGGTAGAGGCACTATGAGGCTGCCCTCGTGATAGCGCACTTGCCCTGCTACTCCATAGACTGAGCTACTTGCCCTGATATAACTAATGTTTACATTCACTTGTAACGTGTATTTTGTAGGTTTTAAACGCTTTTTTGTAGATTATGCCATTTTGTATTCGTAATCATGAGACACAACATCAAGTATGTATCATTGAATCCGCTATGATAAAACTAACAATTGCAATGCCTTATGCTTCCAATACTTATAGTTTAATATGACTGAATTGCATACATTTTGTCTATACTTAACTTTGATTGTATTAGGAATAAATAAACCCAACGTATTCTATAGATATACTCGGCTGCTACTAACTGATTTATCTGCTCTCCATATAGCTAATAACGGCTGATCATAATCACGACCTCTGGCGGACAAAGGCGGACATGGCGCGAGGTCAAAGGGTAAATCTACGCTCTGAGCGTGCTGTCGTTTTCCCACATATCCCATCTTGACACCAGGGCCGGTCAATCGAATGTCGTAATAATATTCTGCGTGCAGGTTAAGGGTCTATGCTGTTGCACTTGGTCAATATTTTAATAGTTAACGGGCTATTTAAATCCCGAAGCTTTCCATACGTATTTTAATCAGAGTAGATTTTACAGACTTCCGCGAAACTCGCATGTATTGCGACATCCGATTCACCAAACCTGGTCTTCTTTTAACACAACCCTGCACATTGAGTGGCTTGTATAACGTTGATTTATCTACTTTGCACAGCATGTTAATTTTACTGATCAGAAACGTAGAATGCTGGGCGCCCACAGCTCATGGAAATAAAAGTGAGGATCAGTCCACACGTAGCAGCAATAGGAGTAAATCGTGGTGTATATAAGGCCTACGTGTATAAAGTCATTTTCAGACAACCCTCTCCACATTTATTTAAATAAAAATACTATAAAAATACTATTTGTATATATGTATAATCATGCAAAGTGTCACGGCCTTTACCTGCTTTTTACACCACTTTTCTGGTTCCCTATACATCTCTAGCAGACAACTATTATGTTATCAGATCACCACAATGAATCAGATCATTATATTAATTTATCAGCTCACTATATTTATCAGATCACTATATTTGTCAGATCACTATATTTATCAGATTACTATATTTATCAAATCACTATATTTATCAGACCACTATATTTATCAGATCACTATATTTATCAGATCACTATATTTATCAGATCACTATATTTATCAGATCATTATATTTATCAGATCATTATATTAATTTATCAGATCATTATATTTATCAGATCACTTTATTTATCCGACGACTATATTTTTCAGATCACTATATTCAATCAGATCATTATATTAATTTATCAGATCACTATATTTATCAGATCACTATATTTATCAGATCACTATATTTATCAGATCACTAAATTTATCAGATTACATGTACTATATTTATCAGCTCACTATATAGGCAAATGGTATTATTTTGCACGCAGCACTATTTATAAGTATAAATAAAGCTGTTTATCAAGCACACTGTTATGTCTAGTATGTCTGTATCTAGCATTATTATGACTCTCTCTCTCTCTCTCTCTCTCTCTCTCTCTCTCTCTCTTTCTAGCAAATTACTGTATCTAGCATTATTATGACTCTCTCTCTCTCTCTCTCTCTCTCTCTCTCTCTCTTTCTAGCAAATTACTGTATCTAGCATAATTATGACTCTCTCTCCCTCTCCCTCTCTCTTAATTACTGTATCTAACAGATCATTTTATCTATAGATATTGATCTATATGACCATTATAGCAATTACTGTTGAATATCTACGCCGAGCATAGATCACTATACAATTTATAACAGATCTCCGTATGTGGCATAGATCATTTTACCTGTCATATCATTATTGTTATTTAGCAGGTCACTATATATAGTATAGCTCATCAGTCGAACATTTCGTTATATAACAAATCACTATATACCTTGCATATCACGTAGGCTACTCTAAGAGATCAATGTCTAGCAAATCTCTCTATTTTGAAATTCTAGCAGATACTGTAACTTAATCATACAGATTCTTATAAATTATATCTAGCAACTCTTTTCTCCAAGACGATCACAAGATTTAGCATCTCTATGGTCTATCAGATCAATACCTAACAGATCACTATATCAAACACATCACTATCTGATCACTATATTTAGCAAATCTCTTTATTTAGGAGATCACTATATCAAACAGATCATACTCTTTCTTTCTCTCTCTCTCTCTCTCTCTCTCTCTCTCTCTCTCTCTCTCTCTCTCTCTCTCTCTCTCTCTCTCTCTCTCTCTCTCTCTCTCTCTCTCTTTCTCTCTCACTCTTCTACCTTTAGTAAAGTTAAGCATCTGGACCAATCTCAGCGCCAGACTTCAGGGGTTGTGGATTTTCTCCTCCGCTGTGGCTGGCATCAGCAGCATCTGTTTCTCTGCCAGGCATGCACATTTAGGTACATGTACATATATGCTAAACGTGGTACTTCTTTTGTTATTGCTGTTGTTATCGTTTTGTTTGCTGTGGTCTAAGACTATCCACTCACAGAAAAACCTCTCGCCACGCACCGTCTGCCCTCACTCCTCAGTGCTATGTTTGCGTCATGTGCATAGCTTTCTATGTTATTAAGTACTCCATGGTCCTGTGTCTTGCTTGACTAGTCTCATCTTTCAAAATTCAGCTTTTTTATGATTGCACATCTAGATAGGTTGCTTTAACGTATTGTTATTTTCCATAGTTTACTAAATCTGCCTCTTTTTGCTTGTCAGTTGTCCAGTTTCCTCCAGTTGTTTTGATTTCGGTGATGCAGGCTATAGATCTTTGTTGGGCTTTAAAAAGTGCCATCATACTGTCTGTTTTGGAAACATTTTCAAGGACATGGAAGATTACAGTTCTGCATCGTTACGTTAATCCAAACAAGTATTTGACAAGCAGAATAACCCAATTTTACAGCCGATTAAATCTCGTTGTAAAGCCTAGAGATATTCTCGAAAGGCCGAACAGAAAGATGATACAGATGCGCCGTGTGGGACCACACTGTGGTATAAAAACCGATACAACCTATCAAGGGAAATGGACTTGTAGAAGTATTGAATTGAAACAATGGAATGGGCGTGTATACGTATTGCATTGAAATACACTGTAATGGTCCTCTTTGTGATCTAACCTTGCGTTTTTCAATAACAAGTTAATCACTTAATGTTTACAATTATCAGTTTTCTTTTTCACGCCACATTGCAAATTATAATTGCGAGCATTTACAAGCTTTTTTACGCATTAAAATCCACTTTCCACTGCTTTTCATTAAAGTGTTTAGGGTGTATGTGTGGAGTAATTTGTGTGAGTGGTTATGTGGTGTAATTTGTGTGAGTGTTTATGTGGTGATGTTTGTGTGAGTGTTTATGTGGTGTAATTTGTGTGAGTGGTTATGTGGTGTAATTTGTGTGAGTGTTTATGTGGTGATGTTTGTGTGAGTGTTTATGTGGTGATATTTGTGGGAGTGTTTAAGTGGTGTAATCTTTTTTTTAAATTCCTAGCTTTCTCATCCTCCTTCTTTTCATCATCATCGTCATCATCAACACCATTGTATTAGCTAAAAACTAGTGTACCATCCTCCTTCTCATCATCATCATCATCATCATTAAAACTGCAATCCCTGTTATTGCCATCATCCCTATTATCAGAATCATTATCCTCATCATCATTGCCGTCATCACCCATGCTACAAAATGTCCCAGTGTCGTGCTAGCTTACTGTGCCTTTCACCCTCCGCTATCACCAAGAAAACGCAACCGTCCGCTTGAAGGTATGTAGATGCTCTCTGATTTTCACCCGTGTGGTTTTTATCTTTCATTTTTCCTTTCATTTTAGAGATTTCACTTTTGTAAACAGCTCACATAAACATTGAGAACATACTACTCATAGCCTACTCTTCCACAATAGACTTTGTGTGGGCATTTATTCATGATGTGCCAGCATTAAATAATTATAACTACATGTATTTATTTATTGAACTATTACAATGCTTGAAAATAAGTCATGTACAACCTCAGTAATTGACAGCATTTCTTGTAGTTTTGATATTAAATGTAGCATTACAACCCTCCCAATTGTACTTTTTGAAAATACAATGATGATAAGAACAATCGATGCGCTCAGTGTATTCACAGTAGTTGAATTCTTTCACTATTTTGATTTGTTGCCAATGTTGGTGTTATAATTTTTCTTTCATTAATTACAAAATTATTTTGTACTTATAAGGTCAGAAATAGCTGTGTGAGTGAAAAATAGGCATACGCTAAGTCTTGTATATCCAAAACAATGACTCCAATGGACTTTTGAATAGGACTGGCTCGGCACAACCGATGCCGTTCCAAGTTCACACACTTCCATTTTACCCCCTGATTCCCTCTTCTCTCCCCCCCGCCCCTGTTTCCCGGCATGCCCCGCTCAGGACGACCAACCAGAGGCGAGAGCGGAGAGTGGAAGCCTCCACCAAGAGGTCCACGATTCAGAGCATAGCCCGCCTGCAAGGCTTTTGGTGGTCCGTTTTGCTTCTTGTTTTTGTTGAGTCTGAATTTCTTAAAAAGAATATTCGATTATGCATAGTACCAAAAACTCAGTCAACGAGCCTGGTGGTGACGCGTGGTCTGACCGCCTGACGGGGGCTCAGTGTCTCCGTTGAGCGAAACCCCCGGCGCGGTAAACGGGTTCAAGGCGGGCTCTGAAACCTGTCAGTGTCAACTGTTATATAGTCCGCCGGTCTCTGGGATGTCCATATGTGGTTTTTTTTTAGTTTTTACAGTGAAAGTCATTTGCGCTTTTGAAATACATGTATTACACTTCTCTCGAAAGGTGAGGCTTTGTTTATCATTAATGTTGCATACAGCACAGTTAAAACCAAATGAACATTATTATAATAAACTCATAGTTGAAAGACTTTTGTGTCACAAATTTTTACCTTTTCTCTTTCAAATAAGCTTTTAAGAATAATCTGTCAAACAATGTTCTTGTTTTTTTAAATGCTGTTTGTTTTGCCTTATTGATTTTTTAATTTTAAAATTCCATCGCTTTTTAGCTGGTAAATTTTGTATACTAAAAATTTTACACGTTTATTTATGATTGTATCATTTTCTTTTAAATGGTAGCTATTTTGTACAGTTATAACAATGGTAGTACTCCATGCTTTTAAATACTTTTTGTAAAAGTAATGTTTACGAAATGTTAAGTCATTATGCAAGCGTGTTCATGTTGATTTCTTCATTGTGACCTGACATTGTTTGAGTTAATTATTTTTGTATGTTAAAAGTTGATCATGGAATTCTGTTTATTGCATATCAATCATCATGTACGGCGCTTTGAGATGTTGATTTAAAATAGAAAGTGCTGTATACATTGTTATTTGTAGTTTATATTATTCAAAATCGGGCGGGTTCACTCTTTGGAACCATCTAACAATATCCACGATCTTCTGCATTCCGAACTGATGTGCGATTTCACCTCTCCGTCCCAGACTTGGACTCCACCTCCTCCTTTGGAATAGCTTGGGATGCCAAACGGTGGCTGTTGGTGTCCATCGGCTGTCGGGTAGTCTTCCTTCAATAGGGGGGCGCGGTGATCCAGGGGTAGAACATCGGCTTCCGACGCAAAAGGTCCCGAGTTCGAATCCTGGCTGTTGCGTTCCCTACTGGTTGGGTCGGTGTAATGTGACCGGCTGAGACAGGAGTCATGGTATCCCCGCCCTGTCTCGTGAGTGGCAGCACATACAATTGTCAGACGTCCGTCTTGGGACCCGTCCACAATATAGCCTATATAGTGCTGCTGTTGGACGTTAAACCAACCCATACCCATACCCTTCCTTCAATAACCAGCCCATCAGTGCTTTGGTACTTTACTTTAAGTTTAAATTTGTTTCTGATGCCCTCAATGTGCGTATGCTGTCTAATCCATGTTCTGGTTTTGTGATCAAGCAAGGATACACGATTGATCATTAGGGTTTTCTGTCTTTCTCCAGGGAATAGATTCTGATTGAGTTTTAGAAAGTGCGCAACTTTCTGCAGCAAAATTTTGTCATCTTTTTTTGTAAACCTGTACACGTGTCTCTCAGTTTTTTCATCAGAATATATATGGCTCCACTTTCCAAAACCATCCCACCCCTGTCCAATTCGTTTCTTAATTCCAACGTTTATGTTAATTATGTAGCATATCACGTTTATTTATCTTATTATGTATGCCAAAGAGACGAAAATAGCCAAGCATCCTACCGCTGCTATTTTCATGAAACGTTTTTGCACTATATGTATACACGACATACGGACAGACAGACAGGGACAGAGAGAGAGAGAGAGAGAGAGAGAGAGAGAGAGAGAGAGAGAGAGGGGGGGGGAGAAAGAGAGAGTTCATAAAGAGAACCTAGAAGAAGAATAGACAAGGATTTCGATACAACTTCATTCATGGGGAGTATGACTGACTAGGTATACTATACACATAAGGACATAAACGACACATTCATGTACAATACAATTATATTGGCAACTACTTGATTTCTTGATTTTAATGTCTTTTTCAAGGGAAATGAGGGGGGGGGGGGGCGTCATCAAGGAAACAATGTATACAAATGACATAAGGTTTTAGACGTCAGAAAACACATCGATTATTATCAAAAGCCATTTTTTAACTTGTTAAAATTTCTTAACTTGCTCACGTGTTTTCTACTGGAGTTAAAAGAGCATAAATTTGCTGAATACTTGAATAAGAAATAACAGACTTTGTGTTTTTACATATATCGCTCATGCATGTACAGTTTGTATGTACTTATTACGTTTTGTAACGTTCCTAATAAAACTAGAATATAGATCCACATTATATTTCGTCTTTGTCTACTTGTCTTATCTGTTGGTCTAAGCTAGACCTAGGTTTGTGGCTGTCCCTTTCTAACCTATTTTCACCTTATTCCCTCACTCCCCTCAGTCGCTCGCATCATTATTTGGTCCCTAGGTCTAGCTCCGTCTGTTAAAGCCTCTATAGTTGTTGGCCTGCTTCTCTGCATCATAATTCTATTATTTATTCTGGCTAACATGAATACTTCGGGATCCTATAGAGAAACTACATGTAGTTTGTTCACGTTCTGTAATAAAAAATTGGACAGGTCTAACTCAACAAAGTACGAATTCTCAGTCAAGGCAAGCCGTGTGTAAAGCCCTCTGACAGGAGCTTTCATTTTTGTGAAAGCCGATGGCAGAGTGGTTAAGCACACTGGTCTTCGCCTTGGCAAGGCGATGGGTGCCGAGTAGAAGGTGCGGGTTCGATCCCCGTCCATGTCATTTGTCTACTTGTCTTATCTGTTGGTCTAAAGGTCGCACCTTCCCTACAAATCGGCGACATAAAACTGCGCGGAAAAAAGGGCGAGCTGGTAGAAACAGAGTGAGGGTCGCACCTTCCCTCCAAACGTCAGAGCGACAAAATCACGTGACGAGAAAAATTCCCAGTGTGTGTTATTATTGCCTAGAACTAAGTAGAAGCATCGTCTCATTTTATTTGTTTCAGTTATACTTATAGGAGATGGATGTGAATGAAGAAATACTTCAATGGATGATACTAACATGGCTGCACTCAAAAAGAAAAAATAGACGACAAATAGATTTGTTTGAAATAATGATTCTAACAAAATACGTGGCACTACAATCCAAAGTGTATTGACTTCAAACACAACACAGATACGGCATGGAAAGTGTGCGGGGGTGGAAATTCCGTGCATTCTTCAATGTGTGGGTGTCTGAATCGAATAAAAACATTTTTTTATGAAATTGTTTATTATGCATTTTTTCAGCATCTGTACGCGTAGACTTTGTTAATTTTGGATCGCTGATTACGAATCTGTTTTCAGATTTTCGCTACGATCACTGGTTACAGATCTATGTCCAGCTCAAAATACGGGCCTACTTCATTTCCGGTCAACTTTCAGGCGACCACGCACCTGTTGACGCCAGATCTAAGCGCAGCGCTTAGATCTAGCACCATGAGGCAAGGCGACAAAAGCAGCGGTCTTTTTTTAGGCTTCTACTCTGTTTACTGTAACACTTTTCATATGAAATAAATTCTCGCTGCAAAAAAGAGAAGCTTGGGCGAGATGGTGCGACATCCACTGTGTTTCCACGTTAAGCTAGACCTAGGTTTGTGGCTGTCCCTTTCTAACTTATTACGTTTTGTAACGTTCCTAATAAAACTAATATATATATACTATATAGATCCACGGTATATTTCGTTTCGTTTCTTATGTTTTATTCTCTTGCGGAGAGATTGCAATAATTGTTTGTAGAGAATCTAAACTGGACCACTAACCTGCTCTTTGCTGCTAAGGCAAGAAGTGGAACTTCAGAAGGTTGATCATGTTAGCGGAGTGGAACTTCAGAAGGTTGACCATGTTAGCGGAGCAGTGTTCAATGACGCCATGTCGCATTGAATATCCAGGTGACTTGGTGACTGTGCTTGTAACACGGGACTAACCGTTCAAAAGGTAATTTATTATGATGGAACTTTTCAGAACGAGTTTGCCAATGTATAACATTAACACCTAGAGTATCGCAAATGTTTTATACCGTAGTGTATGGCAGCGTCCTTGATAAAATATGCTGACTTACATCGCCATGTTCTGACCAAAGGCTAAGATTCTTCCTCCTGTGCCAGATCTGTTTCAGATATCGGCCATCATGGAACTGTATTTTGGTCTGTTATTGTAATCTTTTGACAGGATTTCTTTTCTCCCTGTGTAACTGTTCGGACTGTTTGTGTATTTTGTGTGGTCTCCCCTTGCTTTTCAATCCCTCTAGGCTCTAATTTTTCCACATTGTTTGTGTACTATAACATTTATACGTGTAACTCTAAAATTGAAATTCATACAAAGTTTTGTTTTCCCCACCCCCTAAGATATACTTACCGCTAAAATGTAACATGTCTGTGCTGGACGAAAACCCCCATCAAACTTTCATACCAGAGGTTTACATTATTCACAACTTACCGCTAAAATGTACATGTCTGTGCTGGACGAAAACCCCCATCAAACTTTCATACCGGAGGTTTACATTATTCACAAAAAGGTAAGTGGGGTAGTGTTGTCGTGTTTCACACTAAAAAAACAACAACAAAGTGACAGGTATAATCCTATTTATAGAGTGGTTTATTCCAACATATCACATTCATTGAGTGAATAACCAGTTGGGGTAAAACATTGTTATCCTTAGTGATACAGCACAAGTATTGTGCACAAACAATACATGTACAATGGAATCCACACGTCAAATCAAAGGGAGGGAAGTAAAACGGTAAGAAATGCATGTAATACATTAAACTCATCTGTATAAAAAGAGTGGATCTGATGTCTACGAGTACAAAATTACATGACCGTACTTGCCCGGAGATGTCAGGTGATCTATCTCCTGTGATCCTTACAAAGCTAAGCACATGTTATTATGGAAACTGTGGGAAAGCGAGTGTGGCACAGCCTAAGGCACAGTAGGGCTGTAACAGAATAAGACATCTTATGGTATATATCATCCAACATGAGATTGAGAACCAACAGCACAACACGTGTTGTGTGATACAGAGTGAGCAACGTACAACACTACTGAGACCACCGTCTGGTCACATGACTTGCGAGTGCCGGTCTCGAGAGACATGATCAGAAAGCGTTTTCTTCGTGTTGCCCAGAGATCTACACACAATGATGTGATTGGTGCTTCTCCTTTATCTCTAAATTTGAAAGCAGCGGTATCCAGTTTGTCAAGCTTCATGCACATCTGTGAGGCACAGAGAAAGGGCTGTACGCCCCACGGTGGTACGCCCCTCGCCACTCGCATCACAAGCAACACTTGAACCAGGGGGGCTAGCGAGAGGACGGCCCATGCTTACGCCCGGAGCACTGCCTGACTGAGCTTTCTACTCATTCTTTATGAAGAATACTACTTTCCGTGGGGAATTACGTAACGTCATATACATGGGGAACAGGCAAGAAACTGGACACAAATGGGAACAATGCTTTCCCACTTCATGTGGTTTCTCAGTTATAACCGTACAACTACCTGTACTAGATTTATCGTGTAGAGACTGTATGATCAGTAACCAAAACCAAAATATACACAGAATTAGTTAATTACAATAAATTCTATACATGGAGCAGTTACCATACATGCATCACAGCTGGAATCAACAGATGAATTTCTATCACCATCGTAACTAGTATGGTAGTAGACTACAAACATGTAGGTAAAGTACACAGTACCAAGTCTTGAAACCCAAAGCGACATTTCATTAGATGCACCTTGTTCAGGAGTATAACATAATATTATAATTACATTAATACAGGGGGGGCTGGGCTGTTCAGTCAGTGAACTGTTTGTTAAAAGCTGAAGATGTCACACTTTGCTTCACAAGGCTAGTCTGACCAGGCTGACGCAAAGGCTTTGTGGGGGCACAGTATATATATACAGCGACCCCAAGTACAAGCATGGTCATCCCTCAATAGTCAGCACGATCTTGCTCTACCTGTGGGACATTCAGTGATAACAAATATAGAGTTCTGTGTATTCCTCACCCAGCTGAGACAAGAGTTTGTGAAAGAGGGTCTCTAGCGAAAACAAATCCAGTTAGGAGACGTAGAACTTTACAGTGTTCACCGTGTACAGGGTCATATGCGTTAGGACCATCATACAATATAAATACACTTGGCATCCACTTGTAAACATGTACATCATACAATATAAATACACTTGGCATCCACTTGTAAACATGTACATCATACAATATAAATACACTTGGCATCCACTTGTAAACATGTACATCATACAATATAAATACACTTTAATTTTCTCAACATTCAAAAAAGAAGGAGGTTGGAATGGATTTCAGTTTTAAATTTTAAAAAGTTTTCAGTGATAGAAGAACATAGATAAATACTCATTGAAATAAGATACTTATAGAGATGTATAAATAAAAGAGCAACAAATAAAAAATACAACACTCAACAGCAAATTGATAGTTTGTGGCAGTGACCAAAACAATTTTGATTGCATGATGTGTAAATGTGTCTGGAGGAAATAAGGGAAGTGCCATCAACAAGTAAGTTACAATAATTTAAAGAGATAAAAAGGAAAGACATAATATATACGTACAAGCAAATATGAGAGAGAGAGAGAGAGAGAGAGAGAGAGAGAGAGAGAGAGAGTGAGTGTGTGTGCGTGCGTACATGTGTGTGTGTGTAAGAGAGTTCATGGACACAAAGAAAATCTAGGAGATAAATGTGAAAGATTTGGAATAAAAGCAACAGAAAGGATGAAGAAGCAGCCAAACAGGGGAGGACTAGGGAGAAGGTGAAGATATATATATATATATCCAGTGATGCCATCCAGTGAGGGATGATGGACGGAGTGTCATCCAACCATTCATGGATCAGGATCATCACTCCACGTGTCACACACTGATTATACTAGTTCTTTCTCGCTCTAAATATTCATAATTCTACTATTCTTTAAATTATACAAGAATTATCATTATCCATAAAATATAATTGTTTCTAAAAAAATTGTCTCATTCCTCCTGTTCAAACTGCTTTAACAAAACCATTTTCCTCAACCCATCCAACCACTAAAGTGGATTATAACAAAATACATGTAGACAATTTCCATTTGCGTCTTTTTTGTCTAACTAATTTTCACTCCTGAATCAATTTCTTTAAAGTCCAAGGGGCAACACGATCAACATATTCCATCATGGACCAAACTTTTCTTTCTAGATTCTATTTATAATCAATAAATCATGAAAGTCTAGTCTTGGTGCACACAAAGTCCTTAGATCTAGATACTCCTCCTACTGCCATAGTTTAAACCTAATCCACGTATATGCAGTGGCACTTTGAATCACATTGAATAACCCAAAATGAAGTCTTTGATGAGATTAGTTTTCACATGAATCCGATATTCCGAAGTCAAATTGGATGGACGGATGTTGTTATTTTGTTAGTAAATAACGCATGCTCAGTGATATTCACACCTTCTCCGGTTCGCTTATTCCGTTAAAAAATATTCCCGTTTCCGTAATTTATGCACGGCGGCACGAAGATTGACGGAGAACTTTGGCGGACCTTGACGGAACTCGGATCTCTGTTTCATTTTTTTACGGAACTTTGACGGACGATTTATTTCTTACGGAATTCCGTAAATTTACGGAAAATTGGCATCACTGCATGGTATCCCTGCCCTGTCTCGTGTGTGGCAGCACATACAATTGTCAGACGTTAAAACCAACTGAACTCAACTCCTAACCATTCCTCATGCACTTATCGGTTGTTCTCACACCCAGCAGGCACTGTTCTCTGGCATTGTTCAAAACACATCATAGCATGCAGTAGATTTGAATGCACTCAATAAGGGATACATGAAAAAAGCTTGTCAGAGACTCATAATGAGAACTAACGCCATGTTTCCTGCGTTTGAAAAATTCTAGCATTACAACTTACTCAGAACAAACAGACCCATTATGATTGAATAACTCGTCCAAAAATAGAGTAATAAGAAAAAATAAATATCATAAGGATGTAAACAATATAATAATTTGTGGGAAAACACATAAATGAATGTAATATAAATACAAATTTTGAGACATTTGTCATGGAAAGAAGACAAGCTGATACAATTTTTTGGGGGGATTTTGTGATTGGCTCCAGCTGAACAACTGAATTTTTGTTCACTAATATCTCCATGATGTGGACTTTTTCTTAGCATATCTTAGCATATAGATGCCTTATAATAAAAAAATAAACCCCAAAAAAAAAAAAAAACATTTTTATGAGAAGCAATACATTTGATGCAGAAATGCTCCCACAACAAACCAAGACCTGATGGTATTTACTGCTAGGAAGTTGCAAACATGACCCACTGAGAGCCAGTGAATAGGTGAAAGAAATGTTGTTCTCTGACCCAATGCGTCATAAAAAGTTTTGATAAGAGATTGTCAATTTAATTCCTGGGAATACATTTTTGCCTCGCTCACTGCAGTGAAGGATTTTTTATACTTTCGACAGCTTAAAATATTTTTGGTCCACTGAACTTCCATAAAGAAATCATTAGAAAAAAATCTCAAAGAAAAAGGGCAACCACATTCACATTTCCACTCTATTGAGTGTGAGAGAAAGGGGAGAATGACTGAAGATTCAGAACATCATTGTAGACATAACTGTTTGCACCTTTTAGTAAATAAACTGTTGGAAAAGTACATCAACAACAAAAACAAATATAACAAGCAGCAACTTCAATCTGAGGTAGTGTGGAGAAGAAGTGATCAACATGTCCAGGTATTATTGTAGCTGCAACATGACCAGGTGTTACCTGCTGGCTAGACTGTGTTTAGGTCCAAATATAAACAAATGCACAACCAAGACTTGCTCTTCAACAACAACATTATGAACATAATTGAAACAGCCTGATGTAATAGCCTCTGAGCCATTTACCTTCCTCCACTACTGTGAAGGTTGTAGCCCACTAGTATACATTATTTTGTTACGCTCCTCTCCCACTATCACCATCCTCTCTGACAACTGACAGCACAACCAGCTCAAACATGTTAGCTGTATTCATTAACTTTTAAAGCGACTTTCTAAGTTCTCCCTATAGCTGTTTTAATCTACTGATCCACTGCTGACAACGTCTGTGCTATTTTTAACCCTATAATCTTTTGCTATGGAGTCCGAGGCTAGAGAATCGGAACACTCACACTGTCCTTGCCTAGATCACTACGACGACCATCAGCCTTGTCTCCAGCTTCCTCCCCGATGCTACATTGTGCGGCAGTTCTCTGTGCCAGCCTTCCATCACTGTCCACTGCGTCTTGACCCTCGACCTGGCCCTGTGCCGCGCCTGTGACGGCAGCCACAGCGCTAGCGCCCAGAGCTTTGTAGTCGTAGCTCAGCGACCACCCGTCATGGTGGCACCAGGCGAAGTAGAGCGAACCTCCCAAAAGCACCGCCATCGTGGCGATGACCATGATGCCGGCCGCCGCGTAGCTGCGGTTCCTGACACTGAGCAGCAGGGAT
This sequence comes from Elysia chlorotica, assembly GCA_003991915.1. Lineage (NCBI taxonomy): Eukaryota > Metazoa > Mollusca > Gastropoda > Plakobranchidae > Elysia > Elysia chlorotica. The sequence goes on along the minus strand of RQTK01000051.1, from coordinate 920,088 downwards.
TCTTTCAGCTCTGCAGGTAGAAAAACACACAGGTAATATAACTAGACACATCAGAATTTTTAACAGATTTGTCATACAGGTTTCAAGTTTGTAAGTTTTAACAGTTTATAAAGGCATGTCTGTTTGTGCATGGTACAAATTCAATAGGTATACATGTAGTCAATAGCCATACATTAGTCAATAACCATACATGTAGTCAATAGCCGTACATGTAGTCAATAGCCGTACATGTGGTCAATAGCCAGACATGTGGTCAATAGCCAGACATGTAGTCAATAGCCATACATGTGGTCAATAGCCATACATGTGGTCAATAGGCGTACATGTGGTCAACAGCCATACATGTTGTCAATAGCCATACATGTGGTCAATAGGCGTACATGTTGTCAATAGCCATACATGTGGTCAATAGCCATACATGTTGTCAATAGGCATACATGTTGTCAATAGGCAGACATGTGGTCAATAGCCATACATGTGGTCAATAGCCATACATATGGTCAATAGCCATACATGTGGTCAATAGCCATACATGTGGTCAATGGCCATACATGTGGTCAATAGCCATACATGTGGTCAATAGCCATACATGTGGTCAATAGCCATACATGTGGTCAATAGCCATACATGTGGTCAATAAACATACATTGGTCAATAGCCATACATGTGGTCAATAGCAATACATGTGGTCAATAACCATACATGTGGTCAATAGCTATACATGTGGTTAATGGCCATACATTAGTCAATAACCATACATGTGGTCAATAGCCATACATGTGGTCAATAGACATACATGTATATAGTCAATAAACATACATTGGTCAATAGCCATACATGTGGTCAATAGCCATACATGTGGTCAATAGCCATACATGTGGTCAATAGCCATACATGTGGTCAATAGCCATACATGTGGTCAATAGCATACATGTGGTCAATAGACGTACATGTGGTCAATAGCCGTACATGTGGTCAATAGCCATACATGTGGTCAATAGCTATACACGCAGTGCACTAGAAGTAGAACAGCAAGCATTTGGCAAAACACAAGACGAGCATATGAAGTTATTCTTATTTCAGTAAAACCACTTACACTGGTCTACCAAATTTGACCAACACAATGTCCACACGGCCCACCATGCCAGCCACAGGCAGAATCAGCGCTGTTACACAACTACCACACAGGGGTACCAGTTTGTACAGGCAGAATCAGTATACTGTTACACAACTATCACACAGGGGAACCGGTTTGTACAGGCAGAATCAGTATTGTTACACAACTACCACACAGGGGCACCAGTTTGTACAGGCAGAATCAGTATACTGTTACACAACTACCACACAGGGGCACCAGTTTGTACAGGCAGAATCAGTACTGTTACACAACTACCACACAGGGGCACCAGTTTGTACAGGCAGAATCAGTATGTTACACAACTACCACACAGGGGCACCGGTTTGTACAGGCAGAATCAGTATACTGTTACACAACTACCACACAGGGGCACCGGTTTGTACAGGCAGAATCAGTACTGTTACACAACTACCACACAGGGGCACCGGTTTGTACAGGCAGAATCAGTATACTGTTACACAACTACCACACAGGGGCACCGGTTTGTACAGGCAGAATCAGTACTGTTACACAACTACCACACAGGGGCACTGGTTTGTACCGGCAGAATCAGTATACTGTTACACAACTATCACACAGGGGAACCGGTTTGTACAGGCAGAATCAGTATACTGTTACACAACTACCACACAGGGGCACCAGTTTGTTTCGTTCTTGACTAATTATCAGGAGATCCAAGGTTCAATCTTCAACTGGAGCATCAGTGTTACTTCATGTTAGACCTTTACATAATTACAGGTATTACACTTTATAACCAGTCCCTAACAATAATCACAGCACAAGTGGTTTTTTCATCGTTTGCCTCACATTATGCCATAACAAGGAAAGCTTGGTATATCCCTGCTCTTGGAAACCAAACTAGAAATGATGACCAACCTCTGGGCAGCGACTTCATGTCCTCGATGATCTTGGAGTGCGACACTTCCTCCAGCAGGTGGTCGATCTCCGTGACGAGCCTCGAGTGGGACACGGTGTCGAGCAGCGCGTCCAGCTTCTTGATGACATGATCACGCGAGTGGGCCATCTGTCGACAGGGAGAGAAAATCACAACCACACAGGTTATTACTGCTACAGAGGGGGAGTACACAGAGCTCAAGACTGCGCTATCATTTCTTTGGATATCACTTTTTATCTCATTGTGTTAAAGAAATCATGTCTATCTTATTAACATATTTTTCACAGAACATGGTAGGTCCCTGTAGGTTTAACAATCAAGCGCCTCTCTGTCAGTTTAACAAGGATGCAATAATATTTCACTTAGTTTAGAACAGAGTTAAAGTAGAAATACTTGTTTTACAACCCAAGAGAAGACAACCTCATGGAACGGAAGAAGAGAAACTGAAGTAAGGACTGATTTCTTTGCAGCCAGATAGCTGCAGAATATGATAAAATCAGGCAGCTACACTGGCCTCAGGCTGACCAGATTTTATATTATTTTATGGTTTTCGGGAAACCTAAAGGGACAAGAAACCAATCAGAGAACTTATTTTTTTTTATGTGAAATCCTGGGGGTCTGTGAAAAGAGAGCGGGAAGAGAGGAGAGGAGACGGGGCCATCACCATATCGACAACGTTTGTTCCGTTCTTGAGTACAATCAGGCGATCAAAGGTTCAATCTTTGGCTGGAGCATCAGGCTTACTTCATGTTAATCCTTTAGGCTGTCCCCCCCATGAAAGTTGTGATTGAAAGTGGCTAAATATCAGCCAAAAATAACAATAAGTTCCGGAATAATTTTAGCGTTTAAGGATAAATTACAACAAAAAAGCCAATGCAACTAAACAATTTTATAATTGGTAATGTACTTTCACTGACTAATACATCTGGGTTGTGATAAACACAATTAATACAACAATTATAACTGCTGTTTTTTTTTTAATAAAAGATGCAAATTTTGCCTAATAAGTTGAAACTGCAACTTTCCGTGGGGACATTTTAGAGCATTGCACTTAACAAAGATGAGCAAGAGAAGAGTAGAAGAGGAGAGAAGAGGGTTCCTCACATTATCCACGACCTTGCGAAGCTTCTCCAGGACCTGGTCCCGCGACTCCTCCAGCATCCCCTCCAGTCGCTCCATGCTGCGGTGCAGGAAGTCCTGGTAGTCCTCCTCCGACTTGCTCGAGTCCCCTGCCGGCTCCTGGTTCAGCTGCTCTGTGTAGGCTTGTCTGTTGTCTGTCTGGCGCACACAGTCCTGGGCAGAGTTGTCAAAGGTGCAGTGCCCCTCACTGACCACTGGCATCTTCTCCTGCTGTTCGTCTACCGGCTAGCAAAAAACACGAGAAGGCTCACACATTAACATGTTCCTGATTCAATTTGAATAAAAGTTAATATGAAACTAATTCGCATTTGATTCCTAAAAAAGGAGATATATATAAATCTAAGAATACTTATAATAGTATTTTTCAACCCATTTAACTAAGATCATGGAAGAAAATCGTAGATTAGTTTTATATCATTATATGTATATTAAATATACATGCACATATCCAAACTTGCAATTTACGAAAAGCAAATAAATTTTTAATGATCATAAAGAACAAGTGTCTCATTATAATTTTTATACAATGGTCTCCTTGTAGGAATTCTCCAATTACAAACTCACTTCCTCTTCCAATCCACTTGTCCCATGAGCTATAATTCTTTTTCTACCGACCCGCTTTTGACCTCATATAAAGTCTAAAAATATCCATTAAAAAAAATTGTTTGTCAAGCTAACACATTGTTTTACCTTACCCAGCGTGATTATTTCTATAGTGGTCCAAGACTCATAGGTATGTCATGCATATCTGAATACACGCGATCAGATGGGTGAGGGGAGGGGAGGGAACATACAAGAGACTATGAGCCTTTAACAAACAGTAGGTTAGACCGGTACTTGTGGGTCTACAGTCAGGAATCTCAAAGAGTTTTTCATTGAGACGTTAACAGACAGACCCTAACCCCTCCCACTGTAACTACGACCTGCCCTCAAATAAAAAACCGAGGACAGCAGTTGTTTTGTTCCACAAACACCTCAAGTTTTAAAATCCCGCCCATCACTCCTCTCAGTTCCTCAACAAATGTGTCAATCACTAAACTCTGAAAGGGTGCACCCTCTCTCTTATTTCACTCCCCCCCCCCCCCCCCCCCTCTCCCCTTCCCCCCCCCCTCTTTTTCCCCCCCCCCCCCCCCCTTCTCTCTAGTTTCCCTTTATCCCTTCCTTATCTCTCCTTTTTTTCTTCTTTCTTTCCTTGTCTCCCTCTGAGTCTGAGCTTCTCACACTCATTCTTTTATTTCTCTCTCCCACCACTCTCTTTTCTAGGTCTCCCTATTTTTTTCTTTCTTTCTCTTTTTTCCATCTTCTCTCCACTCTCTCTACCTCCTCCTCCCCCTTTTTCTCTATCAGGGGCGCAGATGTCTTCGCAACCTCCAATTGTACGGTTGCATGTTTGATTTTTATTTAACTTCCTAAATAAGTTCCATTTCCTTAACCAGAGTAGTGACCGTTTCTATGGTTGTCTAAGACAGTTAGGAGCAGTGTACACTTTAATTGAAATGCAGCAATTGTGTCAAACCATCTGGTTGACGCCTAACAAATCTCTCTCTCGCCATCACCAACTCCCAGCACTTGTTAGGGTATGGGAGGGAACTCAAAGAGTTTGACATGCAGGTGTGAACAGATGCCTGCTCTAGAATGAGAAGCATTGTCATTGCATTGTAAAGAGAAAGTAGGAATTGACTATACATGCAAGATGCCTTCAATTCCTTGTTTATGTCGTTTGATCTCTCTCTCTCTCTCTCTCTATCCTGCAACTTACATTTCTCTCATTGTCTCTCTTCTGCGACATTTCTCTCTCTTGCTGCCTCTAATAAGAGAGATACGGGTTCCATTCTTGATTTTACCGCTGCTTTTTTCCTAGTGTTTGAGTCAGAGTCAGGACCGGTCTAATAATCATCCCTCACTTAGATTTCATTGTTTTTTTTAAAAGAAAGTACAGGATGTTAAACAAAGAAAAAGGTTTGTTTTCTCTTAACAAAGATTGTTTTACTGTGCAAATCAATGCACCCTGATTGCTGTTGTGTGACTCTGAGTGCTTTTATCTCAATCTCTTATTGTTCTAAAATAACAAACTGAAGGCCCACAGTTAGAATTGAAAGAAAAAACAACTTACAACAGCAACCAAAAAAGCAGCAACAACAACAAAAAATCAGGCAACTATTCTTTGAGGACCTATCACTTTTTTACGACTCATAAGCTCATTTTCTCTCCTCACGTTAGAACCAGCACCTTCTAAGAACCCACTTTTCTTGTCTCCCGAGGGGCGGTTCTTAGGCTAAGACCACTGTATGCGTATTGCTCGAAAGCATAAACAAAGCTTCAGTTTTAGTTCTATCATGATTCACTTAACCATTATTTTTACAATACAAAAAGAAGCATAAAAACTCACTGTATCAGAAAAGCACTTAGTGGGTAATAAAAAGATGGTCAAAATGGTGAAGGCCGAAAAGTTCCTAGGGTCAAGTCTCATCTTGATTTCTTAGATGGAAACTAGTCTGAAAATATTTAAAAAACAAAAACAAGTAATGAAGTTTAGATTCTATAAGAGGCCTAGAAATGCTGAAATCTAGTTTGAAATCTAAATTAACTAGATCTAGACATTTATGATTAAAAAATGTATAGATTGAATTTTCAGCAATAAAAGACACCAGGTATCTCTACCATTAGTATTAGTGATTGACGAGTAGCCAGTAGGAAGTCAATGGTTCTATCTCTGTAGAACTTTCAATTTGGGCTACCACGGTTCTAAATGTAACCCTTTCAGTCAAGAGACACACAGAAGGAATATTGTTCCATGTAACAAAGGATTTGAAATGAAACATATCACAGCTGTTTTAAATTAAATAAGTTCAATTGTGATCACCTACAGGAAAGAAAGTAATACTGTAATTGGCTTTTCCTTTATTCCCCATTGACACAAAAGTAATAAACGTTTGAAAAGCAGAAAGAAACAAATAGTGAAATCAACCAACTTCTCAATACAATAGAAATATGTTTAAAAAACTAGAAATAATAAAAATATTTTGACAATATATTAGCGCAACATATAAGCATTGATCTGCTAACCAGGTGAAAAGTACTGCCACACCTCGTTTTTTCACACAGTCACCCATGCTAGACCCAGAGGGCCATCTTGCCGTTCGGGCGGCCTTCAAAGCACGGTGGAAGTTAAGAAGGCTACATCGTCAGGATAGGTTACAACTCTAGGTAAACCTTCAGTACTTTTAATTCATATTGTGACTGTGCTACGATTAAATAGCATTTATAAGTCTCTGACAAAAGGCAAGTGATATCGTTGTAGAGATAAAAATATGATAAGTCTAACAAAACTTTCAGATTTAAAAAACAAAAACAAAAAACATGAGTTGTAGATTAGATCTAGATATCTAGATGAATAATAATATTACATGAACATCAACCATGAATTAAGATTTAGAATAGAAAGATCTAGATCTAGATCTAGAGTTTAGATGTAGATCTAAAATCTACTTAGGGCCTATCTAGATCTAGATTCTAAGATCCTGATCTAATCTAGATCTTGAATCTAGATCTAGATCTAGATTCTAGATCTAGATCTATCTCTAAAGATAGAATCTAATCTAAAGTTATAAATATAATCTTTCTTTTGAAACTCTGGTACGATATCGGATATGTTCTGTGCTTTTTTAATCTAGATCTAGGCTATTCACAATCTAGATTCGACACTTTGTTAAACAATTAACAAGCAATATACTTCATTGATCTCTAGATCTAAAATCTAGTTTTCTTGGCAGTGACTCGAGAAAATTCCGAGTCCCGACTGGTTCCATGTACATGTAAACTGTAGAGTAAATTCCTAACTGTATGGTATGATCAAAGAAACTAAATGACAGTGACTCCCCTTGGTCCATATTATCGTCCTGAAAGATTAGCCTAGTTGGTTTCATAATAATATTATTTTTGTTTTCCCTCCAGGGACCGAAGTCCATTTCTGATTTTAAAGGCTTTATGCGCCTTGTTTGTTATTGAAAAGATAGAGCATTTGTATGCACGGGGCGCGCGTTATGCATTACGAGTGCATTAACACTTTCGATCTCATAGTATTAAGTTACGTTTTAACATTTTTTTCAAAGCTGGCGACACATTTTGCAATATCGTCACTGTCATTCGCTTTTCGCGTATGGAACAATAGTTATGTGAGCTTTAGAGTCATTGTGATTTAAAAAAAAAAACAAAAAACAAAAACACAAAAAAACAACAACAACAACAGACAAACAACTTCGACCCATGGTTTACTAACTTTCTGATTATGATTTTTTTTACATGATTTGTCATCACACTAAAGGTTTAATTTTAGTTCATTTTTAACTGAACACGTTACGTGTACATGTACTGTAAATGTTCAACGAGCATGTCAGTTTCAATTTCTCCAAGTCCGTTTTCATTCTAAATACTTAAAGTCTATACTACTTTAGACTGCTGCTGCTGCTGCTGCTGTTGCTACTACTACTACTACTACTACTACTACTACTACTACTACTACTACTACTACTACTACTACTACTACTACTACTACTACTACTACTACTACTACTACTACTACTACTACTACTACTACTACTACTACTACTACTACTACTACTACTACAACTACTACTACTACTACTACTACTACTACTACTAAAGTTGTTTTTTTTATGAAGCCAAGAGCAGACCATTTTGTCATGAAGCATATAGGCATATTCGTATGAAGTCAAGAGTACATTCGAACCTTGGAGCCTCTGCTCATCGATAGCACTACCACTTGAACACACTGACACCCCACATCCCGTGGAAACCGAAGCTTGCCCTCTCAGCTTCTTGAGACTATTAGCCTATATTCCCTGCTTCCTGAGTACATGTACATTTTACTCTTGACTTCATACGAATATGCCTATATGCTTCATGACAAAATGGTCTGCTCTTGGCTTCATAAAAAAAACAACTTTAATAGGCATATTCGTATGAAGTCAAGAGTAAAATGTACATGTACTCAGGAAGCAGGGAATATAGGCTAATAGTCTCAAGAAGCTGAGAGGGCAAGCTTCGGTTTCCACGGGATGTGGGGTGTCAGTGTGTTCAAGTGGTAGTGCTATCGATGAGCAGAGGCTCCAAGGTTCGAATGTCAAGCAGCTAATAGCTGACGAAGCCTGATGGACTTAAAAGTAATAAGAGAGTGCCACTTCAGTGGTAGATGAGGATTGCCAGAGAGCAAAGTGGTCTGCGTTGTGTACAGTAAAAAGAATGGCAGATTACATTCTTCACACGAGGCGCTAACACCAGAAAAGCAAACGAACTGTAGCACACGTTTCCTTGTTGGCTGGTACCGGATCCGCAATTTTCTTTGGTCTAATGATTTTCTCAACATTAAAAAAATGGAATTTCGCAGTAGCGTAGTACGAGATGTGTCAAATTATGTAGATAATAATGCTGGCAATGTTTGCCTTTGTTCTGCATGAACATTTTTCTTATCAGTATAATGTTAGGATTTTTCAAAATAATTCTGAATTAAAAAAATAATGTACAGTCGAATTGATGGACGGACTTAAGACTATAATTATATATATATATATATATATATATATATATATATATATATATTTTTTTTAATGTGACCGGCTGAGACAGGAGTCATGGTATCCCCGCCCTGTCTCGTGTGTGGCAGCACATAAAATTGTCAGACGTCCGTCTTGGGGCCCGTCCACAATATAGCCTATATAGTAATGATGTTGGACGTTAAACTAACCCAACAACCAAACAACAACAACAACAACAACAACAACAACCTGTGACGAGAACCAATTCAGCGGTAGGTCCGACATTCGCTGCACCATGAATTCCAGTTAAAGTTTAATGTTTTCCCCCCAAAAGCGGGTCCCAAAGTTTAAAGTAATATGAGATTTGTATCCCCATATTGTGTAAGTTCCTCCGTCCAATGGATGAACTCAATCTCACCGTACTCTGGCTTTTGTGGACCAGATCTGCATATCTGCCAGTCACCGTGTATAGTCTATCGTGTCTCTTTTTTGTTTCTATCTATCTGTCTATCTTTCCTCTCTTGCTCTAGTTCACTATTGTACCCCTCCCCCTTTCCCCCGTGTATCTCTCTCTAGTTATCTCTATCACTTTCTCTCTCTCTCTCATTTTCCCAATCTCTCTGTTAATCTTTCTCCCCCCCCCCTCTCTCTCTCTCTCTCTTCTCTCACTCCCTCTCTCTGTCTCTCTCTCAATCTCCCCCTTTCTCTATTTATTTCTCTCTCCCCCTTTCTCTATTTATTTCTCTTTTCGCCTCTCCCTCTCTCTCTTTTCTCTGTCGCTTCTCGTATATCAATAGATGTAGCCTATCCCTATTTTTTTTCTTTTTTAAAAGCACTAATAAAGAGGAGATCTTTCCATCTGAGTTGTGATACAAAACGTATTAAATATTTATTGTTTGTTAGCAAATAAAACGCACGCATCCCATGTTCAACTTCCTCATACTTGAAGGATGCCGATTATGAATTTCACCGTAAATATGTTAAACCAATCGCCTAATCGATGAGGCCCAGTGGAAGTTTAGGGGCTTTAAATCACCCCGAACAGTGTCTATTGATTGGTGCAGACACCTGAGGGCAGCCGTAAATAAATCTGTCGTCTGCTCACGCCTTCAGCAACCTCATCGCTCCCTGGTACATGTCTTTCCTCACGTGTTGGGCACGTCAGGAGTCAATGCCGAACGTTTGTTTTTGTTATTCCTCCCACCCTTGGACACACTAAGAGTATGCTAAATATAACAATGCTGTTTTCTGGCGACACACCACTAGAGCGGTGCCCACACTTCAAAGGCGTGGCAAGTGTATGTTTCCACACATTTGGGTGCGAGGCTATCTTGGAGCGGTTGGCTCGGTTGGGCGCTATCTGGCTGGACTCGCGCAGAAATGGAACATCCGTAACCAGCTAGCCGCCGGGAAAGCATTTAAATCAGGTGATGGTTCTACAATTTTATTTTTAAAAATTCTATTGAAAGAAAATTAGTAATCTCTCTCGCTTTTAAATCAATATAGAGAAATCAATTTTAAAGGTAAATGAACTCCATGATCAGTTTGTATTTTTTACATGATTTAATCAGAGATTAAATATTTATTATAGCACTTGCCAATTTCTTAGAAATGTATATTGGCTCCTACACGTGTTGTGTTTGTGGGAAGCGTAGGAAATACCGTACATTTGATTTGTTTTGTAGTTTGTTAGAGCTGAAATGTACAGTTTAAGTTTTCGAATGCTGTGTCTGGTAATTTCTCAAACTCAAGCTGTCTTAAGAATCCCCCGATTAAGCCCACTTTTTTCTTTTTCAATTCCAATACCCAATCTCTCCATACTTGTTGGTGTTTATTTTTTTAATTAGTGTATGAGTGGAACGAGGAACAGGACAATAAGAACGAGCATTAAGAACATGGTTTTTAAAATAAAATCGCTGCTTGACCAACCTTGTGGATGTAAACAAAGGTTAAATTACTGCGCCTAAAATTAGTTGGTTTTGATTGTTGGGTTCTTAAGGTCCATCTGGGCTGGTCTATACCGCAGGGGACGGGTCCCAAGACTAACTTCAAACAGTTTTACCACACAGAGTTCGAGCGGGCATTCTGCCTTAACCTGTCAAATTATACTGATATCGACCCAGCCAGTAAACAAGGCGGTCAGTTGGGAGATCGAACCGACAACTTCCAAATATAAACCGCGCACTTACCACTGAGCCACCGTGCCGCCCCTTCTTTCCCCAGGCCTGTATAGAACGAAGTTTTCCAGGTTAAGACTGGCATAGATTATTAACTTCCATCGCTATCATCTTGTTTCAGGCCATGTCGACACCGAAAACTAGATCTTCACAGAAGACAGCAATGGACAACGCCTTCTTCACCGCGAGATCCACAATGCGCCAGTGCTTGGTGATCACGAGTTGCCCCCCTTTCCTGGCCACTACCATGTTGATGATTTTGGGACTGGTTCTCCTGCTTGAAGAGGTGATTTTGGTGCCCGGAGGTCTCAACATACCTGAACCTGTCAAACGAGAAATTCCCGAGGTAGATTCCCCCAATGTCATCTACAGCAAAAGAATATCTAGCTTTTGGAAAGTTGAAGATTTCATTGTACAGAAAGGGCCTATGCGGATACCCAGGAGAAACACAAGTTTTAAATCAAAGAATTATAAAGATTCCGGTTTTGTTTTAGATCAAAATGTGAGCTTCCCTCTTGAACAGACGAATTCTAAAACAGGAAAGGGCGATAACTGGGAAGAGGAGTCCAACCAAATGGCTGCTGTTAAATCTAGCACTATGGACAACACACAGAATGCAAAACTTGGCGACAGCGAAATAAACCTTAAAGGCGGAGCAGTTCTTAAATACAGATCGAGCAAAACACACCATAACGCTTTGCCTGTTGCTGATACTGATGACAAAGGCCAAACTAGTCAACAGACAACTGCTTCAAACGCTATTCAACGCAAGAAAACAGATAAAGACCAAGCCAGCCATCACATAACACCGTCAAATGGTCAACGCAAGGAACCAGATAGTGAACAACAGATAATACTTTCAAATGACCGTCCTAAAAAATCAGATAAAGAGTTAACTAGCCGGCAGATACCAAGTTCAAACGATCTTTCTAAGAAGCCAGAGAAGGTGCTAGATCCGCCAAGGGGAAGCCAAGGCCAGCGACCAGCCCGGCTGCGCGGGAAGGGTCTGGGCGACGACAACAGCTACTCGGTGCCCAGCAGCAAGCACCGGGCCCGTCTGCTGGACAGGGTGGTGGACCAGTTCAGGCTCGGGAAGGACGAGCCGCGAGACAGCTTCATAAACCTGCACAGGTGGGTCCTCTCTACAGCGCGGGCCGCAAAGTAGTTCAGTCGGTAGAGGCGAGGGACTTGTATTTAGAGGTGTCTGGTTCGATTTCCCTACCAAGCCGCCTAGTTTCCTAATGGTTAGATCAACTTTAGGGTAATTTGAATCTCAAGAATTAATAAACTAGGAAGCTTTCATACGTCGTCATGTTTGGTTGATTCTAGCTTATGTTGTTATAGCATTTTTTGGCTCATAATTTTGATCAGGCATAGGTTGTTTCTTTTTTTGCAGTTATAGACCCTTTCATAATGCTTTTTATTATAATTTATATTCATATAATGTTTACGTTACAAATATATAATGCTTTATGATTTATTTATTTTGTCGACGGTAATCAGGACTAACGGGTATAAGATATTTATAGTTTCTTATTTAATTTTTTTAAAATCAACTATGTTTGCTGCACTAGTGTATTTTCTTTTACCAGGGTTCTTTCGAAACCGTGTGTACTTGATCCTTTAGACACAGTTTCGACTCAAAGATACTTATGAAATGCATTAGCTACTAAGCATAATACACCCATACTAAAAAAATGAAATAACAATAATTTTCTTTTAAAGGTACATGTATTTCGGTCTAAGTCTTCCAACACTTTTCCGTATGTTTAACTGTTTACTTCTAATAATTTATTTGTTTTTGTTTTTATCGAAACTGTAAATGTGGGTAATGTCTAGATAAGACATGTTTCATGAAGTCTATATTTTTGCAGTCTTCACATAATTGGTTATCTCTTAGTCCCATTTATATACAGTAAAGTATCAGTTGACGTCTTTAAAAAATGTTTTTCCAACCTTACAAAGCTGAAGAAGTCGTCCTTTGGCTATAAAGAAAACACATACATTCGGAAGGAAAAAGAAGCAACTGTGATAGCTTTTCAAATAAGGAGAGACTGGACATGGACTAATGTAAAAGTTGGGCCTGCAAGAATGCAGAAGTTGTTGGGTTGGGTTGGTTTAACGTCCAACAGCAGCACTATATAGGCTATATTGTGGACGGGCCCAAGACGGACGTCTGACAATTTTATGTGCTGCCACACACGAGACAGGGCGGGGATACCATGACTCCTGTCTCAGCCGGTCACATTATACTGACACCGACCCAACCAGTAGGGAACGCAACAGCCAGGATTCGAACTCGGGACCTTTTGCGTCGGAAGCCGATGTTCTACCCCTGGACCACCGCGCCCCCCAAGATTGCAGAAGTGCTGGGTAGTTTATCTCCCAGCGATTTCCCCTGGAGCGCTCGGCATGCATGTCTCCAAGCAGCTAGTGGCAAGGCACACGCCTCGACCACCAGTTCCTCATTGGGTGACGTCCAGTCGAGCAATATAGTAGTTACAGTCATGAAAGTTAACAACAAATCAAAATGTTTTCATTCTTTTTGTTTAAATTGTTTTTGGTTTGTATTGTTTTGTTTATGCCATTTGATCCAACCAAAAGTCTTTAGAATGGTGTGTTTCTATTTTTCTCGTATATCCCTCCCCACCTTTCGCCCTGTTTCTCTACCGGTTAGGGCAGGTATGGCTATGTTCTCGATTCGGACGCTTGCAACACTGGAAACCCGAAGTTCGCCATCTTGATTCACAGCAAGTTCAACAATTTCATCAAAAGGGCCAAAATAAGGAACACATTCGCGAAAAACAAGTAAGCACCGATACTGAATGATATCGATAAGAACATAAACGCCGACCGTCTGAGGAAAAGGCAGTTAGCAGGCGCTGTTGGCTAAACACGCCTTCCATACTTTCTCTACATTATCTATTTCAACTTCACGATTTATGCATTGAGTCCATTATTGGCTCATACAAAGAAAAAACAATATTAAATCTAGATTATCAAATACGTTTTATAGATGTTTAGTTCATAACATATCATTCACACTTTACTTAGCATTCCACATGTGTATTGGGTCGTAAGTATAACATTGTTGTAAGCCTACGCCTCGTCTTAAGTTGTGCCAATTGGAAGGCTTACGGCGAGGTGTAAGCTACCGCGACATTGTACTTACACCCCACATTGGTTAATGTTTCATTGCCATATAGCGTGGCCAGATTAAATTGTATGGGAACTTGATGGATGGAAAGAACAGAAAATTCCCCACAAGAGTAGGTTGACACTTTCATAGAAGTATCCCACTATTCCACTCCATAGAACAGTCTATGGTAAACCAGGGTAATGTATCCAGCTATTCCACTCCATAGAACAGTCTATGGTAAACCAGGGTAATGTATCCCGCTATTCCACTTCACAGAACAGTCTCTGGTAAACCAGGGTAATGTATCCCACTATTCTAACCCGAAGTTCGCCATCTTGATTCACAGCAAGTTCAACAATTTCATCAAAAGGGCCAAAATAAGGAACACATTCGCGAAAAACAAGTAAGCACCAATACTGAATGATATCGCTAAGAACATAAACGTCGCCCGTCTGAGGAAAAGGCGCTAAGCAGGCGCAGTTGGCTAAACACGCCTTCCATACTTTCTCTACATTATCTATTTCAACTTCACGATTTATGCATTGAGTCCATTATTTGGCTCATGCAAAGAAAAAACAATATCAAATATAGAAAACTAGAGTATCAAATACGTTTTATAGATGTTTAGTTCATAACATATCACGTTCCACATGTGTATTGGGTACCGGTAGTAAGTACAACATTGCGCCTCGTCTTACACCCCACAGTGGTTAATGTTTCACTGCCATATAGCGTGGCCAGACTAAATTGTATGGAAACTCGATGGATGGAAAGAACATAAAATTCTCCACAAGAGTAGGTTGAAACTTTCATAGAAGAATTCTACGCAGGATCTAGTAATTTCAAATCAGATCTTCACTATTGTGTTTTAAATAGATGTATTGATTATTATCTATCTACCTTGCTTTGTAGACCATGCAACCATAATAAAAATTATCCTTGGATAGACAACAGAAGTAGCCTATGCGAGTATGCCCTATCTTATCCTGGTTAGGGATATGAATGCAGATTCGTATTTCAAACTAAATTTTGGCGCCGTTTAATACCATTATTAATGGAAAAAAAAATAAACACCCCCCGAAATACAGTCACATTACAGTCTCTGAATCTGGTAAACCCTGGTAATGTATTCCACTATTCCACTCCATACAACAGTCTCTGGTAAACCAGGGTAATGTATCCCACTATTCCACTCCACAGAACAGTTTCTGGTAAACCAGGGTAATGTATTCCACTATTCCACTCCACAAAACAGTCTCTGGTAAACCAGGGTAATGTATTCCACTATTCCACTCCACACAACAGTCTCTGGTAAACCCTGGTAATGTATTCCACTATTCCACTCCATACAACAGTCTCTAGTAAACCAGGGTAATGTATCCCACTATTCCACTCCACAGAACAGTATCTGGTAAACCAGGGTAATGTATCCCACTATTCATCCACTCCATAGAACAGTCTCTGGTAAACCAGGGTAATGTATCCCACTATT
>RQTK01000051.1:829156-894648 GCA_003991915.1 Elysia chlorotica | reverse complement strand
AAGTAAACAGATTTAACAACAATTCAATAGAGGTTCAGACCAAGGACGTCCGACCACTGGCCATCTCATACACCAACTGACCAGTCTACGCGCTCTTGGTCAGAGGATCGAGCTTGCTCGGCGCGCCTCGCGAGCTGATTGGCCAACAGGCGCCCAATCACCGCTATCTAGCAATAACAAAGCAACATGATAAAGAAAGTGGACAGAGAAAGACCACGGGAGGGTACAAAGACAGACAGATACAGTAAAACCTATAAAATTTGAAGTGATGAAAAATACTGTACAGAAACGAGACACAAACAAACCAATAGCTCACATAGATAAAGATGTCCCTCAATATAGCTACTAGGAATAGTCGTTATCTGATATAGTTGAGGAATAAATAAGCTCTCTCTCTCTCTCTCTCTCTCTCTCTCTCTCTCACTCTCTCTCTCTCTATTCAATCTAAATATCTATATTCACTCTAAATGTCTCTCCACCCACCTCTCTTTGCCATGAGCGTGGAGTCAATTATATATCTACTATTGATCTTCTATAGACCTATTCTCCATCACTTAGATCTAGATATCGAGATTCTACTAAGACAATGCAAAGAAAGAGCGAGATCAGCAAGGGGTAGAACAAGGGCGAAGCAGCTAAAGGAGATCGGGGAAACCCAAGAAAATGGAAGTGCCGTTCTTGCGCTTGCGCACATTATTATGTTTTTCGTGGTGTCTTTAGACCTTGCGCTCGGCAGAGTGGCAGACTACGATTGCGGTGTCAGAAGACACTTCCCAATTTAATCGTAACCAAATAAATAACGGTTGTGCTTCCGTGGATACACGTGTAGAGCGCTCCCTACCTTTATTAAAAAAAAAAAAAAGCACACCTGTGAAGTGAATAAAGGGAGAAATGCGGTTGGGGCGGAGAGAGAGAAAGAGAAACACAGTGATAAAAATTTATCTTGGGAATTTTAACTTAGGTGGGGGGTAGTGTTAGGAAGTATTATGTTAATGTTTTATGACTTAAATCTAATCTGTGTTAATTTTACTAATTCATGAATAACTACCTTGCTTAAATGTCACGTCAGCATTTTTCTGCTCATAACATTCAATTGGTTCGTCGTTGTTGTCGGTGATTTATGATTGGTTCTCTGTCTGT
Organism: Elysia chlorotica; assembly: GCA_003991915.1. Classification (NCBI taxonomy): domain Eukaryota; kingdom Metazoa; phylum Mollusca; class Gastropoda; family Plakobranchidae; genus Elysia; species Elysia chlorotica. The sequence continues at coordinate 893,508 of RQTK01000051.1, read as the reverse complement.
GTTGTAAACATGTACTCGCCCATAAAAGCGGCAGTACTCACGTAGTCGTCCTCTCTTGTCCCTGTGTCGTCGGTATGTAGCGGAGCAGTTTGTAAGTCTGGGTATCAGTCCAGGTATGTTTGAGTTGTGTCGTGTATTTATGTCATTTATAAAAGAAGATATAATAGTAAATCGTTTTTAATGCAGTCAAAATAAATATATATAATTGTTAGAATTATTGACATTATATTGTATTACACATCCATTAATTGTTTCCTCATTTATACTGTAACAAAATAGATTTCTTGATCCAAGCCACCAACTGACTTGTTCAATCATTTACATTTTATTAATTGATGTTCGTACTCGTTAATAAACGTTATAAATGTGACACAAGTCGATATTACCCCCCCCCCAAATCCGTTCATTCTAGAAATATTACTTTTGCGTCTTTGAAAAATATCACAGAATTTTGTTTAAGAAACCTGCTCAAAGCTCATTCGGATCTAAAAGAGACTGTTTCTTTTCATGCGCCATTCTCAAGTGTCTTAGAGTGCGTCCAGGTTATGATTCCTCTTTGGGCTAGTGTACAATCAATAGATAATTTTAGATAGGTCCATGGTGATTTGAAATAATATATGACAAAAAAAAAAAAGATTTAAAAGAGACCACAATGTACTTTCTGTGATAATACTTAAATAAAAAAGGCAAATGGGGAGGGGGGCTCACAAAAACACTACTTAAAGCACACATCTTAAATGCCAGTACCATCATTTATGAGCAGCTTACCGCAACATAACGGGTACTAGTACTAGACTTAGTAGTAGACCTGTCCAACGTAGTATACGTACTTCTCAAGCACGTGTACATCCACGATAATGCGACGCGATTAAGTTTGAATTTACTTGCGCTAATTTAAGAAGTCTTTACGCTTGGGTCGATGTTATGCAAGTCTGGTTTTTTTTTTACTCATTATCTTCTGACTATATACATACAATACATACATTATAACCGATGTATCCCTACATTACATCAAAAACCCATAGGTTAAACCATTTAATAAATTAAGGCTAAAGTTACTTTATAATGACCAAAACAATGTATAGATTCTAGATCTAAATTCGTTATGAAATGACATACAACTGCAGATCTTGCCTCAATTTTGTGTCATATTATCTATGTACTTCTGCTCGAAACTATTCCGAATAACGTGTGTACTGTGGTGCTGTTATTCGGAATTACCATTTCGAGTAATCACTTTGTAAAGTTAAATTCTCCTCATTCATTAAATGGAGAAATCAAGTTAACATTAACCAGTGAGATCATGTACAACCGTAAATCTTTGAACTGTTCAAGTCAAGCTTATTACCCGTGTACCTACCGAAGCAAGCTCGTCCGTAGGTACATGTGTAACACCGAAGCACTGCCATAAAGACTATCTACAAACAGTACAGAGTGCTATTAATAGAAATCTGTGATAAACAATTCTAGAGCTTGATTTGATCTAGAGAATCTAATCTAGAATCTAGATCTAGATCTAGACTCTAGTTCTGAGAAAGAAACCCACGACTGCTGCTAGATATAGATCTAGATGCAAATAGACATGTATGCATAATCAAGTACCGAGGGCCAAGCCTAGATTATTACATCTTTAATCTCGATCTAGATCTAGATCTAGATATAGAGGCTAAATTTAGAGATCTAGGAATATCTAATAGCTCTAGATTCTTAGATCTAGATCTAGATTCTAGATCTAAATCTAGATCTAAATGTAGATCGGGAAAGAAAATCATTTGAATGAGATTGATTAAATGTAACTATAAATGTATTATAAATCAACTGATATATATATATAGATCTAGATCTATTTTTGATAGATCCAGATATAGATCTAGACTTAGAATCTAGATCTATATCTAGATCCAGAATCTAGATATCTAGAGATCAACACTAGAATCTAGATCAAATCTCCATTTCAAGAATATGAAATTTAGAACAAGAATAAAACATCTTTTGATGCTCTAAGAAGAGATTTTAATTTCTAACCTTTCCACCAAATTGCAGTTTGGGCCAAACATTCTGGAAATTAGTATTATTACAAGTGCTTCTAAACTTCTGTCTAGAGATAGATCTTGATCTATTCTATGTAGTCTTAATATCTATATTGTCTAGATCTAGATCTATATAACACATTTTTTCTCCATATGTTCACTCTTAGTGTACTTCAAAATTGTTGATTATTGTTAGGTAGGCTAGATCTATTTAGTATTGGAAATTCATTACCTTTTTTCTTATTCCAGATGCACCAGACTCATTAGGAATCGTATTTGAGTGCATTCAATTCATATAAAATAGATCTATGAAACTGAATGTTGTTTATATCTCAAGGCAGACAAGATGATGACATCAACTCCGCCCCCTTCTAGTGAAGGTATGATTGCTTCACAAAGTAATAATTGATATGGGACTTTATGATCTAACTAGTTGAAAGAGCCCATTCCTCGGATAAAACAAGGCTCAACAACTACACTCTCTGCCTGAGATAACATGCAGATTAATCTCACGGGGCACTGTCTTTTCATCCCTAGTGCCGAGAGGCTCAGTGATGTTGTTTTTCTAGATCTCCCATGTCTCTTGGAAATTGGATATATAGTCTCTTTGTTACTTAAACATTTTCCTAAACTCTCAACTGGTGCAAAAAAGTTTCCTTTACATAAAAGATTCTAGTTTCTTTTCAATCAGATTAATTTATAACGGCAAAGGATGAAAAATTTTCAGTTGACACTCAAGGGTGTTAAGAACATTGCATGAAATTTTTGTAAAGTCCTTTATAGATTATACATTAAAAAAAATATAATAGTACAAGTTGTTAATCGTAATGTCATATTGAATAGGGATTTTTCATCAATGAATTAGTCATTAGTGACAGATTGAATTTGCTGTAAATAGATGTGGTCACACAACATGTCTATTAAAATTTTTCTTTTCAATTTTTTAAAGCTGTAAATATTTTTGTCTCCAGCTATTTAAATCTAGAAGATCATAGTGATTTGCATCAAAATTTAAAAAATCAAAGACTAATTAAAAAATAATCACTCGCATGTTAACATAATTATTTAAATTTTGATTATTTTCCTGTATTTGCCTGCACGTCATTGAAGGTTCATCGCTGCGGACCCAGCGCGACTCTCGGTGCAGCATCACAGACCTCACTCTGGAGCAGGCCCTCATCAGGATCAAAGAAATCGAGGATGAGAACAGAGCTCATAGAGGTGACACTTTGCTTGACTGTTGGGTAGATTGTGATATAATGTGACCGGCTGAGTCAGAAGTTGTGTTCCTTTACTGTTTCTGAATGGTGGTATAATGTGAATGGCTGAGTCAGAAGTTGTGATGTTCCTTTACTGTTTCTGAATGGTGGTATAATGTGACCGGCTGAGTCAGAAGTTGTGATGTTCCTTTACTGTATCTGAATGGTGGTATAATGTGACCGGCTGAGTCAGAAGTTGTGTTCCTTTACTGTTTCTGAATGGTGGTATAATGTGACCGGCTGAGTCAGAAGTTGTGATGTTCCTTTACTGTTTCTGAATGGTGATATAATGTGACCGGCTGAGTCAGAAGTTGTGTTCCTTTATTGTCTCTGAATGGTGATATAATGTGACCGGCTGAGTCAGAAGTTGTGTTCCTTTACTGTTTCTGAATGGTGGTATAATGTGACCGGCTGAGTCAGAAGTCGTGATGTTCCTTTACTGTCTCTGAATGGTGGTATAATGTGATCGCCTGATTCAAGTCATGATATTCTTGCACTGTCCCGGAAGGGAGAATGTGGTAGAATGGAATATTGTCATGTATTGGTTGTGGGATCGGTCTGCGATATAGCCGTCTTGCTAACCTAGGACATTAAGAATTCAACTTGAGGAAGCAAGCAAAATGATTCTTTAATGTCTTTTCAGCTTTTTGATCAAAGAGTTCGGCACTAAATTTTAGAAGGATATCTGAAGTACAGGCTTGCCAGACTATTTTATAGCAATAGTTCAGGTTGAGGAGAAAATATTTCATATTTTCATAATGTTTGATTTGTGTTTTATAATTTGTAACACCAGATTTGGACTCTTGGTTTTTACAAGATATTCACATCTTTATCCCAGTCTCAAGTTCCCCAGCCCACCCTGTCTTTCCTTCTCTATCTGAATTTTCTTAGATAATTAGTATAGATCTGTATTGTAGCAAGTGGTGGATGAATGCACTTTATTGCTGTCACCTAGATTTCTAAAAGTATCTTATACCGTGACAGGTGCGTCATCTAAGGTGAACCTCATGCCTCTTGCTCTTCAGTACAGAACACTACCGAGCTATCTGGCACACCTCAGTCGACTTAATTCTGTATTCTTTTGCTAACTTTTTTTTTTCATTATTAAGTTCAACTTTCCTATTTCCTCTGAGTTTTCAGAGTTTGAATTGCTAAAAGTACATTTTGTCTAAATCAGGCATATGATTTATTTTGTCAACGAAACTAGCCATCAATGTGTAATGCGATTTCTACGGTGATTCTCCAGACAACCTGCGGCAGCACAACGCAGTGATGCGGGGCCACTATGAGGACCTGGCCCTGTGGAGGCGCCGCGAGCAGGAGAAGTTCGAGCAGGCCAAGGCTCTGATCACAGCGCTGCGCGAGGACAACCAGGAGAAGCAGGTCCACATCATGGCCCTCAAGGACAAGGAGGTCTGGGATGTCTCTCAGTGATCATACTCTTCTGCAGATATCTGCCATTTTGACCTTGCTGCTACTTTTTCCGCATTTTCCTCCTTTCCTTCATTGTGGAGGGACTCTGTAGTTGTCTGGGATAGCTCTAGTCTTCCGCTATACTCAGACCTGTACATTTTTATGACAATTGACCCTCTCTAGAAGAACTTGCGCCCATAGAGAGGTTAGGACTTTTCAGATAATGTTGTCTCAGGGCACTTATAGGTACAAATACTTATTGTTGAGGGATTCAGTAGTTTCAGATTCTGTGACATCTGGCAAGATTAAACATTCAAAGCAAATCTGTAGAGGTAATAGATTGGAACAGCACACACACAAAAACACAACCAAAATCAAGAAAAAACAACAATATCAGTTGTTGCAGCTGAAATTTCTCAAAAAAAAATTTGGATTTGTCAGAACCATTTTTTTAGCTTCCAGCAAGCTTGTTTGTCTGAAATTCTTAGTTTTTGAGGTTAATAAAATAACTGTTACTGTGTCAGCTTTTACCATCCTAGACCTCTGGTCATGTGGCTCTGGCTTACTGAGCTACACAGCTGCACTACTACCTTAGTAGCTCAGGGAAAAAACTGTTAGTACTTAGTGCTAGAAAGATTTTGTAATGTAAACATAAATTATTCATTCCAAATTAAATTTTTTAATATGAAGCCATGTCAGACAAGCTTACCCATACCACCTTATGAAAATCATGCAGTGAAAAACCAGAAATTTAAAATTAAAATATTTTCCTTCCATAAACTTCAGAAAGAGATTTCTGCCGAGCTTGCATCTGTGACGGAAGAGAAGAGTCACCTCCTGCGGAAGAAGGCGATCAGTGACCAGCGAGTGTTCAACCTGCTCAAGCAGGCGGAGGAGCAGGGCGTCAAGGGCTTAGCACTGGGAGACGAAGACGACGATGTCCACGCTGTCTCTGACAATGTGAGTTTCCTACATAGTTATCAGAGAAATTGTTTTAGAGATTTTATGCTTGCACTAACTCAAGGCTGTTGCCGTGACCTTGTCAGCAGACAGCACGAGGAGTGAGTCAGTGCTCTATGGTGTATATAAGTTGGATTTGATCATACGCAGCACTGCATGTGTTTCTTTGTTTATTTTTTTTTACTACAAATATCTTTTTATTTGTAACATTACAAAATATATTGATATCCCTGGGTAATTTACATTTTTTTTACTGCATGGATCTTGATGCTTGTGAACATCATTGTGAACATTTTACCATTTTAGGATTTTGGTTTAAGTTCAGTGCTGCCTCTGGTAGCAGTGTCTATTTTTGGCTACACTCAAGTGGCGTCTCTATTTGTTTTATGACGCATGTTGCATAAAATGTGCAGGTTTTGTGTTGCCAAAGTGTGCATTGAGGTTTTTGGATTTGGATTTAGAAAAAGTTAACCTGCAGACAGTGCCGTTGTTTTCTTGCTTTTTTCTTCCAAAAAATTAAAAATTTACCTTTGCAAGCAGAAAGTGAATGGCCATGATGTCATTTCTAAGATCTTTGTGCAAAAGAGTAATGCCTTGATCAGGGGTGATTTTCCAATTTAAATAACTTCTATTAATTTTTTTTCTAACAGGTTTAAAGAAAACATTTTGTGGAGCTTAAAATTCTTTCACCAATCAAACAACAATAGAATTGATGAATATTTTACTTGCAACACATTAAACAGTAAAACAATATTGTTTTTGTTTTTTTTTCTTTGCACATTTCACCCTACTGACTTTAATGGCAAAATTTCTTTTCTTTTGTTGTAATGGAATAATTTTTTTCCAATTTTAACATTCCTATCAGATTGTTTTTGTCTCCACGAGTGAGAAGGAGGCAGAGATTGCTAAACTTGAGGCTGCAGTTGAGAACAAGGACGAGACCATCGCTCAGCTTCGCGCCAGCTTGCTGCAGGTAAATGTCAGTCCTAGCAGTCTAAAATAACCTGTCTGGTCCACAGACTGCTTTAGGGTTGGTGGTTTAAGTAGAGGACCCATCTAGTCATTTGCATGTTTTCTTTTTCTTTATTTTGCAAAGTACCATATGAGGTGGAATTGCAGATCATTGATACATAATATGATTGTATGTGCATAGGAAGCTCTAGGAGGGGATCCTGATCATTAATTTATTTGTACGTGTCTATGTTGTATGAGGTGGAGGCCTTGATCATTAATGCCCATGGTTGTACGTGTGCATGTTTCAGAGAGAGCATAATGTTGAGGCATTATCCCCCATATTGTTTTTGTATTATTGATGCATATGTTTGTATGTGTGTATGTTTCAGAGGGAGTATAAGATGGGGACTCCTATCATTGATATGTAATGTTTACACATACGAGGGGTGTTCATTATGTCCTTAGCTTGACCTTGAAGCAGTTGTAGTAGAGTAAAGAAATTGTGTGGGTAGCTAGATCATCTATGTTGAACACGGCATGCAAAATTTGGGGAAAATCGGAATTTTTTTTCTGCACCTTTTAGCGCATCAAGTAAAACAACCCCTACGAAGTTGTCATTTGTTGTTTACAAATTGTCTGCCATGGAGGCTGTTGAATATCGCTCGGTCATCAAATTCCTTCACTTAAAAGGACAAACCCCCACGGAAATTCATTTGAGGTACATTAACCAGAACACAGTTAAGGATGACGAATCACTGGGTTACAGGTGAACTTCACTTTATGTGTCGCTGCGACCCCTCACAATCAATATCTCCCTTGCACGTAATCAAAGACAATAAGGTAAAAATTGCCTGACTCTGGTCTGGGTACATTGTTGGTGGTGACAGGATAACGGTGATTATCTTCGTCTCCCAGTTCAGCAATCACAGCGCGCGCAGGTGAAACATGTACAAACACTTCCACCCAGACCATGTCGAACAACCATCTTATCACTTACATCGATATAGATATATCACTGCAAACAAGTTTTACAAGAATCATATCATGACATTATGATGCGAAACAATAATTGTTGTCGATGTATTTTGCTGCTTTTCTCTTCTGATTGCTAAACAAAGTCACACATTATATGTTGAAATTGTCGTTCAACATTGTACACAGAGTTGCTCCTCCATAGGAGAGCCTGATTTAAGCCACAGGTCTACTTTTCCTAAGTACTGTTTCTATGAAAACAAAATTTATATATTTCTAGTCTTAGCCAAACTTACAGGTGGCAGAAATGTGTAACTATGCAGGGTGACTATGTAGAAAAATAAATGTAAGTGTGCCAAATTTTAAGTCTCTGGGTTTATTCCTTCAGTGTCATGCTAAGAACATAGTGAACACCCCTCGTATATGTTTGTATGTGATTATGATACTGTAGGGACCAGTACACATTGTTCATAATTTGTAGACCTAGGACTGTTACACACTTCCTACTGTGCACGGATAAAAACGACACACTACACAGCTGCCTTAGAGTACTAAAGACCGGCGTGCTTCGCGTGTGAACTCAAAAACTGTATCTCTTGTTCGTCTGTCTGATTGTTGTATTTTGGATCATTAAAGTTATCAAAATATATCGACGTTGCTTTATTGCATCCTAAAATACTATGTTTGTACGTATTTATAATATGTATGTTTGTATGTGTGTATGTTTAACCGGGATCACAAGTTGGAGACCCTGATCATGGATATGTATGTTTGTACATGTGTCTGTTTCAGCGCGAGCACGAGGTGGAGATATGTATGTTTGTACGTGTTTCAGAGCGAGCATGAGGTGGAGACCCTGATCATGGATGTGTATGTTTGTACGTGTGTCTGTTTCAGCGCGAGGTGGAGACCCTGATCATGGATGTTTGTATGTGTGTATGTGTGTCTGTTTCAGGGTGAACACGAGGTGGAGACCCTGATCATGGATATGTATGTTTTTACGTGTGTCTGTTTCAGCGCGAGCACGAGGTGGAGACCCTGATCATGGATGTGTATGTTTGTACGTGTGTCTGTTTCAGCGCGAGGTGGAGACCCTGATCATGGATATGTATGTTTGTACGTGTGTCTGTTTCAGCGCGAGGTGGAGACCCTGATCATGGATGTGTATGTTTGTACGTGTGTCTGTTTCAGCGCGAGGTGGAGACCCTGATCATGGATATGTATGTATGTACGTGTGTCTGTTTCAGCGCGAGGTGGAGACCCTGATCATGGATGTGTATGTTTGTACGTGTGTCTGTTTCAGCGCGAGGTGGAGACCCTGATCATGGATATGTATGTTTGTACGTGTGTCTGTTTCAGCGCGAGGTGGAGACCCTGATCATGGATGTGTATGTTTGTACGTGTGTCTGTTTCAGCGCGAGGTGGAGACCCTGATCATGGATATGTATGTATGTGTGTCTGTTGTGTCTGTTTCAGCGCGAGGTGGAGACCCTGATCATGGATATGTATGTATGTACGTGTGTCTGTTTCAGCGTGAGCACGAGGTGGAGACCCTGCGCGACACCACCAAGCAGCTGCTGAAGGACATGCAGAACCAGCAACAGCTCAAGGACACCATCCAGGAGGAGAACCGCAACCTCACCCAGCGCCTCATCGACTCAGAGAAACAGATGCACCAGCACATGCAGGTACGCCTGCACTCTCTGGCTCATAAAATGGACTGGGAGCCAGCAAAAAATTATTATAAGCCATGAAACTTATACATTTTCTCTTTGATCTTTTTGGGTGTGTTTTAAAAAAAATCAAATTTAAGCTGAAACATTTACAAAGCAAAATCATAATCTTAACATCCTTTCTTGTTGGTTATTGTATGTTAAACTATCAAGGGAAATTGATAATTAAAATAACAAGAAATTAAATATTTATTTCTAGGCTAAATTATTTCAATTCTCTTCACAGCTTTCACTTCTCTATACAAATCTTGCTTATATATAGTCATCAGGATTCAGGAACATAGATCTAAACTTAATCTAGATCTGTTATTTCAAATAAATGATTGCTGTTGCCTGCTGCTAAATACCGCTAATGGGTTGCAACTCTAGCCAAACCGATGCCACCTTTTGTATTGTATCCCAGTTGGTGGTTAAAAAGCCTTAGAATTATTGTTAGAATTTTTTGTTGTTAATGAATATTATTTTAATGACCCATATGGACATCTCGATTTTCATACATTTACGATATTTTTGGGGACACCTGGTTTGTGGTACTCACCGTTAAATTGCTGATGGAAGACATACTTCCAAACAAACTTATCTGTCGTTCCGAAGTGAGACTACATCTCGTGAAGGTGAATCTAGATCTAGATCTAGACTGTAGCTTTATATTATTCTTAATCTAACTGATATCCGATGGTATAGATCTAGATCTAATTCTGTGATATAATTCAGGAACTAGAAAGTTGATCTTGATGGGTGAACTGGCTCAAGTGGCAGGATATCTGGTTCTCAATAAGTGCCTAGTTCGATGACTGGGTAAATTAAATGTCTGATTTGTCCCCTACTGGTTGGTTCAGTCACTGCCAATGGTGTTAGTTCCAATTGCTTTGTGCATGCTAGAAAGCTTAAATTCTTTAGCCAACCGTCTTGAAAATATTATATTTAGTCACGCCAAACCTGGATATTGCTGACACTATAGATGACCACAAAAAAAAATAACAAGCAAAAAAACAACCCACACAAAAATGCATTGTTAAATAACACTAGTCCTTGGTGCAGTTTTTAAAGTTATGGTTAAGTTCGTGTTTAAGTCAATATTGATAGCTGAACCAAATAAACGTGGCCATTGTAGATACAGACAGTATCTATCCTCAGCCATAGACTCATCCGCAGACACAGAGTTTGTGTTTCGCCCTATCAGGGCTCGTCAGTGCAGCTAGAGTGGGATTCGAACCAGGGACCTGCGGCTTGCAAGTCGAACGCTCTACCAACTGAGCTATCCGGTTCGGTGATAGAGTGGCGGCGAAGTTCGTGTTTAAGCCAACATTGATAGCTGAACCAAATAAGCATGGCCATCAATTAGGTTTGCAGTGACTAATCGCGCTAAAAATCTGTATTTGCTGTCTCAAAAGTTTGCAGCTATGATTTTGTTCTGTTTTCTCTTTTTTCTTTAACACTGCTGTGCTTACCTTCAATCATTTCAGCTTTTTCTCTTCTCATCACATGTTTAAAAAAGATTGCTTTGCATCTATGATTTTTATTTTTTAGCGAAATGTTTGCATGAGCTACCTATAAGACTGTTTCATAAGACTTATTTGCTGTCCACATTTCAGCTACCTCCACGTCCTTCTGTGCTTGTTTTGAGATTTTGAGTCCTATTATCATCCCCCCCCACCCCCCTATCTTCTTCCAGTCTGTGATGGCGAACACGAAGCGTGAGATGCAGACGCTGCTGCAGACACCGCTGCAGGGCGGCGTTGAAGACAAGCTTGTGCACCTAGTCACAGAGAGTGGCAGCCCGCAGGCTGGGAGTTCGAACCCCATCGTAGTCAGCTACCCGGATAACTCTGAGGAGATCAGGAGCACCCTGCAGTCTTTGAATGTAAGCCAAGGCTAGGATGAATGTGTGCTGGTCTGTGTTAGCTCCAAACATGTTGGGCCAGACCAAAATAACATCAGGGGATGCATTAGCAGTAATAGCAGTAGTTCTATTAGTGGCTGTAGTGGTGGTGGTTGTAGAAGTAGTAAATATTGGAGCAGCAGCAGTAGCAGTAGCAAATGTTGCCGTAGTAGTAGAAGTTCCAGTAAAATTGTGTTTTTAGGAGATCAGGAGCACCCTGCAGTCTTTGAACGTAAGCTTAGACTAGGGTGAATGTGTGTTTGTCTGTGTTAGCTCCAAACATGTTGGGTCAGACCTAAAAAACATCTATGGATGCATTAGCAGTAATAGCAGTAGTTCTAATAATGACTGTAGTGGTGGTGGTTGTAGCAGTAGTAAATATTGGAGCAGCAGCAGTAGCAGTAGAAAATGTTGCCGTAGTAGTAGAAGTTCCAGTAAAAATATGTTTTTTGTCATTGTTTATATTCTTTTGATAAAAGTATGGACCCCATGTGTCTCTTCAATCGATTTACTATTCAGGCAGAGAAACAGAAAGAGCAAGCGAAGAAAGACCTGGAGAAAAAAGTGGAGGAGAGCCAAGTGGCCAAGGAAGCGCTGGAGAAAGAGGTCAACGATCTGACTGATCAGGTAGTCACTGCTTTCTGCAGAGCCAGATGGTGTATGCTAGTCATCTCATGTGATGGTGTATGCTAGTCCTCTCGTTTGATGGTGTATGCTAGCCCTCTCGTGTGATGGTGTATGCTAGCCCTCTCGTGTGATGGTTAGTCCTCTCGTGTGATGGTCTCTCGTGTGATGGTGTATGCTAGTCCTCTCGTGTGATGGTCTCTCGTGTGATGGTGTATGCTAGTCCTCTCGTGTGATGGTCTCTCGTGTGATGGTGTATGGTGTGATGGTGTATGCTAGTCCTCTCGTGTGATGGTGTATGCTAGTCCTCTCGTGTGATGGTGTATGCTCGTCCTCTCGTGTGATGGTGTATGCTAGTCCTCTCGTGTGATGGTGTATGCTAGTCCTCTCGTGTGATGGTGTATGCTAGTCCTCTCGTGTGATGGTGTATGCTAGTCCTCTCGTGTGTTGCACGACTAAACATTTTTCTTTACATGCGTTGTTTAGCAAGTTTAAAAACGTTCCACTTGCTAAATCAGTAATTGCACTTGCATAAAAACATGTTAAAGCCCAAGTACTTTACACATTCTATTAATGCATTCATTTAGTTCTACAATGTTGTTTTTAATGCCTTTTAAAGTTTTTCTTCTCATTGTCTCCCTCTTCAATTTTTTCAGACTTTTTCTATTTTACTTTGCTCAGTCATCATCATCGTCATTGTGAATGTTTGGAACAAATGCAATCTATATGAAAGGAGCATAGGTGAAGTTCAAAGACTCTCAACTTTTTGCACCTCTGGTCTTAGCAGATCAAAGACCATAACTCTGACCTTTTTGACCTTGTTCAAGGTCTGTAACTTAGTCCTCTCGTGTGATGGTGTATGCTAGTCCTCTCGTGTGATGGTTTATGCTCGTCCTCTCGTGTGATGGTGTATGCTAGTCCTCTCGTGTGATGAACGACTAAACATTTTTCTCTACATGCGTTGTTTAGCAAGTTTGAAAACGTTCCACTTGCTAAATCAGTAATTGCTCTTGCATAAAAACAGGTTAAATCCCAAGTAGTGTACACAATCTATTAATGCATTCATTTAGTTCTACAATGTTGTTTTTAATGCCTTTTAAAGTTTTTCTTCTCATTGTCTCCCTCTTCAATTTTTTTCAGACTTTTTCTACTTTACTTTATCATCGTCATTGTGAATGTTTGGAACAAATGCAATTTATATGAAAGGAGCAAATGCAATTTATATGAAAGGAGCATAGATGAAGTCCAAAGACTCTCAACTTTTTGCACCTCAGGTCTTAGCAGATCAAAGACCATAACTCTGACCTTTTTGACCTTGTTCAAGGTCTGTAACTGTTATTTGTTCTGTTTCTGGTCTTGGCAGAACAGGATCTATATCTCTTATCTGTTTTAACCAAGCTCAAAGTCTATAACTCTTACCTATTTCACCTCTGCACTTCTGTAGATAAAAGTCTATTACTCTTATAACTCTGACCTTTTTTACCTCGATGTCAAGGTTTGTAACTGTTATTTGTTCTGTTTCTGGTCTTGGCAGAACAAGATCTATATCTCTTATCTGTTTTAACCAAGGTCAAAGTCTATAACTCTTACCTATTTCACCTCTGCACCTCTGTAGATAAAAGTCTATAACTCTTACTTGTTCTAACTTGAGAACATAGCCATCTGTAGATAAAAGTCTATAACTCTTACTTGTTCTAACTTGAGAACATAGCCATCTGTAGATAAAAGTCTATAACTCTTACTTGTTCTAACTTGAGAACATAGCCATAGCTCATTGTTCCAGCTCTGGTCCTGGCAAAATAAAGGTCTTAAACTCTTACCTGTTCCAACTCGGTCAAGGTCTATAAAGCTTATGTGGTCCACCTCTGGTCTTGATGGGTCAAGATCTATAACTCTGCCCTGTTCCACCTCTAATCTCCATAGATCACGGACTATAACTCTCAACTGTTCTAACTGGAGAGGAGATCAAAAACTATAACTCTTTCCTGTTTCATCCTGGTCTTGATAGACCAAGGTCTGTAACTCTTCCATGCTCCGCCTCTAGTTGTGGCGAATCAAGGACTATAACTCTTTCCTGTTCCATCCTGGTCTTGATAGACCAAGGTCTGTAACTCTTCCATGCTCCGCCTCTAGTTTTGGCAAGTCAAGGACTATAACTCTTTCCTGTTCCATCCTGGTCTTGATAGACCAAGGTCTGTAACTCTTCCATGCTCCGCCTCTAGTTTTGGCAAGTCAAGGACTATAACTCTTTCCTGTTCCATCCTAGTCTTGATAGACCAAGGTCTGTAACTCTTCCATGCTCCGCCTCTAGTTGTGGCGAATCAAGGACTATAACTCTTTCCTGTTCCATCCTGGTCTTGATAGACCAAGGTCTGTAACTCTTCCATGCTCCGCCTCTAGTTTTGGCAAGTCAAGGACTATAACTCTTTCCTGTTCCATCCGAGTCTTGATAGACCAAGGTCTGTAACTCTTCCATGCTCCGCCTCTAGTTTTGGCAAGTCAAGGACTATAACTCTCACCTGTTCCAACTCGAGATCAATGTCTAGAACTCTTCCCTCTGATACTTTCAGGTGAAGAAGCTCCAGCTTGAGGTCGAGCAGCAGAAGAATCGGGCCAGCGAGATCCAGTGGCAGTACGAGGACAGGCTCAGGGAGGTCCTGCAGCAGACCAAGGAGCGAGACAGTCGGGTGGGTGGCGGGGTGGGCTGGTAGAGAGCTACGCTAAGCATGAATCCGACACTCAGTTATATGTGGGGGAGGTACAGAGCTACACTCAACAATCAGCAATCAGGTGTGGCAGTACGGGGACAGGCTGAGCAGGAAGTGGGATAGTGAGGTGGGGGATACAAGGTTCTAGGGAAATATCAAATCTCTTTCTCGTTCCCCAACATAGCATAGTTGGGATAGCCAGGTGAGTGGAAGAGGGACAAAAGACAGATCTGAAAACATGGACTTTTGTACTCTTTAACTGTAATAGGAGTGTTCAAAAGGAATTTCAGGAATAAAAGATCCCACTAAGTGAAGATCCATCCTTATGCACTTTTAAATTACAAGGGGAATGCTAAAGAATTTAGAGACTGGGAGCTATCGTTATTATAAATATTCGGCCAATCATATGGTTTCTATTTTTGGTTTAGGTTTTTTTCAATATTAAGTTATTTAACTGAATTTATTGGACTGCGCTCCCTTTACTTTTTTTTTAAATGTATAGATTTATATTTATCTCATATAGCCCGCTTCCATGGTGGACTGACTTAGTGTCCATACATGCGTTGCTTTATTGGATGGTTGCTGACTTCCAATCCTCGGGCCTGAGCTCTTGTTCTGCTCTTCTCTCTTCCAACCCTCTTGCCTGAACTCTTGTCCTGCTCTTCTCTCTTCCAAGCCTCGGGCCTGAACTCTTGTCCTGCTCTTCTCTCTTCCAATCCTGGGGCCTGAGCTCTTGTCCTGCTCTTCTCTCTTCCAAGCCTCGGGCCTGAACTCTTGTTCTGCTCTTCTCTCTTCCAACCGTTGGGCCTGAACTCTTGTTCTGCTCCTCTCTCAGCAAACCGTGCAGGCTGCCGCCACAGGGGACGTGTCCATCCTGCGATCCCAGGTTCTCTCCCTTATCAAGGAGGTGGACGAGCTCAACACGAAGAACTCGGCTCTCACAGCCACGTGCCACCTCAAAGATGACAAGTAAGGAGGGCAAGGGGCCGGGGAGGAGGGATTGAGAGACAGACAGGGACAGAGAGAAAGACAGACAGACAGGGACAGAGAGACAGACAGACAGACAGAGACAGGGACAGAGAGAGACAGACAGACAGACAGACAGGGACAGACAGACAGACAGACAGAGACAGAGGACAGACAGAGACAGGGACAGACAGACAGACAGACAGGGACAGAGAAAAAGACAGGCAGACAGGGACAGAGAGAAAGACAGACAGGGACAGAGAGACAGACAGACAGACAGACAGGGACAGAGAAAAAGACAGACAGACAGACAGGGACAGAGAGAGAGAGACAGACAGACAGACAGACAGGGACAGAGAGAGAGAGAGACAGACAGACAGACAGGGACAGAGAGAGAGACAGACAAACAGACAAACAGGGACAGAGAGAGGGGGGAGACCCCTTATGGTTAATATTGATTTTGCCACAATAACACCATAGATTAGTTAATGTAGGGTCTCTGGGTGGGCAAGGCCTACTAATCACACAGTTGATAGAACAAAATCGAGGTGGAGGAGATAAAAAAGAAAAAGGAAGGAATACAGGAAAGAAAAATGTAATCTATAAGTTTTTGACATGAATCTATTGCAATCTAAAAGCGCATTCAAAGTGTTAAATCCAGAATCTTGATTCAAGAACCTGCTGATATATAGGTCTAATTATGTTTAAAGATGTATAAATACTAGACTCAATTTCTCGATTACTTTCTTGACCTAAATAGCATTTTTACCGGTGTATCTATCACGCCAGACCACATATGTTTATGTATATCAGTCTATTCATAAATCTCACCACATTTTGTACCATTGCATCTATCGTACCACATTTCTGTATTGATCAAATCACACGACATTTGTACCTGTCTGTGGATCGCATCACACCTCATTCGTTTCCGTGTATAGATCAAGTCACACCACATTTGTACCGGTGTATTTATAATGTCATACACATTTGTACCTGTGTATTTATAATGTCATACACATTTGTACCTGTGTATTTATAATGTCATACACATTTGTACCTGTGTATTTATAATGTCATAAGCATTTGTACCTGTGTATAGATTTAGTCACACCACATTTGTACCTGTGTATTTATAATGTCATACACATTTGTACCTGTGTATTTATTGTGTCATACCACATTTTTAACAAGTGTATCTATAGTATCTCACCACATTTGTACTAGTGTGTCTTTAACATCACCTCACATTTGTACCTGCGTGTCTATACTATTACACCACATTTGTACCAGTGTGTCCATTTCAAGTCAAAACTAAAAACTTTCTTATTTAGAAAAGCATATACTTAGGACGATGTTGTGGTATCTCTGGGATTCATATATAGAATGTGTGTGTGTTCAGATAGTATGTGAGTGTTTTTATTAATGTTAAGCGCCATAGAGCACTACTGTGGATTTTGGCGCTTTATAAGTGAATTATTATTATTATTATTATTATCTGGTACAAATGTGGTGTAATAGTATAGACACTGGCACCAATGTAGTGTAATAGTATAGACACACTGGTACAAATGTGGTGTAATAGTATAGACACACTAGTACAAATGTGGTGTAATAGTATAGACACACTACTATTACACCACATTTGTACCTGTGTCTCTATACTATTACACCACATTTGTACCACACTGTGTGTGTTTATACTATTAGTATTACACCACATGTGTACCGGTGTGAAAATTCCTGCTACATCTATACTGTGTACTGATCCCCCCAGGATCCAGGAGCTGGAGGGCGGCAAGGCCTCGCTGCTGACGGAACGCGCGGCGCTGCTGGAGGAGAAGGCGCGCCTCGTCCAGACACTCCACGGGCTGCACCGCCAGCAGGACCAGGCCCAGGCCGAGAACAGGGCCATCAAGTAGGTCACGCAAGGCCTCTGTCTGTTTGTCCTAGCTTCCCGCCTCCTAAATCACTTTACCTCTCTCTCATTCCTTTTCCCCTCTCCCTCCTTCTAGATCACTATGACTGTCTCCAACCTCTGTAGATCATTTTTCTCCTATTTTACCTCTCATCCTGTCACAGACTATTTTTCCTCTCTTCCTGTCACAGATTATTTTACCTTTCTTTTTCCTTCAATTAAAAAAAAAAAATTACCGCTTTCCAATTGTGAAATTAAATTTTAAAACTGCTTTGCGTCTTTGATGCTGAATAAAAAGAAATGAAACGTGTGTTTTTGTGTGTGTGTGTTTTAGGAGTGAGTATGAGAAGCTGCAGGACTCGTTCAGCCAGCTGGTCACCGACTACAAGGAGCTCGAGGAGATGTTTGAGACACACAGGAACGAGGCCAAGGAGCTCTCCACAAAGTTCAACAACTACTGGCAGCAAGCGGTGAGATAACACAAGATAAGCCTTTATTATCCCATAGGGAAATTTTTCTTGGTCATACAATAATACATTTGATTCAATACCACAACATCAGTTATACATATGTGAGATTAAAAAAGAAATAATGATAAAGTAAAATAATATAAAATAAGCATTGTCCATTCATGTGTAACATTGTTGAAATGATATACTGTCAGACATATATGTTGTTATATAGAAGCACATACCTGTTTACGCATATACAAGAATACCCATAGCCCTACAAACACACAAGTCCGCTAAGCAGAGCAATTTTGTAACAATCTGATGGAGGCTGGTATAAACAAGTTTTTATGTCTGTCTGTTCTGGCCCTTATTGATATTAATCTGTTACTCTTTGTGATATATCATAATGAACATTAAGTGGGTGGTTTATATCTGATGTTATGCATTTAGCTTTATTCATTACTTGTAAAACATACATGTCTTTGAAAGGGGTTGGTTCATAACCAATAATTTGGGTAGCATTCTTTCTTATTTTGTCTACTCTTTGAGGGTGACTTTCTGATAGGTATCCCCCAAAACATGTAATTCCAAAAGATATTAAATTTTGGATGCAGGAGACATAAAAAATTGTCATAATTTGTAGTCGATATTGACAGATTTTAATTTCCTAAAAAATTACAGCTGTCGATTAGCTTTTTAAATCAGGATTTCAATATGTGTGGTAAATGAAATTTCACAATCAATGGGAGGCTGAGATATATTTATATGTCAACAACTTTAACTTGTACATCTTTTATTTTTAGTGGTGTAAGAGCAGGTGCCTCGTTTTGCCTAAAATAAAAAAAGTCATCTCTTTTGTTTTATTAATGTTTAAATTTTAAAAGTTAATCTGGCAGCATGACACAATTTTGTTTATTTCTTCAAAGTAAAAATCTTCGTTGTTTGTTATGTTCCGATTAGGCAAGAGTGGTCCGCAAATTTAATTAATTGTGTATTTGTGCCTTTTGTCTGGTAGTCATTGGTGTAGGCAGTGTATAAAACTGGTGAAAGCACACAGCCTTTCGGTGCCCCCGTGTTTGTGATAATAGTTTGCGATCTAACACAAATTTATGTGAACATATTTTAGTCTAATAGTAAGAAAATAAAAAATCCAGACAATTACACTGACATCAAACATGCAGGTCATACAATTTCTTGATGATAGGGTAGGGCTGGGTAGTATTAAAAGCAGCCAAAAAATCAACAAATAAACTTCTAGCAAAAACTCTGGGTGGCTCAAAATGTTTTAGGACAGTATTTAAAAACGTTAACACAGCTTCTTCAACATTTCTTCTTTCTTTATAAGCAAACTGAAAAATATCAAGCTGTTCATGTGAAGCTGTTAAGACATAATTACCTCAATACCAGTTTTTCAAAACATTTGAAAGCAAAAGATGTAAGGGCAACAGGTTGTAAATCGTTCAGTTGTATGACACATGACTTTTTAGGGCCAGCCACAATTTCTCAAGTTTTCAACACTGTTGGTATTGTGTGAGCATACAGTGGTCTCCCGGTAAGAACTCTCTGCCTATAAACCCACTCCGTCTTAGAACCCGTTCGCTATGTGAAACATAGTTCTTTCTCTTTGATTAACACGCCTATCTGCTCACTTTGGCCTCATATAAAGTGTGAGGATCCGTTTTAACCCTATTTACCCAAAAGAGTTCCTGCCAAATTTACTGTGAAATCCGAAGGGCAGGGGATAAATCTATTTTGTTTATGATTTTTACAAACACAAAAACTTTGAAAATTCATACGAAATCAACCACATTCATCAATATAATGCAATAAATTTTTTAAAAAGTTGAAAATTATTTTCAATTATTAAGTGCATTCATATTTCTTTTGCTTTTCATTAAAAAAAAATTAAAAATGGAAAAGTGTTGTTCTTCTGTCGTTCTTCTATCTGTCTCTCCTCTCACTCTCATGAGGGAGGTGGCCAATGGATAGAGCGCGCTGCTTCAGTGAGAGACGTATGAGTTTGGTCCGCTGCTGGTTGAGTCGGTGTCAGTATACCTTTTATAGATTCCATTTTTTTTTTAAATGACAGATTCGTTTTCTCTTACCAAAGAATCAATGCATTTTGAAGACTGATGGCACGAGTGTTAGTACCTTTCTTAATATTTTAATGTTGGGAAATAGCGAACTAAAGACTCACAGTTATAACCTAAAAAGAG
Source organism: Elysia chlorotica (assembly GCA_003991915.1). NCBI lineage: Eukaryota > Metazoa > Mollusca > Gastropoda > Plakobranchidae > Elysia > Elysia chlorotica. The sequence continues at coordinate 873,421 of RQTK01000051.1, read as the reverse complement.
AAAAGAGCTTGACAACTCAGGGAACCTAAGAACATAAAAATTCACCCAGGTTACTCTTTACTGATTACACGTTTACCAACTCCAAGGTACATTTTCTTCTCCTACAGTAAGAACATGCTTTTCTTGTCTCCAGAAGGGCGAGTTCTTAGGCGGAGACCACTTTATGGAAAATACATGTAAATATCGGTGCTAACTGCTGGTAACACAGTTTAAGAATTGTCCCCTAAACATTGGCAGGACTACAGCCTTTGTTTACATTTTCGTTTTTGAACGGACACGCCACCAACTCTTTCACACACCCATAATGATTTCTCTCTTGACTCATTCATAAACTGCGCTCTTAACTTCTAATGCTCTTAATTGAAATCTCGGCAATCAAAACAACAGTGAAATGTGTTCAATTCATCTGTGTATAATCTTTCGTGTTGTACTACCAAGTTATCTTTAACAGGGCCATAGATAGTCTTAGGTTTTAGGTTGTTCCTTATATGTTTCGTATTATTTTCCTTGAGCTTATTTTCAATCTTTTCTTCATATTTAATAATTTATCTTTTTTACAATACCTTTCATTTCATCTTTGTTTTTTAAAAGCTAACCTTTTTTTGTCTTTGTAGTTCTTTGAATTCCCCAGTGATCCATGGTTTATTACTTGGGAATATCTTTATTGTTTTCTTTGTCAAAACATCACCCTCACAGAAAGAAATATAACAATTAATTGTGTTAGTTAGTTCATTTATATCATGACATGAGTCTTTGAAAACGTTCCAGTCAATAAAAGATGCAAGTCTGGGGAGGATGGGGCCATTGTGGGAAAAGTATTGTCATTTTGGTTTGCGTAAAAAAAAATGATGTAATGCGTGACACTTAGCAAATCGTGCCATAATTATGTGACTTGTATGAAAATAAATCTTGTCATATGTTCTTTACTAAACACAGTCGAGAATATGCAGGTGCCACAAGCTGTATCAATTCCAGGAAATATTTATAACAATAATAATAATCATAATAATAATAATAATAATAATAATAATATAATAATAATAATAATAATAATAATAATAATAATAATAATAATCAATAATAATAATAATAATAATAATAATAATAATAATATAGTAATTTATGGAGTGCCATATCCAATAAAATCAGCTCAGTCAGTGCTTTTACACATTAAAATCTCATTTAAAAGGCAACATGACATAGAGCATCATTATGGCGCAAAGAGCATTCATTCATACAATAACATGATTTTGCATACATAATTAGGCTAGGCGGTGAAACCAATGTGTTTAACACGGCTTTTTACAAGTCGCTTCTAATTCTGACTTAAAACTTGAAACAGTTTATTTTTTGAAATTTTGTTGTGTTCTCTTCCATTGTATACTACTGTAATTAAAAAAAAAAAATTTTTATGCATAAACAGAGGTCCAATTAAGTGAGAATCGACTTGAAAAGAATCATTATAGTTATGTGTTGTCCGCTGTTTTGAATTATCGTGTAATGTTGTAAACTGCGCACCTCGCCCACCAGGAGGAGAAGCTGTCGAAGAAAACTCCGCCCAAACAGATCATGGAGGAGATCAACCGGCTGACGGCCCAGGTCATCGCGGCCGAGGAGATGATGCGGGTCAAGGACGAGGAGCTGGCCAAGCTACAGACAATGGAGCACTTGTTGAGGATGCAGGTCAGCTCTCTCTCTCTCTCTCTCTCTCTCTCTCTCTCTGTTTCTCTTGCCAAGCTACAGACAATGGAGCACTTGTTGAGGATGCAGGTCAGCTCTCTCTCTCTCTCTCTCTCTCTCTCCCTCTCTCTCTGTTTCTCTTGCCAAGCTACAGACAATGGAGCACTTGTTGAGGATGCAGGTCAGCTCTCTCTCTCTCTCTCTCTCTCTCTCCCTCTCTCTCTGTTTCTCTAGCCAAGCTACAGACAATGGAGCACTTGTTGAGGATGCAGGCCTGCTCTCTTCCTATCTCTCTCTCACTCTCTGTCTCTTTGTCTCTCTCCCTCCCTACCGGTTCACAATATAGCCTATATAGTGCTGATGAGGGCAACAACATTTTATTCACTTATCTGTATTTGTCTCTTACATCCATTTAATTTTGTGTCGTTGTCGATGAATTGCTTTACCATATTTCAAGCTCATTCTGGTCAAGCTTAGTTAATCTGTAGCCATTTTAATTTCACAAAAACTTAAATGAGAAACTATTGGATTTATCATTTGGTTGAAAGAGCCAACACTGTGAAAGATATCAGTGGAAATTACAAATGTGCTCCGAACAAACATCTAACTTTGAGACATTGGTGCCTTTTGAAGCATGTGACTGTTAGTCAAGTTTCAAGCATGTTGGAAATGTTACGAGTCATAGTTGTCTTTCTTACTCTCATTGCGCCCCCTCACGTGCATCCCACGCTCTCTCTGACCTCCCGCAGGCGGAGCAGTACCAGGAGGACTTCAGAGACGAGCGGAGGCTGCGCACGGAGCTGGCCGGGGAGCTGGACACGGTCAAGGAGCAGAACCGGAAGCTTCGGGAGGAGAACAGCGCCGCCAACCTGCACAAGCTGCAGACCATGCAGGCCAGGCACTCGCCGGTACCGTCGCTGTCTGCCTCTCGCTTTCTTTTAATGTGGGAGCAAACCACCTTACAAGTCTCCGGATGCATATCCACTAGATAGCCCCGGGGGCACACTAATGCTTTTTTTTTTTACTAAAGTTCTGAGCAGGGGCACTGGGTAATTAGGCCTCCTACACGTGCACAAGCTTGAGGTGTCAGAATGAGATGTTTTTCACACCTCTCTCCATTTAATCTATACATTTTATGTTGGGTTTGACACTGACCTAGTCTGGAACTTCTTGTTAACTGAAAAGGGTTCTTTTTATTTAAAATAAATGATAAGTCGAAAATAGATTGAAAAACAGGGATTTTCAAACCTCTTCTTATTCCAACAGTTCTCGCTATTCGAGATGTCGGATTAAAATTTATATCGCTAGTTCATTGAAATAACGTGGTTTTTTAATCTTTGAGAAACAAAGTAGAAGACAAAAGCACAAACCAATTTTTGTTTTTCCGCAAAGTTTTAGCTCAGCTTCTTCTGATGTGTTTGAATACTCATGCCTCATAGACAAACCTTGTTGGCTGAGATTCAATGCAAAATTTTGCTCTCCACTCCAGTGAGGAGTAAATGAATTTCAATATTTAAAGAGATCTTGTATTTGTGTTCATTTCAGGTGGCAAATCCAGGTCTTGGGAACTGGCCATACCCGCAATCACCCGCCAACCCTCGGCAGATGGTGAGTAGAGTGGTTCTCAATAGTTTTCATTTGATCTTTTAGTTTGCTTTGGTTATACATTAAAAAAACTGTACACAGTCCGTAGTAGATTGAATCAGATTAGATCTAAAAGATAACAATCCAACACTCAATCGATGAGAACAATCATGGTCGACAGAATAACACTAGAACAATAGCTACGATAGACTCTGACTGTACAAGTTGATTGCACTGTATCTTTGATCTTTAGGAGTTGACATATCAAATCTACAAAACTGTCTTCTTCCAACCCTAAAAAATACTTCAGCTAAGTTTTAGAAAATGAATAGAACTGAATAAGGCTGAGAGTTTGAAGTACATTGTAACCCTCACTAGAGAACCAATCACATCGCAGGTAAACAAGCAGTACCGTTGGTCTTGGTTCAGGCAGAGATTCTCTGAGATACAATCATGTATATTGACTCCAAGTATGGTAATATTTTACACGCCTACTTTCTCATTCATTTTTCTTTTCTTTCCTTTTTTTTCTCCACAGGTACCGGGTACTTGGCCGTACCCCCAAGCTGCGGGAAATCCACGACAGATGGTACGTCCAGGGTGTCTCTGTTCCTTCTGCTATTTAACTGGTCATGACTATGTCTCTTTAGTGCAAATAAAACATCCTTTTCCAGATTAGATCTGACTTGATGTGAAAGCCAAAGAGTGAAACTTTGCCGCTTGTTGGGAGGCTTGCGCGTTTCAATGACCCCTAGAGCTATGCTGGCAGGAGATTCGTCTTCTGGTAGGGTCACCTAGCCAGACAGATTGAAAGTAGAGACCAGACTAAGAGCACTCACTGGCCCCTCCCAGGTTGGGGGTTGGGCACGGGGCCAACAACCCGGTCTTAGTTAAAAAAAACCCAACTACCTACTGTTACAGAAACCGCAACAGATATCCACAAAACCTGCTTGGTTGAGGAAGAGTCCTCTCCTGTAGAGCTCATGACGTGCACCGGTGAAAGCCCTAAGGAAAGCTGCTGGTAGTACATGGGCTGAGCTGATGAGGTCCAGCTAGAGCAAAGTTTGGTGGAGGGGATTTGCTGCAGCCCTATCTTCCACAGGGAATGAAGAGGCTTAAACTAACTAAAAACTGATGTGAAAGCACACAAAAAAAATTGTGATCATAGTGGTTGTTATTTTGATCGACGGCAAATTGTTTTGGTTCTGGTGAAATTAAAGGATATTGTATAATCATTATACTCGCAATATCTGAACTATCGGGATAGGCTCATAAATTTGAGGATTTGACTTTTTGAGAAGTCACAGAGCATTTTGTTTTGCTTTTCTGTAAAATTGATAAAAACTACTTATACATGTGCATGGGCAGTAAGATTTTATATAAAGATATATTTAAAACATGTACATTAATGTATTCAAGTATTTTTTACAATACTTTTCTTATCCTTAAAATCATCACTGCTTGTGCATGAATATGAAATATGTTATTCTTTTTAATTCAGTGACTCTGTATTTTCTGTCACCGCTAGATGGCACCACTGAGTGTGCCCGTATCTGGAGCAGCAGCGATGCCTGTCTACCCGCCCCAGCCAAACAGGACGCCGTACCTTCCAGGGCCAGACTCTGGGACACCCCAAGCAAGCGCAGCCATGCCAGGAGGGGCTATGGGGGAGGAAGACCTCAGCAGTCTCCGCCAGTATCAGTGTCCCAAGTGTCTCGTCATGTTCCCAGACGAGGATACCGTGCAGCTCCACGTCACTGACTGCCTGGAGAAAGACTGATTGTGGGGCGAATCTGACCCAGTGCCTAGAGAGAGAGAAAGACTGATTGTGGGACTGCTTTGACCAATTGCCTAGAAAGATAGATTGGTGGTGGGACAATTTCAACCCAGTGCCTGGAGAGAGAGACTGGTTGTGGGACGGTTAAGGCTCAACTTGAAAGCATACTCAGCTGCCTTAAAAACAAAGGAAATATGGCTTTATGAAACCTTCCAATAGAAATTATTATTATTATTATTATTATTATTATTATTATTATTATTATTATTTTTGCCACCTTTAGATTTAAACACATCATGTGGCTTCAACTGAGACCAATATTTGGGTCACCAAACAGTTCCAAGGCTGCCGGAGGAATAGCCTATTGGTCACTTGGCGGGCTACGAGACAAAAAGCCACTTCCTCTAATGTACAATAGATGATGTGGAGCCAGTCACAACTCCCACTCTTTTACCGTGAATAACAACATTGCTCTGCCTCCTCTTTCTTGAAAACACACACACACATACACACATCCCAAGTTTTAAAATGATGGCTGCTCTGCCTCTTTGATCTCCGTACCCGATTGGGGCTGGGCAGATTTTTTAACTGGATCTAGTAAACAACTTTCTGAGTTTGCCAACATCTTTGGTTTGTTGGATGGATCTGAGGATGGGTACATGTATAAGATTAGATTGTTTGTTTCCAAGATAGTTTACTGAAGACAAAGAAGGAGAAAAATTGTTCATTTTATTTGGATTTTTTAAATGCAGGGTGTTATTGGAGTCCAGGTTTGTTGGATGTGAGTTGAAATGTATTATATCGACATTTAAATCACTAGAGGACATGGAAAGAGAAATTTTCATTATTTAGTTATAATCACAAAAATGTGTCTTTTCTAATGCATACATGTATAATGCTGTTGATGTTTTAGATTTTGCACAATATACGAAATTATTTTCTGTTATTTTTTATTGTTGCATTTTGTAGGCTACTGATTATATTTTGCTTGTTTTTTGTGCCTGTGTGGTTATTGTACCCTGCTCCTTTACCAGAGTGTGTCATCTCTTTCCTTTCTGATCATCCCGCGGTTCTCTGAATTCTAAAGGTGAAACCACCAATTGCCAAGGTCTTTCAAATAAACTTAAGCAAGAAATAAAAAGACGGAGGAAAGTTGAAAAAAATGTTATGGTACAAGATCATAATAAATTACTAAGTTTATAGTCCCCATCTCTATCGTGATCTGTTTACTTTGCTGCCCTTAACTGGGCCATTTTGAGTTAAAACAAAGTCTGCAAGTTACCCCAGTGCTTCCTCATGCGGTGGAATTTCCCGCCAACATTCAATTCCGGTTTTGGTGAAACTGGGGACATTGGGGTCGAATCAGGTGATGAGTCTGACATCGATGTTGAGGTAGAGATGGAGAGAGAACCAGAGCTAGATCTAAGTGGCAGTGAAAATGACGACATGGGGCCACAATCAACAGTCAATAACGAATTGACTGCGACTTTGAACAATGTGAATGTCTAAGAATTTTCATCATTTACTGGGACTGTCATAGATTTGGACACTATTTCGAGTCCTTTGGAAGTTTTTGATCATCACTTCCCCCAACCCCTCTATGAGCTAATCAAACTAATATTTATGCTTGGCAAAGCCAAACCAGTGCAGGCAGAATAGACCCGATGTGGCAACTCTGCAGTATATATATATACATAAACAGTATGTTTGGCATAAATTCAATGCCAGATCTAAACCTTTACTGGTCGTTAAATCTAAAACATAGGGTTCCTGCTATTGCAGATTTTATGGGAAAAAGCCGATATATAAAGATAAGAGTCATGAACAAGGTGTGTTTTTGTTGAATTTTTCACTTTTTTTTGTTTTGTTAATTATTCTGTTTCTTGTAATCATGCATATCAAATGAAAGAGAAATATCTGACTATTTAAACAATTTTTTAAAACCCTGCGGTACTTTGAAGACCGCCTGACGGCCAGATGGTTAGTCTGGTTCTGGCACAGGTGACTGGGAGTGAACATGATGGGCTGTGGCACGACTGTTCAACTGGTTAACTGACTTCAGTGTTCTGCTGTTATCGCCGATAATTATTTGTTTTCCATTATTTCTATTTATAAGTTCATGGAACTATATATTTCTATTGGGCTGAGAAGTTGGTTGATTTCACTGTCTTACTTGTTTCTGCTTTTTAGTAATTGTTTATTACTAATCGTGTGGGAGGAATAAAGGAGAAGACATTACTTTCTTTCCTGCAGGTGATCACAATGAAACTTATTTAATTTTAAATAGCTGTGGGTGTGGTATGTTTCAGTTTGAATCCTCTTTTTCATGGAACAACATTCCTCCTGTGTGTCTCTTGACTGAAAGGGTTATGCGTTAAGAACCCTTGTAACCTCAATTGAAAGTTTTACAATACAGAAATGGAAACATTTGACATCCTATTTGTCAATCGAGAGCACCAATGCTAGAGATATCTGTGGCCTCTGGCTTGAATGGAAATTAACTTGCAATGTTATCAATTCGAATTTCGTGGCATTTCAGGATGCTTTTATATAATTTTGTAGAAAGATTCCACAAATTTTATCTAAAATGTTAAAGTTTGAATGGGAATCAAACTGAAAACTAGAGTTAGGAATCAGCAGCGTTGCCGGGAAAAACTTCATCATTGGTTTCATGTAAAACTGTTTTGCTGGTAAATCATTGTTTCCAAAGTGGAAGAAGTGAAAGTAATTATGGGAATGAAGAATTTTTATTGTTTCTTGAAAGATAGATTTTTGTTTCCACTGCAACTACCCTGTGCCTGTAGAGAGTGGCTGAGCTCTGTGCTCACACATGATCTCATGGAAATAGTTATCACCGGGAGACATTAGTCTGTATGCAATGCATATTTAATGTTTTCTTTTACTAATTCCCTCTCATAAGTTTTTCAGATCATTTTTACTGTTAAGAACGTATGACATCTACTTGCTATCTTTATTCTTCGTATACCAGTGTGCATATATTTTCAACCTTAATAATTTTATGTTTTTATTTCCTCACTGATGTGAGTGGGCAGTCTTGATATTTTAGTGGAATGTACATTCATTGATTCAAGCTTTATTTAGTAGCTTTACAATTGTTGTTTTGTACATAGCGTACATCTTAGATTAAGGTTAATGTGTAAATAGTTTTTCAAACAAAGAGTGATGAAGACTGGAGACACACAATGATCCAGACTGACTGACTCGTAGACAATTTCTGTGATGTTACGGAGATACCAGTTGGTAATGTTCTGTTAACTGTTCATTTTTTCTGAACTAAACTGCTGTCCTGAACCACAGAGCATGATATGTTTCCATAAGATGGGGTTGTTAAGCAAAGCCCTTCGAGGTGGACTTGGCATTGTTATTGTATCATTAGGTATATGTATGTATGGAAAACTGCACATTCAGTTTGTACATTTTGACGATTTTGTATAAATAAATAATAACCATTGTTCCATGGATTTGGATTCGGAAAAATTCCATTTTTTCCTTTTCTTTTTCGCTGTTGTTGCTTTTCATCTTTTTGTTTTTGTTGAAAGGATCTTTTATTGCTTCTGGGTTGTACAAATGTTTGTTTTGTTGTGGGTTTTTTTTATTATTGTTGTTATTTTTTATCTAAGTGATAGTGTTTGTAAAATTTGTTCTGGATTTATTTGTCAATTTAAATCTTCTTTCCACATGTTGTGCACTCCTTTTTTTTTTTTCATTTTATAGAACTTCAAAATTCACCACAAAAGATTTTCCTCTCTGACCTTTATAAAAATGCTGTCTTTGTCCCTCGTCTCCACCTTCTTGTAGTTAGTTGTACGTACCTGTGTCATTTCTGTTTCTGTTGGTCTTGCCTTCTATTGTCTATTTTCCATACTTGGACACACCCACATAGCTCAGTCGATAGAGCACTGGCTGAACAGCTTGCAGGTCCAGGCTCCATGTCATGGTTTAGGCTATGCAATCAATATCAAAGTCATCATATATATTATGTCTTTGTTAATATTCTGGTGGAAAATATGCTTAGCGTATGAACTGAATTCCACATGAGGCTGACTTTGCTCAAAATACATGTGACCAGTTGTGCAGTTGTGGAGGAATGAATGCTAGACTTTGTAACTACATGAAGGGAACTGATGGCAGCATCATTAGTGAATACTTTGGTCTTAGTTTAAGTGAAGTCGGTGGTTTCAAACAATAATAATAATTATTATTATTATAATGATAATAATAATAATAATAATAATAATAATAAAGAAGAAGAAGAAGAAGAAGAAGAAGAAGAAGAAGAAGAAGAAGAAGAAGAAGAAGAAGAAGAAGAAGAAGAAGAAGAAGAAGAAGAAGAAGAAGAAGAAGAAGAAGAAGAAGAAGAAGAAGAAGAAGAAGAACAACAACAACAACAACAAATAATAATAATAATAATAATAATAATAATAATAATAATAATAATAATAATAATAATAATAAAAATGATGATGATGATGATATGATTTATAAAGTGCCTTCAGTTGAAGCAAAAGCTCAATCGCTTAACATCGTTTATTTGAAAATTGATGGTGGTGACGACGATTTTCTTTCTCTCTCCATCTCTTTTCTCTCTTTCTCTCTTCTCTCTATCTCTCCTTCTTTCTCTCTATCTCTCTCCCTCTCTCTTCTATCTCTTTTTTTTTCTCCGTCGCACGCTCGCTCTCCTTATCTTTCCTTTTGGAATACAATTACACCGAAACAAAACAAAAACGATCAACAATGTCAAACATGCTAGGAGAATGGTTTGATATTTGGTGTGGCACGAAACGGGGAGAGTTTTACTGAACAGTCTTTGAAAGTTTCCTCGCGTTATAAAACACTAGAGGACTCGCACCGCTAGTACCTTGTCACATGTCCGCAATTTCACAACCCGGTGCTGTCTATTTTCGTCATAAAGCTGGGCACCATCGTCAATTATGTACACATCAACAATTCTGACATTATTGAGCGCTTTCACGATGGTCAAAGGGATAATTTAGAGTCGAAGGTGACCAGTGAGCTCTCAATGAGCTCAACAGCGTGGGACCCCTTTATGGATATAAGATATAAGAGGATTGGACATGCCAGTAGTGCTGATGCTGTTTATAAAAGAACAAATAGCCTAATGATTCCACAGGGTTCTCAACGCCCTAACCTCTGTAGAAAACTGAACCCGACGCATGCTCGAGTTATATTGTAGATTTGTAGCCTACTGTAGAAAACTCCGGTGCGAGAGGGTGGAGCTTTCTCTACCAGTACCAGTTTGACGTCTGAAAAGTTGTCAGGGAGGATCCCATACTGTGACCAAACCGCTGAGCAGGAGAACCGGGACTTGGCCGGTCACAGTACATGTATGCATTGTACAGTCACGTGTAGCACACTATAGCGCCGCTGGCAGTCAGATCCAAACAGTTGAGATCCGGGAATCGAACCAGGAACGCATGTAAAGAAAATACTTTTCTGTACAGACTTACCTACCTCGCAAGTCCCCCCTTGTTTGTGATTTGGAATAATAATTTATTCCATAGAAATTTGATAAGTGACTTATTGTGAGAATGGTAATTTGCCGACGAGGGTTCAACAGATGGCTGTCCATCATAATTATGATCCCATTAAGGTGGGTACAAATGGTGAATTTACTCCTTTAGCTGTTATCAATAGCTTGTATGCCAGGCAGAAAATCATACCATTAGAATGTTATATTTAATAACGAGGTGTTCATATCTCCAAGACTGTCCAAGTTACTTAGTTTGGATTACAACCAACCGGGACCTTCCGCTCCTACTGGTACACAACTCACTAGCAAATGTTATCCAGTGCTTTTTTTTTGTTTTTGTATGGTACACTTGTATCCATTAATTTGTGTAATAACTTACATTGCAACATGCAGTTAATTCACTGAGGAAAAAAAAAAGTCAGATCCGACAGGTGGCAGCGCCTTTTGATCAGTAGAGTGTCCTTAGCGAAAGTAGACCAAGATTATCTACAGCGATAAAAAGATCATGGATTTACTTCACATTACTTTTCTATTTAAAGAAATTATCGTTTAAAAACCTGATCAGACAAAACTATTGTCTATGTATAGTAGAAATGAACTCTAGGATCCACTTCCAAAATTTACGTTGCTATGTTCGACAAAATGAACTTTCCAAAAAAATGTTTTCCTTTCAAGCGTCATTCTGCTTTGTGTAATGTGTTATGTTCTTTTGTTGGTTGTTGTTTGACTCCATGGTCAGAAATCTTGTCAAAATTTTTGTTCATTCGGTTCATGTATAATTTACGCGCATATTATAGTCATTTTAGTTAACTACCGGTACAAAAAAAAGAAGAGATGTTTCATGTTTAGACATGAGTGTTGTAAAACTGTTAACTGTTAACAATTAGCCAAACTACATAATTATAATACACCCTGTACCATAGATAAATAACTAGTAGTGGTAGTTACATAAATCTATGCCCTGTACTAACTCTAAGGGGAAACTACTAGGAAAAAAATATATACAAGGTCAACAAAAAGAAAATGTCTATGGGCGACTAAAGCATGAATATATTTATATCGTAATCATAATACGGCCGAGACGGTGTGTGGCGTAAGGCGTGTGGTGATGGAGTTTGAATATTAAGAAACGGACAAAAAACATTTGTTGGGCAATTGAACATCTCCAAATGTATGTTCCGAGTGAGACGCATGAAAGGAAGCCAAAAAATGCGTAATAATAAGTTGCCTCACTGTTTGTTCTTTATCGATATTTCTTTAGCCTATAGAAATTGCAGTGGTACAAACAGAATACTTATATTCAGTTTACACTCTGTGAGGCCCTATCGTGAAAACTGAAGAGATTTTCACCTCTATCAATAATTATGTCGGTGTTTCAGAAGTTTGGAAAAGTTGTTAGACACAACGATGGACTTGTAGGAACATTTTTAAAGCTTTTCAGGTAATGAGGTGATTTTTCGATCGGAAGCCAAATTCTAGATCTAGATCTAGATCTAGATCTAGTTTAGATCCTTGTTTACTTGTTTACTTGTCCTATGGAACAGCATCCTTGCACAACGGGCAACCCCATACGTGCTCTGCTCCCCTCTGCAACACGCAACGAAGTGTGTCCAAACTGACAGTCCCCGTCAAGACTTGGTTGTGTACTCTGCGATCTTTCCCAACGAGCCCCTCTCCTTTCCTGACCCCCAATTCAATCATCCTCTTGATGGCTTGCTGGTCCTCTGCCGCTGTGTCCTCTGCATTCCTCAAGTGCTCAGAGAGAGCCTTTAGCACTTCCTGCTTATCCAATCTGAGGGTGCCATTCACCGTGGCATTCCCGGCCAGCTTGTCTGCTCTCTCATTTCCCTTGACCCCCGCATGACCAGGGCAGAAGATCCATGTGATTGAACTGATTGCAGTGGGTCTGATGGCTGTCATCCATTCCATCCTCATGAACCCGCACTCTATCTTCTTTAAGGCGCTCTGCGAATCAGTGAGGAACACGGCGTGTGTCGTGGTTGGTCGTGTAAGCTTGATCCATTCCAACGCCTTTGTAATGGCCTCTATTTCCATCTTCATACTGGACGTGGTTGTGGCAGCTGCCCCTGATTCTTCATGAATTACCCTATTCTCACTGTAACAGACAAAACCCCATCCACTTTGGATTCCCCTTTTTACTGATCCATCTGTGTATATAATCGGATCATGTCTCTTGGAGTTGTCATGGATGAGCTGTCGTATGTTTTTAGATAAAATCCCAAGCAATTTGAATTATGAGGTTTCCACTGTGTGTATGGGTGCCATGTATAAAGATCGAAGTCGAAGTGCTGGGGCAAGCCATTTGAGTCTGCAAGACAATTCACTAATGTAAAATGATATCAGGACTTCTTGGGGTCTCAACGTAGGCACCCTTGCAAATAATGTCTCCAAAACTTGATCTTGTCTCTTGAAATCTGATTTGTCGATGAATTGATGTAGTTACTAGCGCTAACAGGAAGCAGAACAAGAAATTAAGAAGGGAAAGGGATACCTTGTGTGAGAGTTTGCACCATTGTCATGATTGTGAATGAACTACTGTAAGATAATAATAATAATAAGTACATTTTTATAGCGCTTTGTGGCGAGGCCTCAAAGCGCTTTACAAGATTCTTTCATTCGTCCATACTAATTGTACATGAGACACACCTACACCCATAAAAACACACTGCATACACAGTCACTCAATATCCAAAAGCAAAAGTTGACATGATATTACTTATCAAGATAATTTTTAAATTAAAGATGTGTTGAGAGACCATTGTTTTAAGGTGCACACGAAAAAAATACTGCACTGGGTGTTTTCAAAGCTAGATTTAGATATATTTTATATGTCTATGCAATTTTTAATGTAAATGCTTCTACATGACTCTATTGAACACTTTGGTGATTATGCTTAAAATATTTTTAAGCGCTTTGAGCTTTGCGAAGGGAAAGCGCTCAATAAATAAATATTATTATTATTGGATCTAGGACCAATCCCAATCATGGGCAATAAGTGAGTAGTCTTGTCATTTTATCAAAGATGGGTGGGAGTGATATTGAGACTGAATAAAGTTGTGCTTGCTTTCTACATGACACACCTACTAAAGTACTAGATCAGTTTGAATGTATAGCTCAATGTCTGTGGTCTGCATTCTGGATGTGGGTCTGTGGAAATCGTGTTTTGTTCCATCCTTTTTCTCTCCAGTCATAGGTTTAGGTCCAGTAACTACCATATTTAATTTTGCGATAAAAAGTCTTTTGTATTATTATTCCCTGCTAATTTGCAACTTTAGGCCTAAAAATAGATATATGTAGTCCTTTGACTTTATTCCCCGTTAGATTCTGTATATGATGAAAAAAGTAGCTCTTGTTCAGTTATTTGACACAGATTCAAGCAGTCATAGAATTGGTGAAGATCTACAAAATGACATTTATGCACAAAATGAAAAATCAAAAGGGAAAAATGAGATAGAATGATATATTCCATGTGGCGAAGTTGCAATTTCTTGTCTAATTCGAGTTTTTGCTACCACTGTAGAAAAATTCCTGTTTTTCTTCTGTTTCTCAGGATGGATGAATTCAAGTGGGGCAACCTTGTTGGTGAAGACAAGTACGGAAACAAATACTTCCAGAATGATTATTATTTTTATGGTGAGTTTCCTTACAGCATTTTACACCTCAAACTGAAAAATGCTCTATCTTTATGGTGTGATAAGATAATACGTGTATTGCATTCAACAAAGTCCAATTTCAAGTTATGAAGTAACTTTGAATCCTTTTGTACCTATAGTCCAAATATCTGTGGTACTTTTTTGTTTAGGTGGTCTATAACAAAAGGCTCACCAATTCGATGAAACAAAAGTTTCTTCAATAAATAAACAGTATCTAGCCTGACTATATTCTGGTTAAACTGCCATATTGTTATGAAACTGGTTGGTAGGGTAGGATGAGGTCACAGAAGGGGAAATGTTAGCATGGTCTGTTTAAAAAATCACATTTTTTTCTTCTTTTTCTGAAGTTTTCATTTGATGATGCCGTACTCTCCATAAATGATAAAAGATTTTTTTTTACAATAAAAAAAAAAATTGAACACATTTCTTTTAAAAACAATTACATGTACTTAATTGTACTTTTAATTTATAATGAAATTATTTTTTTATTGAAATATTTTGTTTTTGTGGTGGCACAGGTCGCAACAGATGGGTGGAGTTTCCACTGTCCGTGGGCCACGATTATGATGCCAGCCAGGTCCCTGCTGAGTGGTGAGTTACCAGCACAGGCGGAATTATTTAAAAGTGTTAACTCCTAGTCCTAGGGAATATGATTCAGTCTATTTTCTCACCTCTACCAGAGAAGGCAGTAGAAACATCATCACATGAGGAGTCTAATGATCCATCTCACAAAGATATTTGTTAGGATCTATAGTCATGGTAAATGAGAGTAAGGCACAAAATAAGACCAATATTCTATGAAAAATAATGCTCATTTTTTTTAGCAGGAAAGGGGGCATCTAATGCAGTATACATGCTCAGAACCATCATCAAAAGAGCATTAGGGGTTCAAAAGAAAATATACTTATATTCAATGCAGATGGAAATAGTTAAGCAACTTCAGAAACGACAATGTGGATGGATGTATCCTATTACTGGATCATGTACTGCGAAACGATCTCATGATTGAACTAGACGACATTCAAGGACTTAGGATTAGTGGACGGACAATCAATTTGCAGATGACACTGCTGATAACAGAAACAAGAAAGATCTCCAAAGATTACTGGAAGCTTTACAAAAAACAAAACTTATGAATATTGTAAGAGAAAAATCAGTCTTTCTGGTCTAATTCTCTTAATTTGAAGCTGGCACCATCAATGGGCATTGTAAAAGAAATAGCTATCAAGCAGCATTCAATGCTTTTTGCTGCCCAAGACATGAGTTTATAATAATGAGGTTCGGAGAAGGTTGCTTTATATATTTTTTTCAACACTTTTGTAGTTCATATGTGTCCCTTTCTACCGTACACAATATAGCCTATAAAGTGCTGATGTTGGATGTTAAACCAACTCAACAACAACTACATGTCCCTTTCTGTTATTTAAATCCTCTTAATTTGAAGTTTTGATCCAGTCACAAACAATTGGAGTTATGAGGTTTCCACTCAATATCAACGGCCACAAGTCAAAGAACCCTTGATGGTTATAGAACCTGTCCTGATGTATGGATGCGAGTGTTAATGAACCAATAGGAAAACAGAAGCAGTGGAGGAGAATAATGGGTAGCGAAGCAGATCAATACTAAAGTATTAGAAGAAGCAGGAAAAGCAAGATCATTGTCTAATAGAATGAGAAAGAGACACAGAGAATGGAAGGTTGAGAATGCCTGATCATAACTGCTATATATGCAGCGAAATTAGATTGAAAACAAAACAAAGGAAAGCAGGGAGAACACATAAAACAGTTGTGCTGCATACTCGGACATGAGCATAACTGTCGATGAATTTGACATATCTTGGTCAGCTTGAGGCAGGAGAGTTAGTTTTGAAAGAAATAACATGGAAGGATGGAATGTGTATCAAACTGCACCATCTACCTTTAAAAAAAAGTTTTTAAGTTTAGTGATTGAACTAATCTATTACTGAATTTTTCATGAATGTTTTTTTTATATCCTCACACAAGTGGTTTCTTACTCAATATTGACAATGACTGATTGAGAAGTAGTAGTTTGTCTTTTATTCCTCCCTATTTTCAGCACAACTGCCATTGAGATCTCAGTGACTACATCTTTAACACAGGAGAGACAAGACATTGTGCAACTATTGTTAGGGCTTTATCATGTCTTTGAATTTTCCCTGTGATGTTCCTTACAATGATGTATTATTGTCAAACTCTTTCTGTAGCAACCAAGAATTTATACTCACTAAGAGTCATACAAATCCAAAATAAAATTTTTGCCTCAGTGAAACTTCATGTTCATTTTTTATATTTTGACACGATAAGACTTAAGTTTATTCCACCTGCTTTCCCAGCCAGATTTTTTTAGACACATTGATACTATTCCTAGTTCTGGCAGTGGGTATGTGCAAATAGAGGCAAAACTTGTCCTCTATCTTATATGTACTCCTAATGAAATCGCCCCCTACCCCTTCCCTTCCAGGCACCGTTGGCTCCAGTACATCGCCGACGAGCCCCCCACACAGCTGCCTCTGCCCAAGCGCAAGTGGATGGCAGACCACACCGAGAATCTGTCTGGCACCGAAAAATGTTACGTACCTTACAGCACAACACGGCCCAAGCTTGAGGCCTGGGTTCCACCGAAAAACAGTCTGTAAAAAAATTTGTTGATGAAATAGTTTGGAGATATTTATAGTTTAGAGTGCTGAGAGTGTGACTGTTGGCGGCTCGGCTTGTGTGACTGTGGGGAAACAGTTAACAAAATAGTTGGTCTGAGCCCGTCTCATTGTTGGAAAAAAAGTATTGTTTAAACTTTTGCTGTATATAGTAACTCAGGGCTGCCACTCATACCTGGATCAGCGAATAGCCTGTAGATCGTCCTTGCAATCTGAACAATTTCTGTAAGATTTTTAACTGCTGCAGACTTCTACTCAATCAAATTTCCTTTGAAAATGTTTAGAAGTGGGTCATTCAATCGTTGATTATTGGTTCATTCTGCAATGTTGTGAGCGAAGTTTGACTTGTTCTTGGACTATTATGATACTTCATGGTCTTTTTACTGCTCTCCAAACTTCTGAGGGCCATAGTTAGGATGCTAAAATAACAAGTTGCTTCAGCCTAAGATCCACAACCGGGCGATGCTCTGGACCCACTGGGGACCTTTATGGCCCCAAGACCCCTGCGGTGAAAATCAGTGGATTTCATCAAACTTGAATGGCAGCCCTGGTAACTACATTGTATGTCATCAAATTATGGTTTTGACTTTTAACAGAGGTAGGCTGCCATTAAAAGAATCTTGTAAACACTCAACAAACCAAAAATAGCATTCTATAAATACGATATATAATTAAAATATGAAACAGTGTCTTATAATGAAGAAAGGAAAATTATGCATGTTTTTGCTGGGGTAGATCAGAAGTATTTGTTTTGATGTAACTTTTACTGATAGTATTTATAATAATAATAAAAAAAATCCCCTTTATCTGTGGATGGAATCGCCTTGTATTTATTTATCAGAGAGAAGCTTCCTATGTCGATTTTCTCCTTAAATTGAAGAGGGTGGTTGAAAATGAAATATATGTCCTGTTCAACGTGCTACTGAGGATGAAAAAGTGATGGAATCTGCCCTGGCGTTGTGGCAAGATTGTGACGTAGAATAAACCCCAGGAGATTCTAGCTTTCTTCTCTCCTCACAGATGTGTATCTATGTGTTTTTCTGATTTTTGCAAATAAAATATGCATAATGTAGAACACAATATTGTATGTGCTTGTTTTTAGAGTGTGTAATTGTATGAATCAGAGTGTCTTTAAAATTACACACATACATTAACACGTACAGAACTCAAGATAACACAAAGTAAAGTAGGTCCATACAGTTTACTTTTTGATAGAGCATTGGGGGAACCACGAGTTGGAGCCATGACTGTTCTCGGCAAATGACATTGGGACATGGCTTGGCATTCCTTTCCTTGTGCACTGACTAATTTGTCACCATGGTTTGGCACCAATCCTGTGCCAGGTTGACATAGGGGCACAATGATGTTTTCTTTCACAAGGGACATGGAACCAAGGACCTTCACAATGGAGGCCCAGCAATCTAACAGTTCATTGCGCCAACGGTACATTCTCGAGATAAAGGTTTCTTTTTAAACATACTTTTGTTTATGTGTCAAAATTGATCATTCATAGTAAATTCGAATTATAGTACAATCATTTTCCTGCCTCTTATTCTTTGTGTGTCTGTCTTGGTCTCTCTCTCTCTCTCTCTCTCTCTCTCTCTCTCTCTCTCTCTCTCTCTCTCTCTCTCTCTCTCTCTCTCTCTCTCTCTCTCTCTCTCTCTCTCTCTCTCTCTCTCTCTCTCTCTCTCTCTCTCTCTCTCTCTCTTTATATATCTTTCTCTCGTGTGTTTATAAGAGCTGATTGGACATTTTTATTCAAACCGATACACTCTAGATGTTTCATGAGCTTTTCCAAAACAAGCCTCAAGTATCCGTGCTTTTAAAAGAAAGGTAGTTAGTAAAAAATAGTAAAATGACTATTCAGTAATTGATCAAACTTTAAATAGTGTAGTACATGTACTATCTAGCCCGAGCTTATTACTATTAGCAAAGGTGTAACATTAAGCTCTTTAGAAAAATCAGTGCCCCGTTGAAGAGAATACTGTACAACACAGACTCAACAAACATGCTCGTTTTGTTTTTTGTTTTTACAAACATGCTCGTTTTTTTAAACTTTTTTTTTTATAATGGTTCGTTAAAGCCATGTTGCTACCATTATGGTACTGCCAATACCTTAATTTACCTTAAATTAAATGATTCTCCATGTACCAAGACAGTGTTCAACCAAAATACCCCCTTCCCCCATCTACGTACAACTTACACTTTGCCTCTTCTTTCCCAACCAAACACACATCTCGTGTTTTAAACGGGTGGTTTTAAATCTTTCATCTTCCATCTTGCTCGACAGTCGTCTGTTAGCTGTCTCCCCTCTCTGCTAGTCATGTTTTATTGTTTGGTCAAAACCTTTGATCGACCAAGATACATGTAGTACTATTCAAGAAGACAAATTTTCGGAAATCCCTCATTGGATGCTGAAAAGATCAGGAAGCATTTTTGGCTGATAGCTTTCCTGCAACTGTCCATTATCCATAAAGTCACATTCCACATTCTGGTTGACCGTCCGCTTTTTTGCCCCCCCCCCCCCCCGAAGTACATGTATATAGAGAAAAGTTTGAACAAATCATAGAAACTCATTCAGACCATTATTTATTTTTTACTGACTAGTCTAAAGCTATACATGTGTCAGAGTTGCCTGCCACTCATCCTCAGCAGATAAATGCTGCGGGGTGAGCGCAAAGGTGTCAATATTTACTGCGGCGGAGGCAGTGGCCCTGTGCATGGCACTCGACTGTGGCTGTCTCCACCTCAAGAAAAGAAAAAATGTTAATCTTTGCTTTCTCTGGTGGAAACGGTTTTTGGGGGGGGGGGGGGGCATGAACATTCTAAAAAATTTTAACATATTGAACAAAATCCACGAACTACAGAAAAATGGTAGAACTGTCTGTTGTCTGATGGATTCCCAGCCATGTTGGAATTGAAGGAAGTGAAAGGAAATGAAATGGCTGATGAGCTCACCAAGATTGGGCTCGAACTTGAACCTACTCAGGTGCAGATAGCGGCATAAGATGCAAAGCCAATTTGTACATACGTTTGTAAGAGAAAACTGGAAAGCACGATGGAACAACCTGACAAAAAACAAATGACACTGGAAGGGGAAGAGGCACAGTTTCATATTGTACCTGTAACTGTCAATTATCCATAAATCACATTCTGGTTGACTGTGCACTTTTTTTGCCGGGAAAGAAATCTGTACCTTGCTTCCAAGCCACTAGAGAGCATATTTACTTATGTTAGTCCTCAGCGCCTTCTGAGGTATCTGATGGACATGTGTGTTTATAAAAAAATTTACCTGTGATAATCATACACATGGATCTTTTAAACCACTGTATATACCCTTCACTTCTATAGTTCTAACCAACCTTTTATGCACAATTTTTATGTTTTTATTATTCAGAGAGATAAAGGAGTCACCGCTGCTACTTGTATAATATTAACTGTTAACTGTCTTAGGACATCATGGGCACAATATAGCCGTTATCGTGCTGACGTGCCGTAACAACTAACTCACTCCCCTCGCACCCCTTTGACTAAGCCAGAATGATACCAGTCCTGGCTTGTGAAAGAAGCGACGACCCGGCACATCTTTGCTTGTCTAGTTTTAAACATTTTTAGAGCGGCTGGCATGCAACTTTGTAAGCTTTAGGACACTTTCGTTTTGTTGAATCCGAGGATATGTATGACTAATTTGACTATGAGATTAGTTAGTTGGATCCAAGATAGTTTACTAAAGCCAAAGAAGAAGAAAAATCGGGTATATATAATATGTTTGGTTGAGTATCGGGTGTTTTTTAAGTCCGAGTTTGTTGTATTCGATTTGTACTGTAGTCGGTAAGGGCTGTCAGGTGTACCATAACAACCCTAAGACGCGGAAATCACTATCGGTGTGTTTGCTACACGTAGTGTTACAGTTTTGCTTCACGGTCTTCTGTCAAATTTGATCTCCTTTCTGACCACGTGTTGGGAGCGTGCACAAGGTTGGCGTAAGCCTGACTCGATTCTCCCAGCAACAGTGGTGATGTCACACTTTGTTGGCGAAAGTTATGACCGTTCCTATGAACTGCACTGAGGGTTAAGGGATTTATAGGCATTATAAGATAAGATAAGATAATACTTTATTAGTCCACAAGGGAAATTTTGTTTGGTTACAGCGCATTCCAAAATCAAGAACAGAATCACAAACAGAACATCCTTAACATAGTCAAAGTGGAAAAACATACGCGCCCTCATCATCCCAAACACACACACACACACACACACACACACTCACACACACACGCACACACATACGCACAACCACATAGAGTCGTCAGCAATTTATTTGGCACTGGCTCTAGGAAGATGAGTCCCGCTGCACCCTAACTGAAGCTGGAACAAAAGAATGTCCGTACCTTTCCGTGTGTGCTTTATGGGAGAGCAGTCTACCACTGCGTGCCGATCTCTCGAACCTGGAGAAGAGAGGGTGCTTAATTTTTGAAGTGCAGTTTTTTAAATATAGTTCATCGATAGATGGTAGGGCCTTATTTGTTGTTTTTCCAGCTGGGGGGGGGGGGGGGTGGGGGCCATGGGGGTGGGAGGGTGTTCTGTTTTTGTTGTTTTGGGAGGGGGGGGGGGGGGGGGGGGTTACAGTCCAATGAGAGGAAAATGTTGGCTGCTCACTTGCAGTGTGTAAAAGTAAACCGAGGAACTTTGCCCAGACATACAAATTACAATGAAATAACACCAGTCAGATTTGGCGGAAAATCCCGCAGTGTAAGCAGTGCAGCTTCCTGTTTGGTGCGATATGGTGCGTTCAGGGGCATGTACCGTGTACAAACCAATGTACAAAGCAATGGAATTGCCTTTAGTTTCTGTTCCGGCTCAGGGAATGTTATTGAGACAGGGAGTAGAGAGTAAATTTGATCGCTAGAGACAAAGGGGGTCTGGTACTGATAGCAACTTGTAACAACCAATCTGTTCCGGGTTGAACAACCCAACAAAATCTTTGTTACGTGTGTCTGTACATGAAGTACAGCATTAGCAATAAAAAAAATTCATCAGTACATGGTATCACACATTCATCAGTACATGTTATTACACATTCATCAGTACATTGTAGTACACATTCATCAGTACATTTTATTACACATTCATCAGTACATTGTACTACACATTCATCAGTACATTGTAGTACACATTCATCAGTACATTATATAACACATTCATCAGTACATTGTAGTAAACATTCATCAGTACATTTTAGTACACATTCATCAGTACATTGTATTACACATTTATCAGTACATCGTATTACACATTCATCAGTACACTGTATTACACATTCATCAGTACATGTACATGGTATTACACATTCATCAGTACATGTATTACACATTCATCAGTACATTGTATTACACATTCATCAGTACATTGTATTACATATTCATCAGTACATTGTAGTACACATTCATCAGTACAAGTCATTGTATTACACATTCATCAGTACATTGCATTACACATTCATCAGTACATGGTACCGTACTTCACATTCATCAGTACATTGTAGTACACATTCATCAGTACATTGTATTACACATTCATCAGTGCATTGTATTACACATCCATCAGTACATTGTAGTACACATTCATCAGTAAAAGTCATTGTATTACACATTCATCAGTACATTGCATTACACATTCATCAGTACATGGTACCGTACTTCACATTCATCAGTACATTGTAGCACACATTTATCAGTACATTGTATTACACATTCATCAGTACATTATATTACACATTCATCAGTACATTGTATTACACATTCATCAGTACATTGTATTACACATTCATCAGTACAAGTCATTGTATTACACATTCATCAGTACATTGCATTACACATTCATCAGTACATGGTACCGTACTTCACATTCATCAGTACATTGTATTACACATTCATCAGTACATTGTATTACACATTCATCAGTACATTGTATTACACACATTCATCAGTACATTGTATTACACATTCATCAGTACATTGTATTACACATTCATCAGTACATTGTATTACACATTCATCAGTACATTGTATAACACATTCATCAGTACATTGTATTACACATTCATCAGTACATTGTATTACACATTCATCAGTACATTGTATTACACATTCATCAGTACATTGTATTACATTACACATTCATCAGTACATTGTATTACACATTCATCAGTACATTGTATTACACATTCATCAGTACATTGTATTACACATTCATCAGTACATTGTATTACACATTCATCAGTACATTGTAGTACACATTCATCAGTACATTGTATTAGTACTATTACACATTCATCAGTACATTGTATTAGTACTATTACACATTCATCAGTACATTGTATTAGTACTATTACACATTCATCAGTACATTGTATTACACATTCATCCGTACATTGTATTACACATTCATCCGTACATTGTATTACACATTCATCAGTACATTGTATTACACATTCATCAGTACATTGTATTACACATTCATCAGTACATTGTATTACACATTCATCAGTACATTGTATTACACATGTGGTAAGTCGATGCCGCCCGCCCCGAGCGTGTCCAAACGGTCTCTACTAGTTGTCTGTAAGAGATCGAATCTGTCCTAGTTATACGCCTCACAACGAGGTGACGGGTCCCAAGACTAACCTTTGACAATTTGTACGTGCTACCACACACACGCCCATCCACGGATACCAGGACGTCAGCCTAAACCCGACACAACCAGTATTGAAAGGGAAACTTGTGATTTTAGTCAGCCCAATTTTATTTAAATTGTGCGATTTTGGGTTTCGTTGGGTTTTTTTCCGGGCATATGGTATAAGTCAAACTTGTGTTTAAATGCTTTGTCCAGAGGGCATGATTTGAAGAGGTTTTCACTGTTTAGCAATTGAAAAGGTTGATATTGAATACTTACTTTCTTTCATCAGCAAAAAAGTTGTACATCCAAGCAAAAACACAATGAGAGAGAGAGGGAGAGAAAGAGAGAGAGCGAGAGCGAGAGAGAGAGAGAGAGAGAGAGAGAGAGAGAGAGAGAGAGAGAGAGAGAGAGAGAGAGAAAGAGAGAAAGATAGGCCGAGAAAGAGAAAGAGAGAAAGAGACTAGGTGTTGAATCGGGAAAACCCGAAATTTGTGTTACCGTACTTCATGCTACTGCCTGTAATCTGTGTGCTCCACAGGGTTCTATTAATAGACATAATTTTTTTGTTCTGTGCTTGGCTAGTCTATATAATGGACGGGTTTACGGAGCTCTCTTTTTCTCCTTTGACAACTCCCAATGTCCTAACCCGAGAGAGATTTGATGCGGCCTTTAGGAGAACCTAGGACAAGGAGTCGCTGCACTATAAAGCTTTTCTCCTGCTCGCGACAAAACATGTAAGTGATTGCTTGCTTGTACTGTTGTAGTTTGTTGATTTATACAAGTGTACTTTTCACATTGATTTTTCATCTGTTACAGTCTTTCTGTTGTCTGTTTGTCTCTCTTCCTTTAACAATCTTTTTCTGTATGTTATTTTCCCACCCCTTCCTCTCTCTCTCTCTCTCTCTCTCTCTCTCTCTCTCTCTCTCTCTCTCTCTCTCTCTCTCTCCTCTCTTTCTCTCTCTCTCTCTCTCCCTCTCTCTCTTTATATACCATCCATAGAAAAAAAACAACATAAAAATAATAGATCTAGTGTATTCTTTAGAGTTAGACATATAATACCCCGTTCTAAACCTAATTTATCTTTAGATAAGTCCGGTCTAGATCTGGATCTACATTTTTTCTCTCTCTCTCCCTCTCTCTCTCTCTCTCTCTCTCTCTCTCTCTCTCTCTCTCTCTCTCTCTCTCTCTTTCTCTCTCCCCGTCCATGTTTGTCCAGTGGTGGGTTTAAGGCGCCCCCCCCCCCCCCCAACCGCAAAAAATGCGACGCCGCTTTTAACTCTCTCTTTCTCTCCATCACCTTATTAATTTCTCTCGCTTTCTCTCTATGTTCCCCGATATTGCCTCTCTTCAAAACGGTTCATAGTCATAGAACTGAGGTAGAGTTGAGTTGGCTTAATTTCCAACTTCAGCACTATATAGGCTACATTGTGGACGAACCCCAAGACTGACGTCTGACAATTTTTTGTGCTGCCACACACGAGACAGGGCGGGGATACCATGACTCCTGTCTTAGCCAGCCACATTGTTTAACTTTCACGGACCCAACCATTACGGGGCGAATCGCCAGGGCTCGAACCCGGGACCTCCTGCGTCGGAAACCAACGTTCTATCCCAGGGCTACCGCGACCCCCGCACTGAGGCAGAAGTAAAAGCTGCCGGTACCACATGGGTCGAGCTGAAAAGGACCAGCCAGAATCGAGTCCAGTGGAGGGGAGTTGTTGCGGCCCTATGTTCCACAAGGAATCAAGATAACTGATATTTTATTATAACAATTATTATAACATAGTTCGTGTGATAATTAAAGGGAAAGACTGGTGGTTTACAGAGTTAACCGAGGGGCGCCAGGAAAGGTACATAGGTCATATGTGCGACTATTATCACGGGAGACTGAAACTCCTCTTATATGTTGTCTTCTAATTCTTAGTTTGTTTAAATTAAACCGCTTTTTGTTTTCCTCTCTCGGATGCCTAAAGCTAGATCTACACTAAACGTATCTGAGTCTGAGATATATGAAGAAAAAAAAACGACAAAACAAACAAACAAACAAACAAAACGGCATGGCATACCCACTAGCTATCTAGTGCTGGGGCTCAGCCTTCTGCCCGACGTGGATAGATGTTCTCTTTGGACTAGGCCTGTAGGGTCTATAGTGTGCAATGCACAGAGTGACTGACAAAAGTGACATAGTCAATCTAGGCTGCCATGTCAGGTCAGATCGGAATCTGACGTCAGGCATACCGAGGGCTGACACAGGCCACGTCAGGCCTGGCACATGCCCAACAAGTGCAGCCTGCTGTGTCACCTCCAGTAATCTGTACCCAGCACTGCCCACACCACCCTCACAATTCGCGCCTTCGGGTGGTTCCGGTTCCCGAGCGTCCGCCATTTTATTTTGTGCGTAACAACAGTTTACTCATCAAAACAACAACATTGCTGTAGTAGCCAACGCCCATCTGATCGTTCTGTAATCTACATGTATTCAAGTCGTCATCGAATCAGTTTCAGCTAAATTAAATAAATATAAATGCAAAACAATTCTCTCTTTAGTTCTTGAGGAGAAGGGGAAGGAGGAAGAGCAGGAGCAGGGACATAAACATCTATTACTAGCCTACTATTAGTACTAATACTTTTGAAGAGGCTGCAGTTATTCTCGCCCCCGGGTGGAGAAAGAGAGAGAGAGAGAGAGAGAGAGAGAGAGAGAGAGAGAGAGAGAGAGAGATACATAATGTAGATCCAGATCTAGACCGGACTTATCTAAAGGTAAATTAGGTTTAGACAGGGGTATTATATGTCTAACTCTAAAGAATACACTAGATCTATTATTTTTATGTTGTTTTTTTTTCTATGGATGGTATATAACTACTCCACGGACTTGTGAATTTTAAACCCATTCATGCAAATAACAGCATATATTTTTCTTGCTTTTTCAAATAAAATACTGTGTATTTGTATCCAGACCAGACTTACTCATTGTTTTGAAACAACACAACTCAGAACATACATTTTGTTGTTGCTGTTGTTGTGGCTATTGTCGCTGTTTTCTATTTCTTCTCTTTATTTTGGTTTGAGCCTGTATGTTTGGTAGTAGAGTCAAGCACCCTAGATCTAGGTTATAGGTCCAGATTAAAAGATCCAACTTCTAGGTCTAGATCTTGAACTTAAATCTAGTTGGAATTTGAGAACGCTCACTACTATAAATTTTGATCTAAGCTCGGGAGGAGAAAGAAGAAATGGAGTGGCGAAGTTAGGCTAAGGAGATTCAAAAGAGAGAGAAAATTAATAGCTTGGAATTGTGCAATTTTAAAGATAGATCTAGTTATAAACCAGAGAGGTTATAGGCCTTATCGAGGGGGGGAAAGTGTACATATTTTAAATAACTGTCTAACTGTAAAGGCGTATCCTTGAGAAGGGGGTGAGAATAAAATTGTGGATGGGTTTTCACTATTCTCAACACCGGGGATGAGAATAACTAAACTTGGTTATTCGCACGCTTGGGGGGGGGGGGTAAATAATCACATCGTTTGAAGATGAAATACAGACAGACAGAGAGAGAGAAATAGGGGGTGAGTGTGTGTGTATAGCCACTGTTGTATGATAGTTGATACATCTAACATTGTTGTCAGAGTGTGGATTGGACGCGCCTTAGTAACGCTGTACACACACGGTTGCTACAGACAAAATAAAATGGCGGCCAAAATATCGCGAGGGGCCATGTGTTGTGACATCACCCTATGGGATTTGTGCATCTGCGTATTTTATAATCTGTGGCCCACACCGACTGAGTGACGCTTTACGTCAGAAAACGGGAATGTCCGAAATGTTTAATCACATGACATCAGAAACTTATGTAAAACTGAAAAACTGCGTGGTACGAAATCTTCATACCAATCCAGAGATAAGTGCATAGTTCACCTGATCCAATTTTTATTTTATTATTTCTTAAATTCTTCATGCAAAAAGTTTATCTGATCACGGATTGTTCTAAAAAAAAAAAAAACAACATCAGAAAATCAAGGAAACGAAAACTAAATGAAATAAACTAGCTTGCCTCTTTAATACAATGTACAATTTTTTTTTAATAAATACATTTTCAACATTTCCTGTTCACACATGTGTTGATTTTGTTATTTACATTCGTGTAGCTGTTAACGATTTTGTCGACACATTGCAGCCCGAAA
This sequence comes from Elysia chlorotica, assembly GCA_003991915.1. Lineage (NCBI taxonomy): Eukaryota > Metazoa > Mollusca > Gastropoda > Plakobranchidae > Elysia > Elysia chlorotica. The sequence goes on along the minus strand of RQTK01000051.1, from coordinate 845,664 downwards.
ATTTTCGGGATTTTTTGTGCGCAACTGTTGGTTTTTCTTTCTTTTTTTTCTTCTTTAAAAAATTTTTTTTTTTTTATAACATTGTGTGTGTGTAAGAATTTTCCGAAGTGTCATATATTACCAATGCACAACGCTTCGGCGACTCTGGTTACTTAAGTAAATTACACTCAGTGCAGTGGAGTTTCGATGATGATGATGATGATGATGATGATGATGATGATGATGATGATGATGATGATGATGATGATGATGATGATGATGATGATGATGATGATGAGAAATATAGCTTACACAACGAAATTATTTTCAGAAGATAAAATTAACCTTTCGTTGTGCACCCACTGTCCTCACCCCAACCCCACCCCTTTGCTTAAAAGCAGTGAATCATCCGGTTTTTTTTTTATCGCCCGAACAATCTTCTCCAGTGCCAAGGTTTGCACTGTGGACGCCAAGACGTAGTTTTCGAAATCGGGAAAACCCATATTTTTCCATCTATTTTTAAACTCTACGGAACCGGGAAAACTCAACGGATTTCCCAATACCTATTTATACATCTACTAACTTCAGGACAAATCTAATACATGTACTACTAATATAATAGTAGTACATGTCATTTTATATGTTCAATTTATGGAGATAGTTTGATATTTTAAAAAAATGGTGATTTTCAATTTTTGAAAAATCTAAATTCTGCCTTTCCATGTAATAAAAAGATTTTATTGCGCGTTTGACGAAAAGATAAAAAATGGCATCTTAGAATCCGGACTTCTGGCATGATCTGTTCAATAATTATGGGAAAAAAGGGTATCGCTAGCTCCATCATCTTTCTACTTATTTGTTTCAAAATGTATATTGAATGTCTATATAAATGTAATGAAACGTACATTTAATATTACACTAAAATATGTTGTCAATGTTTCGTTGATTTTTTTTCAATAGAGCTAGAACAATCTTAGAAGGAAGATGTACCAATGACCATCTAAAGTAGTCGACTTTCGACTTGTCAGTTATTATTCAACAGGATATTTTTTTTGGAATCGCCGTGGTCCCGACAGTTCTGAGACAAAAAAAAATAGAAGCAGGAAGAAGTCCAGGCTAGATAAAGAACTTGCTGTTAACCAGAGGCTGAAATCTAGATATATCAGTGTCAAGAATCAGTTAAATACTAAATCTAATCTAGAAATTGATTCTAGCCTTCAGATTTTGATTAAGATCTAGATATAGGCCCTATCGGTAAAATAACGACTTAGTGTACATTTTTCTGATCTTATATATCTCTAGATAGGCCTAGATCTAGATTCTAGATACTAGATAGCTACATTTAATGTAGCCTAGATTTCTACACTTTATGATTACTATTATTTTAAAATATTATTAATAATCATCATTATTATTATTATTATTATTATTATTATTATTATTATTATTATTATTATTATTATTATTTTTTAATTATTATTTTTATCATTTCATTAATCTATTTAATGCCTAGATCTAGTACTAGAATATCTCATAACTTTACTTTTGTAGGTCTAAAGAAAGATTATTTACTATTGCGGTACACACAGTGTTATGCCCATAATTTAGGCGTTAGCGTTTAGGCCTTGTGCGTATATGGCAAAATGTGGACAGCTTCACTATAGGCCCTATATATAGTTGCCTGTAGACTCAGCCAAAAAACAAAAAAACAAAATAAATATCTGGATCTCTTTTGTAGAGTATTTTAAAATTTCTCAAATAAGATTTATAGACTAAAACCATATTTTGGTTTATAATAAGTTGAGATATGTTGTTTCAATTTGCTTTATTTTTTATATTTTCTCTTCAGAAAGTTAATCATCATGGGACATAAAAAAGTAAAGATAAACAATGGAAAGAAGAGACTTGGAGAGCGTTTAAGTGACCAAGAGGTAGAACATGTTAGTAAAAGAAAAAATGTTCTAGAATGTGTCTTTGTTCGTATAGAACTTACGACGAAAAAGAAAAAAATGATATTGGATTTCTACAAGCACAACTTGCCCAAGGTTCCTTTTACACGTTATGCATTAGATGCTAAAAGTGAATTTGACATTTCTAAAATTATTAAAGGCCTATTCAAGAGCCTAAGAAGACGCCAATTAATAATGAAAAACAAGTATTGGAATAAAAAGAAATCAATTGCTATCGAAAAACAAATTAAACATTATTTTAAAGACAGTGATGATGTTATTAGAACCGAAAGTAAAAGCAACAATTCTGGAAAAATTCTTGATAGTAGATTGGGAGAGGAAAATAAAGAGGTTGAAAATTTTGAGAAAGGGGGTGATGATTGTAATGTTACAGAGGAGTTAAAGGCATGTTTGAAGGAGTTAAAGGGACGTTTAGATGAACCATTAAACAATTTTGAAGAATCCCTTATCAAGTTAAAGGAAGACAAACTGGATTGTGTTAAAAAAGACTCTTCATTGATTGTAGTGAGCAACCCATGTGCTGTTCAAAGCATATTTGATCATCAAGGCTTTCAGTTCCACCCAAGGCCCCAGACACTGACTGTTTACACGTTAGACACAGTGACTGCCCAAAACCTTAATGTTGTAGGGAGCATTCCATGGGCTTGGCTTAGCGAGGAGAAGTGGAGACTTCATACCTTTGCCAAATACCCGCACAATACTGCCAAATCTGCCATACTGCTGGCTGAAGATGGCTTTGCTTACATTGGCTCTGGCAAGGACTCTGACGATACTGTAATTTGTTTCTTCTGCCGTGCGGTGAAGCGAGGTTGGAGAGAAGATGAAAATATCAGGGAATCACATCGGTTTCTGAGTCCTGACTGTACTATGGTTACTGGCATGTGCGGGGGAAACGTTCCGCTGAGTGCTCCAGACAACGTTTCCTTTGGACGGACGCTGCTTGAAGCATCGGCTCAATGTGGTATCGACAAAGACTGTAGTCCAGAACTAAGTCACGAGGCTTCAAGAGTTGGTCCCAGTCGACAGCTTCAGCAGCCTCGAGTGGCCCAGAGTGCATCGAGCAGACCCAAAGCACCGATCCAGCTAGCGACCCACTCGGTGATGCCACCTCCCCCCAATCATCGATCTGAGGCAAGGCAGCATCAGGCTGTGGGGAACACGACTGCCCTGGGTCAGGCCTCAGATGACAGGGGCACGTCGAGCATTGTGACCTCGAGCGATCTCGCTCCTTCCTTTCCGGCCGCAGACACGTCAGAGCAAGGGCGCGGAGGCCAACAGTCGACGCAGAGAAGTTTGCCTTCCAGTCAGAGTCAGACTGCCACAGGCACAGGTCGCACAAATCCTGGCAGAAATGTGCCTGACGGAGGCAGCAGGACATCCCAGGCGAATCTATCGACATCATCAGCACCAGCAACTGTCACAACATCTCCAGCGCCTAATGTTGCAACACAGCCCTCGGTGCCAATAACAGCAGGCCAGTCATCAACGCCAACAACAACACAATCATCCACACCACCAACAGCAGGACAATCCACAACCAGCACACAGTCTTCAGCACCGACCCCGACCCCTCCAGCCATCCCTCAGAACCCAACCTACCTGGAGCTGGGGATTATCACCGAGAGACCCAAGCGGTACGAATACGCTGTCCGCCTGAAGCGCCTCGAGACGTTTGGCGAGTGGCCGGCCGACCACCACCTGAAGAAGGAGGATCTGGCAGACGCAGGCTTTTATTACGCTGGTAGGCAAGCTAATGGTACAAACTTTCTATTCCCCACAGCATAGCTGCCACCCATTACGTGTAATACAATTTAGTACTTATTTGATCTCCCGAGTACGTCTGTCCATATCATGGTTGAAAAAATATGTATTTGACGGTATCCAGATAAAAATTGGGTGTCCTGTGAAACGCTCATTGCTTGCTTCCATTTTCCTCAATATCACCTCAGGCTCCTTCCTAACCCAGTTAGCCAGGTCTTGTACTGGATGCATTCATGTTTTTTTTTAACGGTCGAGACTTTAATCAAATTGTAGATTGGTCGTCCACTAGCAGCTCTTTTCAATAAAAATGGGGTAAATAGTGTAATATTAATATTATGACGGCAATCTGTCCATCAGGGAATCCCCTGGCTTTATTTACTGGTGCTAGGCAGAGAGCTTTGTTCCAAGAATCCAGTTTTTTTGGGCAACCCATTTGACTGATTAAAGCTTTCAATCATTTCAGCACCACGCCTTCGCCTTTGTTTTTTGCTCTTGACGCTCTGTCTTTGTTCTCACTTATCGCGGCTTTTATACAGTTATCAGGATTCGGGAACATAGATCTTATCTTGATCTGCTATTTCAAACGGATTATTCCTGTTGTTAACACTAATGTGTTGGAACTCTACAACTTCGGCACTCTCTGGAATTCTCTGAAGCTAAAGCTACCTTTATACCGTACTTTTAAAATCACAGTTGGTGGTTGAGAAAGCCTTAGAATTTATATTTAAATCTTTTCTTTTTTTAACGAATATTATTTTAATGATAATGACATTGAGGTTTTCGATCATTTTTGTACATTTACGATCTTTTTTAAATAGGTTGAACTCGGGCCTTGAAATGTTTGAGAAAATTTTTTTGTTAAATTTGATTTCTGCTCTATTACAGTTTTTGGTGGGTTTTTTTATTTTCTGAAATAGAAAAAAAAAATGTAAATGTGAGTTTCACGGAAGACCATAATTTATGATCTCTGAGTGTCACGGAGGATCATAATTTATGATGTCTGAGTGTCACAGAGGATCATAATTTATGATGTCTGAGTGTCACAGAGGATCATAATTTATGATGTCTGAGTGTCACAGAGGATCATAATTTATGATGTCTGAGTGTCACAGAGGATCATAATTTATGATGTCTGAGTGTCACAGAGGATGATAATTTATGATGTCTGAGTGTCACAGAGGATCATAATTTATGATGTCTGAGTGTCACAGAGGATCATAATTTATGATGTCTGAGTGTCACAGAGGATCATAATTTATGATGTCTGAGTGTCACAGAGGATCATAATTTATGATCCTTCGTGACACTCAGATTTACCATTTTTATCTATTTCTGCTGGTATTTGGTTGCAAAGGGCTTGCAAGAGCAAATCATATAGGGCTGATTGCAGTCCTGGGTCCCTTGGTCGTCCTATCAGTACTCATTTATATATAAATACTTGGTTACTGTATACATAGCGTTTCCCCTTCCTTTACCACAAGCATTCCAAACACCCATTACCAGTTGGGCATATGGATTTCAAACCATATAATGAAAGGAAATCCAGTTACCTGGAAAAAGGTTATTTTAGAATATGTACTACTTTCCTCGCTGATTGACAATGATTTTAGTACATGTATTATGTTAAAGGTGTTATCAAAATAATGTGCTCTTACTTCTTTGTGAGGGAAGGGTCAATGCGTGATTGTGTTTTATGTACAAGATGAGGGTGAGACTGACCCAGAGTTATTGTTTATACTGTTTTAAAGTATTTTCTTAAATGACTTTAGCATCTGGCATTCCCTCTCCAAAATACTTGAGACCTTTTAACGGTACTAAAGTATTTTTATCTTTACCAATTGGAATAGACTGACAACTTGCCCTTTCAATTCTTCATCAACATACCTGAATATTGTTTATTGCAATTTAACTATTATTTTTTTTATTGATTAATTGTTCCGCGTTCATGGCTCTCATAATTGTAATTGTTTCACTCTTAAAGCTGTTATTGGTAAAGTGCTGTTTTCTGTGCAGGCTACGGCGACTGTGCCCGCTGTTTCTACTGCGGCGGGGGCCTGCGCAACTGGGAGCAGGATGACGAGGTGTGGGTGGAGCACGCCCGCTGGTTCCCCAAGTGCGCCTTCATCCGTCAGCGGCTCGGCCAGGCCTTCATCGACACCGTGGCACTGCTAGCCCAGACCAACGATAAGGTAGGGGTTCTAGAGCACGGGTTTAGGGCTAGGTGGAAACAGGGCTGAGGGTTCGACACCGTGGCACTGCTAGCCCAGACCAACGATAAGGTAGGAGCTCTAGAGCAGCGGGTTTAGGGCTAGGTGGAAACAGGGCTGAGGGTTCGACACCGTGGCACTGCTAGCCCAGACCAACGATAAGGTAGGAGCTCTAGAGCAGCGGGTTTACGGCTAGGTGGAAACAGGGCTGAGGGTTCGACACCGTGGCACTGCTAGCCCAGACCAACGATAAGGTAGGGGTTCTAGAGCAGCGGGTTTAGGGTTAGGTGGAAACAGGCCTTCATCGACACCGTGGCACTGCTAGCCCAGACCAACGATAAGGTAGGAGCTCTAGAGCAGCTGGTTTACGGCTAGGTGGAAACAGGGCTGAGGGTTCGACACCGTGGCACTGCTAGCCCAGACCAACGATAAGGTAGGAGCTCTAGAGCAGCGGGTTTAGGGCTAGGTGGAAACAGGGCTGAGGGTTCGACACCGTGGCACTGCTAGCCCAGACCAACGATAAGGTAGGGGCTCTAGAGCAGCGGGTTTACGGCTAGGTGGAAACAGGGCTGAGGGTTCGACATACCAATTGGAATAGACTGACAACTTGCCCTTTCAATTCTTCATCAACATACCTGAATATTGTTTATTGCAATTTAACTATTATTTTTTTTATTGATTAATTGTTCCGCGTTCATGGCTCTCATAATTGTAATTGTTTCACTCTTAAAGCTGTTATTGGTAAAGTGCTGTTTTCTGTGCAGGCTACGGCGACTGTGCCCGCTGTTTCTACTGCGGCGGGGGCCTGCGCAACTGGGAGCAGGATGACGAGGTGTGGGTGGAGCACGCCCGCTGGTTCCCCAAGTGCGCCTTCATCCGTCAGCGGCTCGGCCAGGCCTTCATCGACACCGTGGCACTGCTAGCCCAGACCAACGATAAGGTAGGAGCTCTAGAGCAGCGGGTTTAGGGCTCAGGGGAAACAGGGTTGAGGGTTCGACACCGTGGCACTGCTAGCCCAGACCAACGATAAGGTAGGAGCTCTAGAGCAGCGGGTTTACGGCAAGGTGGAAACAGGGCTGAGGGTTTCTGATTCCGTTTCACTTTCACTAATAATTTTTGTCAAGTGTGATAAGTTTAAATTAGAGAGTATTTTTCTGTTGGTTTTTATTTTGACATCCCAAGCTGCCTCAGAGACAACTAGATTGTGTTTGCCTAATGAACTAAATAGGGGTTTCAATACCTTTATATTTTCTTGTGGGTATATTCTCAATATAAGTCGTACTCGTAGCTATAAATTAAAAAAAAAATTGTATACTAAGCAGTAAACTAATTGAATCTTATTATAGACAAAGCGATAATGTACACTTGTTATTTATGATGTATTTTTTTCACTGTTCAAAAGTCAACACTAAAGAACAATCATAATTATGCTTTCTGATTAGGATGAGCTATTATCTTTTTTTTTTTTCACCTATTACAGATAAGCTTCCAGATGGTGGTATCGAAGATGAATGTGGACCCATCAGCATTTCAAATCGGTAAAAGTTGTTCATTTACAGAACTAGATTTACACTGGAAGTTAAATTCAACACTCATTTATAATTGATAAAAATTATCGGTTGTAACAGATAAATAATTTTTATTTTCCTACAAACTACGAACTAACCCATGCTGGCATACAAGGGCTTCCTTCATCTCTATCAGCTTTTTTAAATCTAGGCGTTTCTCTTTCCTGCTCCTAGATGGAATAAAATAGTCTCTGTAATATGCTGTTTGGATCATTCGTACATTTGCCACATTAGAGTAAAATTTTATTCACATCAATGCATTGATTCCTCATGCAGTTTTTGTTCAGGCACAATATTGCCGTTAATGTGCTGGCTAGAAATAAAAACAGACTCAAACTAAAATTCGACCTACATTTCCCCAACAGACTCGAAAGAGACGCCTCTGAAAAACGATGCTGCCGTGGTGGCTGTGCGAGAGATGGGCTACCAGGAGAAAGACATTCTGTCGGCAGCAGGCTCAATCAAGGAGAGTGGTGAGTGAAAACCCCTGCAGAGTGCCACTGCTCTGGATCTCTAGATCAAAACAAACCCACGGTCAAAGAAGTTTCAGGGATCACAGTTTTCCGCTGGTAAAGCCTCCCAGACTTTCCCGAGAAAAAAAAATGGGGAAATCCAGTCAGCATGCCTGTTGCATAAAAAACAAAACAGTGTGAAAACGAGGTGACGCTGCTTATCCTTTTTTTTTTATCTGAAGTTTCGATTTCCGATCAAGATGCACTTTCAATTCAAAACGGAAGTATTTTTAGATCTAGATCTACAAAGCGAGTAGCAAGTCCAAGAGTTTTATTTAGTAATTCTGTTTTTATATCTGGATCTGCATTTTTAATCGTATACATGTACCTCTCTCACATCTAAGTGATTTCCGGCGCAATATGTGACAGACTTTTAAAGACTAACCCTTAAGTTGTTTTATTATTGTAATGTTTATTTTTAGAGAAGGGGGACAATTTTGTTAATGAAGAACGAGTGCACAAATAAAATGTCTGATATTTATATATAGAGTAATTAAAGGCTATATTTGAGAGCAGTAGACAGTAAATAACATGTACAAATCTAAATGTCTAACAACCTTGATATTGTATAGTGAGTCAAGATAAAACAGGATGACTGCATTGAATAGGTGGATTAGATAAGTGTCTTTTGGCATGCTTCAATATTTCTGTTTACTGCTTGAAAAAAGCTTATTAGACTTAAAGATTTGGTTTGGGTTTACAAGGGCGACAATTTGGTTAGCTGTCACAAATCCTTGCAAATTATATGGCAAAGTTCAGGGGTTCAAAATTTTTTTCACTGTGATCCCTGAAGTTCTATATATTAATGACAAAGTTGTCCGATGTTGTTAAAAGATTAAACCTTTAGACAATAGTCATTTCTTTCCAATTCTTTTGCAAAAAGCTTCATACTGTTTAAAAGTTACCACTGCTACCCCAACCCACACCCTTATAAATCTTCATGCCCTCTTTATTGGCCTGTTATTGTAAAAAATGCACCGGCAATTTGTACTTAATGTTTTTGTTGTGTATGACAGTATTAGGTTTAATAAAGATGTGTTTTAATGTGGACATTTTTCTTGCAGGCCAAATTTTGTCAGCAGACATTTTGTATACTGCACTCGAAGACAAAGGAGTGCCCCGAAAGCCGATGCACATTAACGCCGAGGCGAACAATCTCTCTGTGAGCGTCAACAGAGACAAAGCCAAGGACGAAGGTGACTAACGTACCACCATTTAATTTTTTAGTGTGTCGCAATGTTTAAGAAAAAAATTTGGTATAATACATTGTTTTGGCATGTTGAGGTACTTTTTTTAAATGATTAAGACTGGTTAGTTTTAAACAAAATGTAATTTAAGGAAGACTGGTGTATAGAGAGAAAATTTATAAGACTTAGCTGTAAGTCGGATGTTTGTCCTAGTGATAAAAGATTTTTAGAACATCTTTACTCTTTACTGCAATGTTAAAGAAATCTATTGGTACCTTCGTCTTCTGTCCAAAATGTGTTGTATGATTAGAAATGACTTATGGTACTCAAAATAGGTTTTTTTTTTTCTTTCCATAGAGCTCCTGAATACCTTGAAACAAACCAACAACGATCTGCGTCTGCAAACTTTATGTAAAATTTGTATGGACAAGGAGGTGGCGGTGGTTTTCCTGCCGTGCGGTCACCTGGTGTGCTGTACCGAGTGCGCCTCGGCCATGAAGGACTGTCCAGTGTGCCGGAACCAGGTCAAGGGCATCGTGCGCGCCTTCATGGGCTGACCAGTGCTGAACAGTGCTTGACTGTACATGGCTGCAAGACACTGGAGCTAACTTTGTTCTGGTTATATTTTACAGAGAGAAGGCCAACTATCTTTGCTGTAAAATACAGTTACAGTATTAATTTCCTTTGACCGTACTGGAAGTTAGACAGGCAGATTGGTGGACACAAAGAATGAATAAATGTGTGGAGATTAAGGACGTTAAGACATCAAACGGGAGTTTAAAAACTTGTGTGGTGTTAGGCAGAGAGATAAAGAGATACGGCGAGCATTTCCGTGGCTTGGATAGACCCATGGAGAGGCATCAATTAAAAAACAACAACATTAGTAACAAAAGTGAGACATTCGATAGATCCTTAGTAATATATAGAGAAAAGAAAATACATGTAGTGAAAAGAAAGTAAAATGTGTACGTGATACCTGTGTAACTGAAAGGAACTGCCAGGAAAAACAAATGTCTAACAACGCTGCACTTGAGTTATGTTAGGATCCCTCCCACAAAAACAACAACAACAAAAAATCCTCTGTGCTGATAAAATAAATCCTTTTATGTTTTGACCAAACTTGTCACATTTTGTCAAATCTTTCTATACTTTGGCAAGTTCAGTACTTTTACGTTTTGACAAATCTTTTTATACTTTGGCAAGTTCAGTATTTTTAGTTTTACGTTTTGCCAAGGCTGTCCATGCGTTGCGGAGAAGCACCAACTCTCAGCACGGTTTGTAGCCAGACTGGCCGGGTGGATGGGTCCCACAGCAGAGATGTTGTTCCGGGAACCATTCTCAGATGCAGGGGCTACTTTTTAATTTCTTTTTTTTTTTATTATGAAGTTCTAAAGAGTGCTGTGTTCATTTTATTGTGCTAGCTTTTCTTTAGTTTACAGGTATCTGAAGTTTCAGTTTCAGCTGTGTCCTAAGAATATCATAAAACATAGATGTCATAGATAGCACATATATATACACTTTAGACTCTGTGGTAGAACTGATGTCATAGATAGAACATATACACTTTAGACTCTGTGTTAGAACTGATGTCATATATAGCATACACTTTAGACTCTGTGGTAGAACTGATGTCATAGATAGAACATATACACTTTAGACTCTGTGGTAGAACTGATGTCATATATAGCATATACTTTAGACTCTGTGGTAGAACTGATGTCATATATAGCATACACTTTAGACTCTAGAAGCTAGTACTAAGTAGTTTGCCGTACATCATATCTTTTGGTATGGGCCCATCGTCCATATGTCCATACGTGTGTATGTGATGGAACCATGGCAAACATATGTGGCAGAGCATACCATGCGAGCTGAAGGAGTTTTGTTATCTAGCGCCTCAGTGTCGATGACTTCAATATGGCTGGGCTGGTGGTTACATTGTTTCTATAATGCACATATTTAGTTAAGCATATATAATATATATGAAAGCTAATTTCAATCAGTGCCATGAGCTTTTGTAAAAAAAAAAAAAACTTGACATACATGCATTGCTAGTATTGTTGTTGTTTTTTGTGTGTGCAAATCTTCGAGTTTGGCTTGAATGCTGAGCTTTTCTTGTTTGAGAGGTACGTCTCTCACTGGGCACTACTTTCGAGGGATTTGCTTTGAAGTCATTTAAAGAAGAACATGTATACAATGATGAATGTATTTTTTAATAGTAATTAGTTTTTTTCCAATATGTTTACAGTTTGTCATATATTAATTTTTATTATTATTGCTCCACTTTCATTCTAAGTACCTATCTGTATATCACGAGGATGCAATAACATTGGGTCACTGTGGTTTCTACAAGTGATTTTACATGAAACTTATCCTTTCACATCATTCATAGTTATTGATACTAATTGTACATGTACAGTGTTGTAGTGTTGAGTTTTATCAATGTATGAAAATTGAAATAATGATGCTCTCTCTGGGCTTTTGAAACAATACACGTATTCTTTCAGTACATTGTAGCACCATGTACCGTGTATATATTACATGTATTATTTTGTGTATGACTTTAATATTACTGATCAGTAAATAAAGGCCGTATTGCATAGCTTACATCTTAAGTCCAGTACAGTAAACTGTGATAAATTACCATTGTTCTTCTTCTCTCTCTTTTGAGATCAATAAAAAAATGTACAATCTGATCTGTGTGTTTGTGAAAGTGTTTTATTTCGTGAGGATGCTTGGTTTTGATTGGGAGGGAATAAGATATCAAGAGCTGGTATTTCCTTACGTTGCTTGCTGGTTGGCCTTTAGTTCGAGAAGCGAAGCTCCCTTCTACAAGTTCTAGGTTTATCGTCTCCTAGCTTGGCAATGAGATTCAAATACACTCGCACTTGAACGTGCGTGCTGCCACACAGGAGACAGTGCGGAGACACATGTCTCAGCCGGTCACATCATACTGAAAAAGACCGAACCAATAGACTGGGACGAAATCCGATTGTCGAGTACCTCCCAACTACCCAACCCTCAACCCCTTGTGCTTGCTCCCCCTACACCGTCTTTGCTTTGCTGGATCTGAAAGAGTGCTACTGTAGTAATTGGGAGACACAATGGTTTGAGTGGGAGTGGGAGACACAATGGTTTATGTGGGAGTGGGAGACACAATGGTTTATGTGGGAGTGGGAGACACAATGGTTTATGTGGGAGTGGGAGACACAATGGTTTATGTGGGAGTGGGAGACACAATGGTTTATGTGGGAGTGGGAGACACAATGGTTTATGTGGGAGTGGGAGACACAATGGTTTATGTGGGAGTGGGAGACACAATGGTTTATGTGGGAGTGGGAGACACAATGGTTTATGTGGGAGTGGGAGACACAATGGTTTATGTGGGAGTGGGAGACACAATGGTTTATGTGGGAGTGGGAGACACAATGGTTTATGTGGGAGTGGGAGACACAATGGTTTATGTGGGAGTGGGAGACACAATGGTTTATGTGGGAGTGGGAGACACAATGGTTTATGTGGGAGTGGGAGACACAATGGTTTATGTGGGAGTGGGAGACACAATGTTTAGATCATGTACAACATGATAATGTTAAATCCACACGGTAGTAAATTTGGGACGGATTAACCAACATCAGTATATGTATAATATAAAAATGTAGGCCTATGTGTCTTGATTTCTATAGGAACATGGGATCACAGCAAAATTATAGAATTCGTTTTTGTCTCTAAGAATTATTGATCAAAACAAAAAAAGCCAATGCAAAGTAAATTATTAATGTACCTTCGCTGACAAATACATTTGTGTTTCGATAAATTCGGATAATACAACTAGAACGAAGCAGTTTTAAAAAGTACACTACCAAAACACATGCGAGAAATTGAAGAGGGAGTTTGGAAGAGAAAGAGAGGGACTGAAACAGAGAAAGGCCTAGAGAGAAAGTGAGAGAGCGTATGAAAAGTCAAAAGTGGCATCCGAAAAGTTTTTATCCGTTTATGGCTGGAAGAATACTTTTATCATTTGAATTTTTTTCACTGTTCAAATTATTTTAAAATGAGTGACGGGTGAGAATTGAGTGGGATGGTGGGTTAGGAAGAATACACTGTACATGTGTATTAATATTAGACTATTACTATTACAGTATTGTAGTGGTTTACATATGAATCATTTAACTTTTAGCAGAAGTTAAATAGGTGGATGAAACGAGATTAAAAACAGTCTATGGGACAAAAGGGTGTGAGAATGTGTAAGAGTAGGCCTATAACGAAATAATAAAAAAAACCCACTAGAAACAGAGACAAATAGATAGACATAGAGATTTTCACTAATCACTGAGAACCAACTGAGAGTCAGGTCTTTACTAGTTGGGCAGACAGATAATATATTGTATATTAACAATCGAGAGTGTTTCTGTGCGCATGCCACATTGTTTATCTCATACATCGTGTCATCCTCATTCCTGTTCCCTGTTTTTAATTTAGTCATAGTCAGTAGAATTAGACTTTTTAAAGAGTATCAACATGCACTGGTCTGATACCTCTCCAGGGGAATTTTTCTTTAAGATTGGAAAGCTCATATAATTTAATATACGGTTACAACATCACAGTGGTTTCGCAGATTCCAATCTGTGAAAGTAGGTAATGAGGTGTCAGAACGCACTACGCTCTCTTTTGGTGTCCCCCAAGGTTCCGTACTCGGGCCTATAATTTTTACTATAATTATTTTACTCTCCTAGGCGTGCTCTGAGATCTTCCAGCGACACATTAACTTTATGTCTCCCATCCAGAAAGTATAAGTTTTATGGTGAACGATCTTTCGACTATGCTGGCCCCCGTATATTGAATGAACTGCCCAAGTCATTGAGAGAGTCTGCCTCTATCACAATATTTAAGAAACATCTTAGAACTTATCTTTTTACAAAAAGCATTTGGCATGGACCTACCATACTTCTGACGATTTTTGATCTGCATTATTATACTTTGATCTTGGTGTGCATGTGTGTGTCTGTCTGTGTGTGTAGGTGTATGCTACTTGTGTATGTGTGCGCATGCATGTGTGAGTGTATGTGTGTGTGTGTGTGTCTGTGAGTGTATGTTTAAGCGCATGTGTGTGTATGTGTGGTTGAATATATCATTTGCATGTTTGTGTGTGCCATTACCTCTGTGATACTCGCTGTGATTCTTAATCTTTCATTTTTTAAGCATGTAAATTACTATAGATCTGCTAATGTTCATTTTATCATGCTATATCAACATTTTAACTGTACATTTAATTATATTTACACATTTATGTATGTTTACAATCTGATGATTCCATTTTATTCCACGTACATGATTACTTGTGATGTAATGCGCATTGAGCAGAATTTCAATTTTGGAAATGCGCAAAAGAAATACAATACATTATATTATTAACATGTTTTGATATAGCTTCAGACTTTTTACAACTGTCTGTAGATGTGTGTCTTTTTGTCTGCATGTTTGTCTAAAATATGGAAATTATTGCATGGTTCATAAAAGATGCGAAATTTTAATTAAAATTGTGAAAAATTGCAAATAGTTGTGATTCGGCCAAAAGCTGCCCCCCCTTTATTTCAGGGTGCATAAAAGATGCGAAATTTTAATTAAAATTGCGAAAAACTGCAAATAGTTGTGATTCGGCTAAAAGCTGCCACCCGAAATTGCAAGTTGCGATTGCAATTTTCCGCGGGAATAGTTTTAATCCCCCCTCCCCACACACACAGACGCACAAACACCCGCGCGCACAAACACTGTATGTATTTATCTTCATTTGCTCTCTCTCTTTACCGCTCGATCTGTCTGTTTCCCCCCACCCCCCTCATGTATTATTCAACCTTTAGTTGTATTAGTTTTATAGTGTCCCTCAATTGTTAAGTTGTGCGAATTTCCCCCCTTTTATTATTACCCCCTCAAGGCAAAATGTATAACGACGGACAAAAACCACCTTTTCCACAGTGAAACATCACAAAGGAGTGCATGTACCAAATTAGTGAGAACAAGATCTAGAACACTTTCATAAACTCTTTTGTACCAGTATCAACATTCATCAGATTGCTACAAAATTGCCACACTTGGCAGACATGTGTGGGTATGTATGTAGTTAGAGGTATGTTTTTATGTCTGACCGTGTATAAACTATAATTGACACAGTGTTACTGTTACACGTGCATGTAAAATATTTTTATTTTTTTATTTGTTCTCTCTCACATGTTGTTGAATTGAATCAAATGTATTTGCACGGCGATGGTCAATTCCCATTTTGGACAATATGATCTTATCTTGCTCCCCTTTTTTCAATCTCTCTCTTCTTTCCTTGCGAACTTCATAAGTAACGTAAGACTAAGAGCCGATTGTATAACTTGACTGCTGTATAAATTTATTCCCAGTGAGACAAGAATTGCCAGTTTGTAATTGATATGCTTCCAGTTAGTCTTTAGTTATGGCCAGGGACACATTAGTTCCTATAACAGATATTTCTTGAAGAAGGAAGCAATGCTTTGAGCAGAACTTACTAAGTCGCAGTGAAGGGAATGTTAGCTTCGTTTGCACGCATTCTCCTTCTCTCATTTTTATTCTTCGTCTTGTCCGCTTCTTATTTATAAATAAATTTGTCACCTTAAGTTTCTCATAAAACGCGTCTTAGAAAAATCTCTTCTATTCAGGTTTAATTTGAAATGAAACATACGCACCGTGACGGAAATTCCCGCTCGAAATGTTGACACTGTTTACACCAACCAGAAGACGACTGTCATTGTCGTGTATCCTGATCCTGATACGCGTACTCTCAAACCAGCGCACTCTGATGTCAGCTCATACAGATCGGGGAAATCCGAAAATGAACGTTATGACCTACAAACCTCTCTAAAAAAACAACAACAAACAAAAAACGTCCTTCAACTTTGATTCAGGCCAAGTTTGAGCGCTTCTAAAACATCAATGACAAAATCTATTTATGGTAATGACAATGGGTGACTTTTGAATCTTCTCTACAGGTTACTACACATTGCCAGCGCTAGTGATTTTTCACTAGAAGTAGAATAGTGAGTGAATTTGAAAAAAAAAGGCCAAAATCTGATGAACTTTTCAAATTAATAAATTTTTCAATTATTTTTTTCAATACATGTATCTTCCTTGATCTTTATCCCATCAATATCTGAAACATGCTTTACGTGTTGAATAATTTAAAACGGTACACATGTAGCCTATTATTTTTACTACTACTACTACTACTACTACTACTACTACTACTACTACTACTACTACTACTACTACTACTACTACTACTACTACTACTACTACTACT